>WAAE01009369.1:0-67245 GCA_013400495.1 Nicator chloris | reverse complement strand
TCCTAAAGGTCGTCTAGTTCCAATCGCTTGCCATGGACAGGGACAACTTCTACCACACCAGGTTGCTCAAAGCCTCCTCCAGCCTGTCCTTGAACACTTCCAGGGGTAGGACATCCACAACTACTTAGCCTGTTCGAGGAGGTGGGTGGTTTCATGAGTGCCCCCATAGAATTAGACAGGAAACATTTTTATTTTAAATCTCACATTACTCATACACTCAATCACCTCAAAAAAGATCCTTTTCTCTGTAAAGTACTTTGAAATTCCCTGCTTTCAGAAAAAAAAAATCACATTTGCAAAATTTGTGTGGAGTGAGACTTATGTCCTAGACATTGGTCTAATGAATATGGAACGAAGGATATGTGCTTTCATGCTTTCTCATCTCTCTCTGACCACATGCATTTTCACCAGGGATTTTCCTAGGTTGTCTTGTCTGGTGCTGCATGCATTACCCTTCTTATCAACAGAAATTAATGTTGTTCTTATTTTGTTAAAAGGAAGGAGGGGAAAAAAAAAGTAAAGGCCTCATAGGAAGAGGCAAGATGTTTTGGAAGGACAGTGAGATCCCAGTTCCCAAAGACATGTGCATGTCTTGCTGATTGTTCTTATAAACAGAATGTTTATGCATGAGCCTAAGAGAAAAGTATAGGGAAATAAATACCTTTTAGTGCTCCAACTTGGGAATTTTGGTTGGCCTCCAGAGTACTCAGTGGTAATGGATCTGTCAGAGAGAAACACTTAAAATTCAGCCTATACCACAACCTCAAAAGTCTTTGACAAGCCTTTCCCCACTGCAAGGCTCTCACTCATTTTATGGCATAGAGAGGCCACGTGTGATTCTGGGCAGGATGGAAGCAGGCTATTGGAAGGGGGCAGCCCTTAGGACAGCCTGAAGTTCATGGCTTTTGGGAGACTATTTTAAAGCAAGACTTGATCTCCCCATTAGATACCTTCAAAATATAGATTTTTATATAAATAACAGCCCCAGAGACAGTTCAAAATCTGTGTGGAGACCAGTCAGTGCAAACCCTGAATTATTATTCTGCTTGTTTTGCTTATTAAGATTATACCTTAGTGACTAAACTCATTATTATACAGTGCAGGCAAAACAGTTTATGCTGTGTCAAAGCAGCGAGCACTTCCCTCAATATAAACAGAAAATTAGTTTTGCAACACTGACCAAGACAACTAATGAACCACTCTTCTGCAACATTTGCAATTTGCAGAACCACAAGCTAGCACTGTTCCATGTAATGATCATTTGCTACACAGTATACATTACGAAAAATATTCCAAAAGCACTAAGTCTTCACTTTCTCCATAGGTGATCAAAGATGGAAAAATAAATCAGGTGAATTCTGGATGGGCATTATGTTGTTCCTGTTTGTTCAGAATGACACTGGTGAAATATGAGTTGTTAGCATTGCCTATAAAGACACACAGCTAAGATAAGGCAGCAGTTCCTATCTTGTGATAAAACAAAGCGCTGTCTCTGCTTTTAGAGTTGCCATCAAAACATCTCCTCTGGACATGACTACTCTAGTATTGGTTCCCTGTGCTGTTACCTGAAGCACTGATGGGTGCCATAGAAAGCATAAAAAAGGATACCACACATCATCCTAACAAGCTGACAAAAGATAGACAAGTGTTAGATGAAGGACCTTTTCAAACCTGATGCTTCCCAAGATGCCCATTAACAGCTGAGACAGCAGAGATTTAACCTGATGTAAAGCAACTGGACAGGAATTGACTTGTGTCTGTGTGTCTGTGTGTGCATGTGCAGCACTGTGAGATGCCACAAACTTCTTTTTTATAGCTCAGCCATAAACATTTGCTCCAGGCAAAACACAGCACACAGTGTTCTGTCTAGGGAGCAATTTTTGTTTAAACAAGTTTAAAAATATCAGTCCTCTCTTTTTAGCTTTAAGAGAGCCAATATTTCCTGTTCCTCTCCCCTACCATACAACCATACCACTCTACGTCATTCAGTAGGGATTTGATTTATTGGAACCAATTTATGAAATTATTAGTTCAAAAAACAGAGTAAATGTCTTTGTAATTCTTTTTTGGTGGAAGTTTAGTTGTTAGAACAGAGAAATACATAGTGTGAGGTCAGGGTACCTGCCTGTGACTGTGCAGTTTCCTAAGATATGTGTGATCTCCTCTTTGCTTGTCCCTGTACTGATAGGCACAGCTTAATTACTGCTGTAAAAATTCTCCCCTGGTCCTGGAAACGTCATGGTAGCAAATTGACCCCAACAACATTTTCCTTTCATCTCCTCATATTTACAAACTTTTCTGGATTTGCTATGCCAGCATATTTGAATTTGCTAACTCTAGAGGAGCAGAATTACCTCAGGAAGCTTCCTTTTTATTGCCTTTTCTTCAAATGTTTGATACAAAAACTACATTCCAGCAAGAAAAGGGGGAAGCTCTGTATTGCAAACCTGGAAACAGAATGATGATAGAAGCTCACTAAACACAGAAAACTAAACACAGAAAATATAGGCCTGGAAACCCCCTGATGCTGGTCACCAGGTCCTGGTAGCTGAAGCGAGGCAGAAGAAAGTGGAAGCCACCTCTGTCCTACGGAATTCCTCAGTCCTGACTTCCAAAATGGAATGCTGAGGCTCCACTGGAGCTGGCAATCCAGATCAGTAATGCTTCATCTCCTACGTGAGGCGAGCAACAGTGGTAGAGGACAAGCAGATGAGCAATTAGTGGTGGGCTGATGAGTGATTGACACTTCTGATTTGATTTGAAGCAGAATGACATGGGATGGGGTGGGAAGCCAGATGCAAAAAAGGATGAAATTTTCCTGCTTCCAAAGGAGAGAGGGGAGCAAGACTCACTGATAATCTGGAAAGGCCACTGAGGGCCATCTCTTTTTCAGCTGAGAGCTCTGTGGTTCATTGAGGGCTGTGGCTGTTCTCTGAGTCTTTTTATTTGTGGGATGTTCAAAATACTTCAGCAATTGTTTTCACCTCAGGATGCTGGAAGGATGATGGCTCATGCAGATTTCTGAACATACAGTTCTGTAAAGTTGATGATTTGTGACCCTTTGAATCTCAATCATTATTCTCTTCCATTTTCTAGTTTGAAATATCTTCAAAATGTGTAGTGTAAAATCTGATTTGTGAGCCTCATACAAGTATTAAAACTGAGGATGCCCCTTGAAGAGTTAGTGAAACTCTGAAAGGCATCTCCTGTTGGGTGGTGAGACCTCATTCCTGGGAGAGGACCTGGTTTCATCAGCAATAAACCCAGCCCAAGGAACAGCTCCTATCTGCGTGCACACCTTCACATGTGAAAGGCAACTTTCTGTGCCCTTCTCTTCATCTTATCCTTCTCTACCTTGCATTGTGTGGGAAGGTGAGTGTGAGGGCCTGTATTGCTGTTGGACCTCATGAACACAGCGTTGCTAAAATAAACCTTAAATTGCTGTGAAGCCTGCAAATGCTGATACAGATGATGGACAGGAAACTTCAGTGAAATTTCCTTTGTTTGCTATAGTATTTGAATTTTTGCTGATCCTAATCACTTTCATAGTCTGACTGCAACCAGAAAGGGATTATTTCTTTTGCTCTGGAATTTAAGGATGAACATATTTGTTCAGAGGCTAGACAAGACCAAATTAGAACCTGCTCACTAGGTCGTAATAAATTCACAGTAATTGCAAGCTAGTGTTCCTTAATTCTTCAGACACTGTCATCTGTAAATATTCTGATCCTTTTCATAGTTAGCTCATTTGTGCTTTTGTCCTTATTGAATCAATTGTTGTCTTTTCTTTCATGCTGTCTCCTGAGGGCAACCCCTTTTAAATCTTTTTGCTTTAATTCCACTAATTGGCATATTGTCTGGTCTTATGTTTCCCCTCCTGGGCCTCGAACTTATGCTCCTTCAGTTCTTAAACTCCTTAGCTATATTTCTGCAGCTTTGACTGACAACTTGCTTGATCAGAGTACAAAGCATGTGCTTTCTTATCTTTTACTTCCAGGCTAATGTTTAACACTGTAGTCAGTTTATCAGTCAATTTATTAAGCCAGGGTGAGAGTTCTCTGTTCTGAAGTCATCACAAAAATCAATAATAATCAATTCACTTATTCTAGGATACATTAAATTATTATTAACTATAATAATTAAAAATAAATAATTTAAAGGTCCTCAAGCCTTCAGTGATTTATGGATAGTTCTTCTTTTGCCCTTTGCTGGAAACTTGCACATTTTGAATATTTTTTCAGAGACATTAATGAAGACAGCAACTAAATCATACAGTATGAAAGACCAGAAGGTGAAAGTTTTGCTTTTAACATCATAACTTCCCCCTTTTATTAGCAGAAGAATGAGTGTGCAGGAAGTATGCAGCGTAAAGGAGAACAAAAGAGTTTTGCTGAAGCATTATTGCAGTAGCAAAAAAAATGGGTTGAAAAACATAGACCTAATATTACTCCTATTCAATACTTTTTATGGTTATAATAAACTGAATGAATGATACACTGGAAATGATACACTTTTTTTTTTTTTAGTACATGTAAGCACCCATGTAATATCTCTACTGTAAGTTATTCACAGGAATTATATCAATATGCAATCTTGAGTAAATCTTCTATGCCTTCAACCAAATTGAAAGAAAAGCAGAACAGAAAAACATCTAAGGTAGTGATGAGTTTAAGTAAAAGCAGAATGATTGTATCATTCCAAAATTTGTACAACCTGGTCTCCCTTACATAACATGTCCCTGGTCTTTACCAGAATATAAGGTGCTGTTTTCAAGGAGGAGAACTAGTTACATAAAAGCTTTTCTCAGGGCCCAGGAAGATACTGATATGAAAACCAGCAGTGTTCTAAACACCAAAAAGTTTTGCTTTGGATCTACTCCTTTCTGTAGAGCAAGAGTGTGACAAATGCTTATATATATATATATAAACACACACACATATATATAGACATAGATATATATACATACATACACATATATATATAAAAGTATGTTGTGAGGAAATGGCTGTATAGGTTTTAAAGAAGTCAGCCCATTGAGAACTGGTCCCTTCATGACTCACAGCAATAGTGACCTCATTTAATCAACAAAAACCATATTCAGATTTTTTTCTCAGGCAAGCTCTCATTCAATCCAAAGCCTGAGGAAAAGGTGGCTGGAAATCCAAGAAAGTGCTGACAGTGTAAAGTGCTGGAGGACTGAACAACTTCAAAGAGGATTTTGCTATTATAAGAGTTCAGAGTGTGGCCCATGCATTCAAACTGAATGAAAAAGAAATTGTATATGTCATCATGTTTCACCTCAGAGGTGTTTAGTTGCTAGGAATGGCTTAAGACCCACCTGACTAAGCTTGTGCATTTGTTTATTCATGGTGCCCAGATGGTAAGAGCAAGATTAGAAAGACTAGAATCCTGGGAAGCGTATGAGCCACTCAGCTTCATCAAAAGTTCTGCTTTTAACTTGGATCCCATAATGACACAACCTAAACAAATGATCACAAGCAGTGTTGCTTAGCCTTACACGAGGAGGAAAGGACTAGAACATGTTCTTTTCAGCTGTCACTCTCCTTACGTAATCTTCTGAAAACACTAATTCTTAACTTTTTATCTATGCCTCTGGCCAATATTAAATGAGAGAGCCCACCAAGTTGCAGAAATTAATCTAGTGTCTGCTCCAGAACTATGTTGGAATACATACTAAAAACGTAGTTTGAAAACTTTAGGGATGTCCTTGTTAACATGGACAGCATTTGGCTCAAATACATCTTATGAGACTTGTCATAAAACTTGTTCAAGGTTTTGATCTCCACAGCCCCTCCTGAAAGCTGCCTGAATTTCAGTGCTCTGCTCTTTGCAAACCTTCTAATTTCCAGCCTGAATACATTCCTTGTCAGTTTACTTGTGCTCACGACAGTGTATTAAGTTAAGCAGATTCTTTTTCATTTTGATTTTAAAGAGCTTTTCATATGAGTATTTGTATATGATGAACTGAAAGACCAGCTGAGTGAGAAACTTGAACTGAGGTTTACTGTAAACATTCTCATGAAATCTGCACTTATATAGACTTTTAAGGGAGACTAAATGTTCCCTTACTGTCAAACCCAGAATTTTGTTTTATAATGAGGCATCTGTGAATTTTCAGTTCTCAGCTTTGTGAGATACCCAGGTCCATGAGAGCAGGTTTCAGATACCAAGCAATGCTGGACTCTTGCAAAGGGTTGTGTGATTTCAGTGTCCTAAGATTTGAATTTTATTTTATCCAAATCTTCTGTGCTTTCTCCATGTTTCCCCTGCTGTGTTTTAAACCCATAGGTCACCAGGGGAGCCACAAGAGCTTAGCAGAGAATGGTCTACAGGCAAGGAGTGACATTCCAGAGGGCAGATTTTCAGCATGCCAAGTAAAACAACACACAGTTTGCAGCCATAGCCAAGCATAACAGTTCCAGACATCTATTGGTATAGGCAATAGACAGCACCTGCAACAAAACTTTTAAGATGGAGAGCCATTTCAAGACTTCTTACACTACTATGCCATGATTTAACATGTATGTGCTGCCAGGGAGGCTAATAGAGGTATCATGCACACAAATCCCTTGATTTTCCTAAATGCCAGCCCTGTCTCCATAAATTTTTCAGTCAGTTACACTAATATTTGTGGTATATTTCAGCAAACAAGAAATCTTGATATTGAAATGATCCACTAGATTGTACCTGTCATGGACTTGACTCTCACTAATTTTTTGGTCATCTCTAACACCATTGGTTTGGGGAACTATTATGTTATTAAAGTAACCCATATAGACATAACACATTTATGGCCCAGTTGCATTCTCTGGGAACTGGAGATTTCATTCAGTTTGGTAGTGTCCATGAAAACAGATCCTTAAGTCAGTTAAACAAAATCAACAGTGCAATTTATACCTAGAGATCAAACAAGAGCAGAGGCCACAGAAGATACAGATGTCAGACACAGGGCTGCATCTACTCAAAAAGAAAAATATCTACTGTTCAGAAATAAGCCTCAGCTACTCTGGCTTTATGTTTATTCACATGCCTATTAGGACAACTTATGTTTTATCTTTCTTTTTCCACTGCCCATCTTCCCTTTGCAAGTTCCATAAAGACTGAACTTGATTAAGGCAATTCACGTTATTATTTTCGTGTATACTTATGCTTCAAACACAGATGCCTGGAAAATGTATGTAAAAATATTTACAAAAATTGATTAATTTCTTCTTATCTAAATCTCAATAATTCTAAAAATATTTCAAAATTTTGAGCATTAGTTCATCTTTTGCGAGTTTGGAGTTGTATACAACTAACTTCTAAACATGCAATGTATCATGTTCTTGGAGAACACCCTCAGATTCTGATGGAAAAAAATTGGAGGAGAGGGGAAATAGAGAAAAAGAGGACTAATTAAAAAAAAAATCAAGTTTAGAAGGCAACCTAAAATACAGTTCCTGCCTTGTTAAACTTAACATTTGAAAGAGGTGAAAGATATTGCAATCTATATGTTCTTTCCAGAGAAGAAATATTGGTGTTATTTAGAGGGTACCCAAAACTTCAATCAAATTGAAATCTTTTTTCTCAGCTTTGTTGTTATTGCAGCTTTCATGCTCTTCATTCAACTGAAGGTGTTCATGATGATTTTTAGGCTTCCCGTGTGGAACAGCAGTGGCTTGAGCAAATAAAAAATCTGAAGTCTTCTTGGGAAAGAGCCCCAAACTTGAAAGCCTGAACAGGCCAATACATGATAAATTATAATTGCTTTTAAGCAGACAGTGTTATGGCCTCACATCAAGCAACAGCTAATTACTAAGGGCAAGAAAAGGGTGCTCTAGCACTAAGGTATATTAATCACATAAAGACTAATGTACACATTTCTAGATAAAAATGATATAACAATAAATTAGATTAATTCCCTTTTCATTGGCTGGTCAGGAAGTCTAGTTCTGTGAAACTCTAATATATATTTATCTGCTGGAACATAATGCTATTTTACAATTTTATTAGTTATTGCCCTTACTGCATAAAGTCATTCTCCCTTTTAAAATGCCAGACCATAACAGATAATGTGTGATGTTGATAATAAAACCAATGAATACAAATAGGGGGTTGAAATTAATCTATTCTAGAAGTGTTACATTTTTGCTGCCCATTTTGGTCATTAATGTTGAGGAAGTAAGAAGTATCGAATGAGAATGTCATAACCTTTACCAGTGTGTAGCAAAACCAAGGCAAAAAATGTTCTTTGATCATCCTGTGGGGGCTGATGGACCCTGGATGATGATAAATAACTATGAGACATTTAGAGGTAATTTTTCAAATTCTATCTAATTTAGCATAATCTATAATACATAAGATTTAGAGCTAGTTCAGGCTGGTGCTTTCAATCAAAGACAAAACTTTTAAAGAAAATATTTTATATAAACTAGGATCAATGCCCTTTGAGTAGAACAAAGACTGACGAGTAGTTAGCAGCTGGGTGACCACCCATCAACCCAGGGACAGCTAATTATAGCAGGGCCAAAAGCAGCTGCTGTTGGAATCGAGGAGTGAACTGTCAGGGGTGACCGGGAGCTGTGGCCACCAGGAGAACAAACCCCAGCCACCATGTGTGGATGTTCACTGGTGGAGTGTCCATTTGGGCACAGAGGTGGCTCAGCAGGTATTTGACCTTTCCCAAGCCGTGTTCAGAGAGCAGGGCAACTGCTCCCCCTTCCTAAAAAGGGTGATGTCATGCAGAGAATCTGGGTGCATACCACAGTCGCAGTCATTTCCAACAGTGAAGTTCTCCAGAGTGGTTACAGCATTTCACTCTGCATTTTTTCCTATGGGATTCCAAGGGCTTTGAAAATTCATGGCTTCCACAGCCCAAATTGGCAGAGACCAGAAAACCATGGTTAAGTATCCCACCTGTAATAATTGTAGCATTAGTGATACTTGAAGGTAAGATTAGTAGTACTCAGGGAATTGAAATATAAGGGATCAGCCCTGTAAGGTGCTGCAAACATTGGAAGTGTGGAATAGTTTACATTTCCCTTGCTTTGGACACTGCAGGATCAGGTCTTACCTCTTCCACAGACCTCAGGGAGAATCCACATTATGCACTGCAGTGAACCTGTGCCTGCCGGCCAGATGTTTTCCAGAAGCCAATCCAAAATAATCATGTCAGCAAAGCATTAGTAGAATAAAGCCAGTCCAAAGCCCAGGTGAGCATCCACAGTACTGTTCTGCTTGTGCTGCATGCTAGGACCTGTTCTTGTTGACAGTGACTTGAGAGTGCTGCAGCATTTCATTAGAGGCTGTCAACAAGCCTACAGGTCCTGAAACTGTGCTAAATAAAATCCTGTGGAAAGTAAAGAGAAAATAACTCGGTCCAGAAACTTGTGAGAATAGTTACTCCCAATCTGATATTGTTCTGCTCTGTGACAGGCTCCATCTACTCCATCATGAAAGAATTGGAGACCCTTTTTAAATCTAGATTTAGAGCAATTTACACCAACTGAGTTTTAGAATGTGTGCCTCCACTTTACGACTAAGGAATAGCTTTTACAGCTAAGGAATAACTATGGGATAACACCCACTGTGAAGGTAAGCAAGTTAATCTCAGTTGTAATGATCTGGGGAGAGAGTTCTCTGGGAAGGCATGTACTCTAAAGCAAATGCTGATTTATGTATTTCTCTTTAATCTTTCCCTCTTGCCAAGCAATTTCAAATCATAGTATATAAAGAATCCTGAGTAAATGACCCTTTTGGACAGGGAAGGTTAATAAATATTTTTTAAGTAATGAAAGATGGTGGAAAAAACAGTGGATTAAACTCAGATCTTTCAAAAAAAGTCTTGGTATGTGTATATAATGAAAAATATTGTAACTGTTCTCTCAATATATAGAAACCTTGTCACTAAGATGAAGATTAAAAAAAATTTCCCTATTTAATAACTGCCATTTATAATGCAGAGAGAATTGAATTACTGATTTAAAAGCATTCTGCCAATCGAGAAGTTCCTGTAATATCTAAATCAATTTCTTTCAAGTCTGTGCAAGTAAAACAAAGCTCTATCAGTTGAACAGCAAAACAACTTTTCATATTAATCAGTAGAAACTTGATAAATCCCACTGATGTAGAAAATTAGCACCTTTGCATGTTTCCCAGATTTTGATTTCATTTTGGACACTTGGTCATGCATTATAAGTGCTGCCTGGCTGGCTGCAACTATTTCAGTTGAAATCCATTATTTCTGGGGGAATTATGTGCCTTGTTAGTGAAATGCAAGCTATTTCCACTCCAGCATCTGCACTGCAGTTGATCTATTATTAACACTGAGCTCATTAAAAAAATGAAAGAATCTGATTTGTATCTTTAGGGTGGGGGCTACTGAGGCTTCTGCTGAAGCAAATAAGCTGGCTGTGCTGCTTCCAGTTGACACAGCTGTCAGGAACGCGTTGGCTGTCGCTGCACCGCGCAGGGACGCTCAGTAACGAGGGCCTTGTAGCCATATGTAAACAATACCAGGCCGATGACAGGTTTATGACACTGGAGACAACATGTGCAGCTGTTAGCCACTGGGTTTTATGGCTCAAAACAAATGTTTTTCGATGCGCGGGTGTTTGGCACGAAGCTGCCGTAGCAGCAGTGAGAAGGGGAGGGTGGCTGGCTGCCCAAAGATTTATCCCTGCCCAGCAGTGCTGTCCCACGTGGTGCTGGGGAAGGGGCTGGTGGGCTCCTTCTCCTCACCTCCTCAAGGAGGGTTCTTCAGAGGAAGCTGTGCTCCTGTCCGTTGCATACATGGGTTTTGTGGTTTAAAACACGGAAGGATTTCCCATGGGGAAAGAGAGAACCATTGCTCTAGGACAGGGATGCTCAGGTAGCAGCTGATTTGGGCCATGTCATATAGTAGGCACACTGAAAGGAGAGCATTTAAAACAGGGAGAGTAAAACAGCTGTATTAGGCTTTAGAAATATTGAACAAAAAGTCTTAAATGGGAGGGTACTGAGAGGCCCGAAAGAGAGAGCTGAGAAGTAATGATGCCTTGGAGTAAGTTTCATCCTGTCCCACTTTTGTATTTATCAACCCTCAGCACTGATTGCTTTCTGATCCAGACTGATGTTAGAACAGGTGGGGAAAATTAAGTGAAAGAAATTGGAAAAAAAATGTAATTTCCTTTAATAAGCATCAGTAACTCATCAGCTACATCCCCAAAGAGTAACTAGATTTTACAAGTCATTGTGTTGTCAAACCCTGGTCATTGTGTTGTCAAACTGGTTGGTATGTTGGTAGACACAGTGAGTAAGGAGTGCTGGTAAAGGAAACGGTCTGGGACCTGTTCCCCAGCCCTGCAGGCCGCATCACTCAGCAGTTAAATTCTCTTCCAGGACACTGCTTGGACCTCATTGACATCCAAGAGTGTGGACCTCATTGACATCCCTGGCCTATGCCATTCTCTCACCCTAGACTGGCATCGACCAGGAAAGTGCTGGTTGTCACTGGTCAAAAATATGCATAAGGAGTACACAAACAAATCACGAGCATCATGGGTCAGGGCTTGTCGTTATGTCCTTGTCGTATTTCATACACCAGTGTGGATGCAGCTTTAGCACAGACCATAGTGTCAAACCCATTTTCATTAACTCTTAATTATAATGGACAAAGAGCTGCTACAAGATACTGGAGCTCCACTTTGTAGTGAGGCAGATACCGTCCCTTGAATCTCAAGATACTTCATTCTAAAAGACCTTCATGATACATAGGAATGGTTACTTGCTCACAAAATTATATTTAAAAAAAATAAACCTACAGAAAATAAAGTATCCGGGGAAGCTATTAGAAGTTCTTATCTGCAAATATTCTGGAAATGCAAAAATTGATCAACAAAACCTGCAGAGCTAACTAAACTATCTGTGAAAATTTTCCCTTCTTCTGAGAGTGTTGTCTTCCTCACTATAACTTTTTCCTTCACATTTTTAAAAAGAAGCAATGTTTCTGAATGAAAGGCATAAAAAATTGAAGAAAATTCAGGAAATGTGTTTTCCTTACTTTGAGTTTTCAAGAGTATGCTGAATTCGGAATGATATTCCCTCTTTTATTTAAAGTATCATCTTCTGCCAGATAAATTCAACTTTCAGCCCCTGTTTTTTGATAAAAATATCTTTGTTTATGCCTCAGAAGCAAAGGAAAACAAACTTAAAAACTTATTTAGAAGTAACTTTTTTTATCTCCTGAATTATTTTAAAGAGAAAATTAAATCTCAGCATTTGACTTTAAATAGTTGCAGTGTGAGAATGCAATATTCAGCAAGAAATGTTAATATAAGCAAAATAATGACATTGGTATATAGCTGGGGGGAAATCATAAAGGGAATTATCCTGATTTGAGAGCTAAAAATCAGTAATTGTGCTGTATTTTATACTTAGCAGCATGTCCAGATGACTGGGTAACACATTTGAGAGAATTATTCCATCATACAGCTTTTGGAAGAGCAGTTAGTTATGGCCTTTTAAGATCTTCATCATCTAACTTTAATTTTTGAAGTTGCTCACATCCTTGTCAATATTGGTATTTTTGTAGTGAGTGCTGGAAGTAATGACTGTTTATGATACATCCCACTTACAAAATGCCCCTTTTTCTAACAAGATCGTAGCATAGTCATCTATAAAACCTGCATATTCTTGCCACAAAAAGCAGATGCAGCTGGAAAGAGAATTTCAATTTTGAGCAACTATTTGTATGTGTGGTGCATGGTTCCGTGAACAGCTTCCAGCCTTCCATAAGTGCTCTGCATTTTAGCCCTGGGTGAAGTTTTACAGCCACCATAATCTTTACCCTCTAGTAGAAAAAAACCCCAGCAAACACAGATGGATGATGAGGTCGACAGTGGTGCTCTCCTATATCCTCCCTCTCTTCCTTCGCCTGCAAGTACTGGGAGGAGGCAGACCATGCCCACACAAGGCATGTGAGAGTTTTGCTTCTGTTTTAACTCCATCTGCTACACAGATGGACTGAGCATCCATGGGCAGTCCTGGTGCTGGATGACATAGATAATATGAGGTCAGAGTGATGGGATCTAAATGGTTTAATTCTTGTAGTGCTAGTGACTGATGATCAATAGAAACAACCAAAAAACCTGGCAGAGCAAAAGCATGAGTCAGGAACTATCAACAGTCATATCCATCTGAAATTATAACTGGAAAGCCTGTGCCTAACTATATAGAAAATAAGTCCCTTTTACTTTTCTTCTGCTTGTATGTTGACATTATCCATGATCTTAAGTCTTTTTCTCGTATGTCTTATGCTCCTGGATTTGTTCACAGCAGCACCGTTTCTGTCATATCGCTTCGAGAGTCACGTCTTCCTATACCCTAAGCTGAAATTTCTAATGGTGTCTTTATCATTTCTTGGCTATTATTTGTGTCTTTGCAACCTTCTTAGACCTGCCTCACCAAGGAAAACTGTAGCTTTTTTCAGTGGAGAGGGGGTGACCAACACCTCTTTTCACTGGAATGCAAAACCTCGGCTATACCGGCGAAACTTGCCAAATATTTTGGAAAGAAAAAATGGAGCAATGCAATGAGTTATTGTAGTATATACAGCCTTTTGGTGGGTAACCTGTAAGGTTACAATAGCAGAAGCCATCCAACAGATGCAGAAGAACTCGGCACATTTCCTGTTAGCCTGCAGCAGGTACTACCGTAGCTGTCAGTGTTCCTGCCTTCCTCCTGGCTGTGGTTCAGAGCCCATTCCAAATGTTAGGTTGTGAAATTTAGTACATGCCCAGCAGAATCCCAAAAGAAGTTTCTGACACAGAAAGAGCACTCTGGGGCAAAAAAAAAAATTGTGTTAGCTATATTTCAGCAAAATGGAAGAGAATACAGATGAGTTTTGGGTGGGCATGAAAGGACTAGAAGACACATGGCTTCAGACAACCCCGGGACAAGCTAAGTTTCCTAATCAAAAGAGGACTGATTGTGCTGTCTGTCTCCTGCATGGAATGTCTGGATCAGGGAAATGAGTACTGCAGGCTTAAAAATTCTAGGAAGCCAGTGGTCTGAAATCTCCCTTTCTAATCCTCTCACAATATGTGAGGAATGTAAGAAAGCAATTTTGCCTCTTTTGAAAGAGGAAAAGAAGCTCTTGAACTTCCAGAAATCAAAATTATTGTGAGTTTTATGTCTGGTATATAACATGAAGATGATTTTAATGGCAGAGCTGACAAAGAACTGAACAACCTTCTCCGTAGTGTGAAGAAAATCCATACAGTTTGCTGAAGACAATTAAGAGTTTAGTAAAAGCCAGCCCCAACTCATGAACATTTAGTGAATGCTTAATTCTAGCAATTTCCCTCACTTGGCACTGGCTTGATACTGGGGAGGAGAAATATTTTTGGAGTTGCAGGTTGATGTTCCACCTTACCAGCAGCTGCCTGTTCCTTCTACCAAACTGACAGAGAGACTTCCACTTCCCTCAGGATGAAAGCCTATTTTTGTAAGCCTTAAGGAATATGAGGATATAAACCCATGATTCTCAAGACAGCCTATCTAATTTATAGCCTTATTTAAGTTAAAGATATGGCTTCCTTCATATATAGTAACAGGAGCTTTTATGCAATCATAGTGAGAAAATATATACAATTCATATTGTATTTTTGTTCTTATATATCCGTGTATGATTTTTTAAAATTTCTTCCCCAGAAAGAAAGGTTTTGTGAATTTTTTTGTTAGCCTTATACAGAAGATTGTCTTTTCCCATGGAAACATTGTATGTATTTTAAATAAGATGTGCTATCAATCCAGTCGTATCATTACTAGGTTCCTGAAATATAGAAAACCTTTTTAATAGGGAGAAGAGGCATCTTGAAATGAATTAAAGTTGAGAAATCCAAAGTATTTGCAGAGCTCTAGTAATCTGCCAGTTTTCCTCTAAGAGGTTTGATAGCTGAAGGTTATGAAATCAACAGTGCAGACAAGGAGATTTTCACCATGGCCTGGCTTGCAATTTGCACTTCTGAAAAAGCAATATCCTTTTTTACTTTTTTTGAGTCCTTTTAATCAGCATGTCTCATTTCCCCTCATGGCTGGCACTTCTGCAAGAATTTTCATTCAAATGTGCTAAAAGTAACATGACCTCCTAACGAAACTCTACACAGTCAGACACACACACACACACACACACACAATTCTCTGGAAGACATCAACCATTTCAGATTAATTTGTTCTCTGCTTGGGAATGGACTGGTTTGCTGACCTAAACATGAAGGTACAGATAATTTCTGACTACTGACAGTTACTTGCTACTGCATTGGTTAAAGCAGAAAGATTTAAATATCATTATTTTAAATCAGCAAGCTGAAACCCACAGTTTTAATAGCTGATTTTATCTTGTTTTGCATAAACCTTTTTGCAAAAATGAAGTTGATTCCTTTTGCTACCATACATTGTAACCTACTCACATTTTTTTTTTTAGTAATTGATATAGAACAGGCCTCAGACCTTCTTCTAGTGCCAGAGGAAGACTGGACAATTGATAGGTGACCACACTTGTGAGGCAGGGGCAGTAGAGAATCTCTGTGAGTTCCTTCAGTCCCTATTCTGTGCACCCACCCTGTGGCAGCATCCCTACAAAAACAAGGTTCTTGGACGAGGTTACTGCCGGCTGGATGTTTCATCTGCCTTCCAGGTTGGTCCTGAGAAATCAGTAGGAAACTGGGCAAAGAGGAATGGGCTGCTAGCCAGTGGAGCTGTCTGGGCAGGCTGCACAAAAGCTGTGGATCACAAGTTGAACCCTCCTGACTTAATCAATGAAACAATAAATAGTGTTTATTCTTATTCTCTGTCCCCATTATTTCTATGCTATGTATCCACACCTCTCTGCTTAATTACCAAGTGCCAGATCCTTTCTTATGATTTGGACCAAGCTGCATCTGGATATCAACTGGACATTTAGCATTCACATAAAGAAAGAAAAAAAAAACAACTACCTAAAATGTGCTGAGAACATTTTTTTAAATGAAGGAAAAGAGCCTTACGTTAAAACCAGCTGACTTGTTAAAGAAAGGAACAATATCTACCAGTGAATTGAACAGCAGTGGTTCTTTCTGGTCACGATCTCACTAAGCTTTCAGAAGTGATGGTAGATCTCCTCCTCCTCTCCTCCCATACTTTTTGAAAGCTCTGAGAGGAATATCAGCCTCTCTGCTTTTTCAACTCCCAGCTGGTTTCTCAGGTTTGAATTAAACAGTCACTGAATGGATTTAAGGGAATGCAGTGAAATGAAAAAAATCATCCTCTGTCCTGCAAGATGCTAGTGCTGTCAAAAGCCAGTTTAGCACTTCAGCACACTCTGGTTCCAGGTTCTTAACTGTACAAGCCATGTGTATAATGTTTGGACTGTTTTTGACAGCAAGTTGAGATTTCTGCAGGGTTTTATTTCCTGTAGATATTATCGGCTGAGACACTGTCATTTCTTGCCACGTTTTCACAGTTCATTGTACATAGCCTCACTTTTAACATAGGCAAAGCTAAACTTTCAAAAATATGAATTCTATTTTACATTGATTCTTTTCCAGAGCTGCCCTTCAAACTGTTGACACTTGTTTAACAATAAGACAAGCATCCAAGTTGGAACTGGAGGGGACTGTAAAGCTGAGACACACACACACACACACAAAGCTGCAGGCACAAGGTTTGCATCTGAAAGCAAGACTGGTTGCATCTGTAAGCTGCTTTTCCTCACTTAATTAATGCCTTCACTGGCAGGACTAAGTAACTTGTGTACAGCTCCATGATAAAGTATCTATGTAATGCTGGATGGCTGTTAGAAAATCAGTATGATCTCTCACCACATTTTGCAGATTTAGTGACTTTAGTCCCTGCTCACTGCAGATAGGCAATAAATATGCCCTCAGTCTGCTGCCAAGCATCTGTATAGACTTAAACATCTGTAGAGCAGGAGCTTAAATGGATTGTCTAATATGAACAGCAGGCTACATAATTACCCTTTATTTACTTGTAACAAATCAGTTACTACAAAGAATTGTATTTTCTCCACTGAAAAAATGCTGCATCAATTAAACAGGGTGAGGGTGAGTATAAGGGCACAGAAAATAGATTTTTTTTCTTTTGAAGGGTTGGCAGCAGTGCACCAAGTCTTTGCAGTAATTCCAAAGAGTTATTGATTTTTGGATCCAGAAAGAACCTTTGCTTTCATTTGGCTTGACCTCTCTTACAACAGAGGGTTTTGCACAGCAAATTCTCCAATAAGCCCCTTAGCTTTTTCACTCTGTTTTTAAAAGACTTAAAAAAAAAAGTCCTGAAGTAATGAGGGGACTGCAATCTGCAAGTTCAACTCACGCTGTAAAATAGATGTGAACAGAGCGAATTTAGTACTTCTGGCACAGATTTATCTGAGTCTCCCATTTAGGGTCTGCTATATTTTCACACAGCTTCTGACCTTTATTCTGTCAGTCAGCAGAATACTTTCCCTTTCCATTAGCACTGGAGTAAAGAAGCAGTGCCACATTTAAGGCTCATTTATTCTTGGGCAGAGTGCATGAGAAGTGCCAGATGAGGCATGCAGAATGTAACATCCACACTGAGGCTCTGGAGCCATCTAGATTGATCCAACAATCTACATTTGTGTTAGAAAAGAGAACAAAGGAGAATTAGAAAATGTGACTAATGCACTGTAACACTGCCACTCACCTCAATGCACAGAGAACCTGAAGCGATAGCTCCAAGGAATAAAATTTCTTGCATACAATTCTGTTAATATATGTGACTTTTTCCTCCTTTGTTTGGATTGGGCCTTTCAATTCTGTCCCTACTCTTGCCATTCAAGGTAGGAAGAGGATCCGGAGACATTTTGTGTCAAAGTATGTCCACATTGCCTTCGTTCACATCTGGACTTTTTAAAACTGAGGAAATGTGAAGCTTTATGAAGCAAATTAACTAATGAAATATTATTCACAGGCGCCTTCACCCATCTGCTCAGCTCAGCAATGATCTTACTTCTCCATGAAATATTGAGGTTTGGAGTGACTGAACTTGGCAGGACGGGGCTATCTAATGGGGTGGGATCCTGTTGCAACCTGTCCTACCCCAAGGGACTCCAGGGTGGTGCTGAGGGTATTGCACCACCTGGGGCTTGCCTGAGCTTTCCCATTGCTGGAGAAAACCGAAAAAACCACCTGTAGTCATGAGTGTTTTTCCTTTATCCCTTTGACATATATTCCCAGTGATGTTCTAACAAACAGCTAGAAACACTAACAATAGAATGAAAAACCCTACACTGGCTCTCTGGAGGTGCTTTTAGGTCTAATACTGAAAAATGTCCTTTCTCATGCATTAAGGAAGATCGTGTTACGTGTATTCTAGCTCTCTAGAATACCCAACAGTCCAAGGACTTTTAAAAATCATTAAAACGATCATCAGACAAAACAGCTTTGTATTTAAATCTTACCTTTCAAGTAAAGTGGCTGTGTCAACTGAACTCATGCTGATGCAAACAACTTCTTTTACAGGATATACATGGACGTCAAGAGAGTATTTACAGCACTGGAAACTATGTGATGATATTTCAGTGCCCTCCGACATTTAATATCTTTGATCCTTTGATCTGTTTTGTGTCTACTGCAGAAGAGATGCCAAATTATTGAAAGAATGAGATCTCAGGTGCATCTGTAAAATCTGACTGCGTGCACCTGTCATACATAAAATGCATCTTTTTGGGTTCCACTTGGCATTTGAACATGAAAAATGGGCATCTTTGCTTTCTGAGCAGCTTGTGAACCCAGTTGTAGTTATCAATTTTGCATGCACGTAGGCTCTTTAAGTACTAAATGAAACATGCTATTCAATAGGGATGAGCAGTTAAATGTCTATACTTCTGAGAAAACCTAATCCATAATGTGTCTTGTGTTCAGAAGAAGTCAGAAAAATGTTTAATTCCAGAAATATATTTTGGTATTCAGCTCCAATATTTTTATACTAAATTACACATATCTCAAAAATAGCGCTACTAAATCATAATTACTCCTATGTTCCAACTATGACTACTAAAGTGTCCATATGTCACCTGTCATACTGGATTTTTAATTCCTGTTCTTTTCTTCATCCTTAAATTATATGGCTTTTACATTCTCCAGCTCCCAAATGCAGTCCTTCTGTTCAAGCTACAGAGAAACATATTTTTAGGACTGGAAATGGCTGGTTCTCTTCTTCCCAGCAGTTAAGATGGCAGTTCCTATACATGCATATGTCTTAAACCAGTAAGTGCATGGTCACATCACTGCAACACTTACACCCCCTCAACCACTGGTCCCAGATGTCAAAAGTACACGTTGTATTTTAAAATGTGAGTGGGGATGGCTGCTGAACAACTACTGCATCATACTTCTCTACTGATGGGGTAAAGCTTCTGTCACCAGCAATTAGATTAGAAAAATGCAGCTCATTTTTTAAATTCCACCTTTCTTCCTTCTTCTGGCCCTGTCAGAAGGCATGCACTGGGTAAGAAGGGCCTACTGCAATTTTTGTGATACAATGATTTTGAAAATCTTAGCAATTGAAAACAGGCAAGCAAATAGAGAGAGACTTTTTATTGTTATTTTTAGGTGCCATTTTGAACAGAATATCAGCAATTTTAGTGACAATGATTCTGTGACATCTGATACCAATCTCATGAGACATATTCTACTGCTCTAAGTCCCCCAAGTACAGGTTCATTACCTGACAATATTTCTGTTCAAAACCAATGGTAGCAGACTGTGACAAAAATCTAATGCTTTCATTATTAAAAATCTTCTTTTAAAAAAACAAAAATATTTTATTTTGATAGGTGAATCTTTCTGGTATGGTGAAATAAGAGGAGAGATGAATGGACATGATACAGATATTTTCCAGTGTACATAATTTTTGTTAAGTAAGACACTCTGCCACCGAAGAGGAGGGTAATTTATAGCAATCATCTCTGCAAACCTTGCTTGTGTCATTGCTGTTGCTCTGTGTTAGCAGATGAAGAAACATCAAAGGAACAGTACTTTCAGTTTAGCAGATGTGTACTTATCTTGCAGGATGGAAGCACATTGCACACATGCACGCATACCTAGACACACACACACACACACACACACACACACACGCACACACAAGTAACCATTATTTACTGTATGAAGAAATAATTGTATGAAATGTAGCATTCACAGCCATGCTGTGTATCCACCTCCTTAGCCAGAGGAATGGGTTACACCAGCTCCATGCATTCACTGGGCCAAGGTGGGCAGAAGTTACCAGCAGTAGAGACTCTGTAGAAGTACAGAAGAGATATGGGCCAGGTAAATTCCTTACTTGTGTACCAGGAGACCTACTGTTTAAATATAGAGCTGTATTTTATGTTTTATTAAAATGTTCCATATTTTTAACCGTTACTGTTTTATCAAACCCTGCTGTCCCAAGGGCTCCTGATGATGTGAATGAGAGTTCTGTGTAGACAGGGATTTTGGGACATGGCTCATAACAGGAAAGATGATTGATGTAAGTAAGAATACAGAAGCATTGATCTGTTGATCTGTCCAAAAACAGTCTGACACAGACTGTTGGTCCAGTTGGCAGATACCAACATGAAGAAAAAAAATATGGTCATTTATGTCCTGGGATTTACAAGCTTGCCACTTGAACCAACAGACTGCATAACATCCTAATGCACTTGGCCAGCACAGCAGCCAGCAAGATTACCATTCATAGACTTTGAAATGAAACACCCTTCACCCTGTTTATGCTTCATGCATGATTAAGTGCAAAGAAAGCAAGCCATATCAGTATGACAATCTGTCAAGGAGAGGAACCTCTAGCACAATGATAAAGCAAACCTCTAAACATATTTTCAGTGTAAAACCTCTTGTGTTGTTTGTAGAGTATTACACGAAACTGTATTAAAAGGACATTAAGGATGAAAAGGCAAGTTTCTCAAAGTCAGGAAATAATGGAATTCAGACTGCTTGTGAAACAAATATTTTGTGCTTTTGGTAATATTCATTATTACCCAGTAATTAGATGCCTATATGCTGTATCTTCACATTGGACCCAGGCCTTTCTAAAAGCAGAGCATCAACAGTGCTCAGTGAGTTAGAGGCTATTCAGTATTTGCATCTGGCCTCATTATTCAGTGACTTTTTATTTATTTACTCACATACCTATGTACTATGTACTTACATACCTATGCTATTCAATGTCACTTCAGGCTCTAGCACTCCCTATGTCATAAGGTGATGAAAAAAGCCAGATTGGAAGGGACCTCAGAAAGTCTCCCATCCAATTGAAAGAAGGGTCAGTTCTAAGCCAAGGTATGGTAGCTCACAACCTCTCTGGGTAATCTCGTTCACTATCTCTTTTTAAAAAAAAAGGGTCTCCTTAAATCCAGTCTCAACCTTTCCTGATTCCATTATCCCATTGCCTTTTGCAACATCCCAAAAAGTGCCTGGTAGGGGGGCATTCTGTTAGGTGCTCCCAAAGGTGCCTCTTCTGCAGTCTGAGCCAATGCTGCTCCCTCAGCTCCTCCTCACAGGCTGAGTGCTGAAGTCTCAGTTGGTGACCCTCTGCTGAATGCCCTCCGCCTTATCAATGTCTTTTCTTCACTGGGCAGGGCAGAGAAGGTCACAGTACTCTAAATGTAGTGCAATGAGTGGTGAGTAGAAATGCATAATCACTTTCCTGAACGTACTGCTTGTGCTCTTGTTCATACAACCCAAGGTATTTTGGGCCTCCTTTAGGCAGTGTACACTGCTGGCTCATCCTCAGCCTGATGTTCCCCAAGATCCTCAGGTCCTCTCCTGCAGAGATACTCCCCAGGCGGTCAGCCCCCAGACTACGTTTTATGGCAGGGTTTTTCTTCACAGGTGCAGAGCTGTGCATTTGTCCTTGCTGAATTTCATAAGATTCCTGTCAGTTTATTCAGGTCCCTGTGGATGGCAATTCTGCCCTCAGGCATATCAAGCAGTCCTTTCCAATCTTCTGTGACCTGCAAATGTGATAAGAGTACACGCCATCATCGAATCTAAAACATCAATAAAGATAATAGGATGGTCCCTGGGATAGATCCCTACTCTGGAAGGTAGTTATAGGTACACCAGTAGAGTCAATCTGTTAGAGCCTACCTCATCTAAGCATTTTTTTATCCATCTAGTTGTGAACCCAGCCAGATCATAATGTCCTGTGAATGCTGCCATCCCCACCTTCAAAGCAAATGGATTCTGGGTGAAGGCATTTCATACTGCTAGAAGAGTCTCCTTCTGTTCTGCATCCCTTCTTACAAGACTACATGCCCACCAGAATGTCTCCTGCTTGTGGCTTGCTTGTCTCATGAACACTGGTTCTGCTGCACATTCATGCCCCAGGGCCTCTCTCACAGCAAATAAACAATGTTCCCTTTTTTTTTTTTAAATTGTGCTGTGTGTGGTCCTGTGACTCGTACTGAATGCTCGTCAGTTTTTCTGATTAGAGATGTGGGTATTTCAGCACAGGCTTTTCTGTGGAGCTCACTTCTGTCACATGCAAGTAGCAATGCTTTAATATCCGTAGCCCCCGGGAGAGGTCACACACACACTGTGGAATTGTCGGATGTGGAATTGTCTCTGCTGATTTCAAGTTATATTTAAAACGTGTAAGTCTGGTTATTCACAGGATTTAGCTTTCCATAGCACATTATGCATTCAGACAACAACCCTCAGAAATTTTTAGCTGGGCCCAGGAATAGCCTTAGAGGCTAAATTTGTGCACCCAGGAAGTGAGAAACACATACTGAGAATTATTCAAACATGCAGACATTTGTCTTTGGAGCTGTCTTTCAACCACCACCTCTCTCTACTGAATGCACAGAGAATTTGGGCTCTGAATTTTAGACAGTCTTTGGAAGTTTGGCTTCGGAGTCCCTGATATGTTATAGATCTCCGAGGGAGCACTGAAAGCTACACAGCTGTGTTACTGCAGCCCCATCCTCCCTCAAGAGAGGCCACTTTCTTTCTGACATACATCAGCAGGCGTCTTACAGATAAAAGCTGTTTTCAGAAGTGTTCCTGCCTAATTCCCTCAACATAATTAATCCATTCATTGACCAGAGCAGAGACCTCAGATTATAAAGTTTATCTATTACCCATATCATCAGCCAGTTGAAGACATACATGTATACAGAGGCTTTCTGACTTTTCATCAAATCTGGTGTTCCCTCAAAGTATTTGACTTTGGAAACCTCAGTAAAAATCCTTTCAATAGACTCAAACGTTTGTTTGTTTTCTAAGGTAAGAAACATCAAGAATCAAACTGCTCTACACCACTTTTTCTGTTACTCTGGAGATGGGCTATGCATGTGCATGTGCATGTACGTGCGTGTGTGTGTGTGCAGAGGTAACACAGTTTATGTTCCTCTACATGCTGAACTTAAAGTCAAATAGCACCACTTCAAGATGGCTTTCAGCATAATACTTCATCTGCTGTGAGGCAGCTAGATGACAGAACACTCAGATCTTTCTCAAAGCCTAAATTATACAAAAAAAAAAAAGGCACAGATCTGAGGTCAAGACAAAAGATGCCAATCATACAGAAAGCTAAAGGGGGGAGTTATGGGTCAGATAGAGAGAAATAAGGAAATATTAATTGATTCAGAGTTTTCAGATAAAGGGGAAATGAAAAAGCAGCCTAACTAGATTTAATTATATGCTTCAAGATTGAACAGGAAACATGAGTCTCAAATGAGCCAGATTCCAGGAGGACATTCTATGTGCCTGAAGCTAGTAGGTTCAGATGTGCATGCTTGCAATGAAAGAATTTGAGTGAAAATTCAGGCAGAATTCTTGAATTTCACCAACAATAAATATCCATCTTAACAACAATACTGCTCTGGTTTTTTTTAGAAATATTTTCACTGGCCTGTCTAACCTTTGTTCACCACTGAAGAAAAATTTACATACTTGAAGCAGATACGAATTTATTGAGAAAGCCAGACAAGGATAAGCATGTAAAGGCAAAATTAAATTAGGACTGTGAAAGTGTAAGCTTCTGACCACAGGCTAAAGAACATGGCAGAAAATTTTCATGCTTATAGATTTCTTCTAAGAGTGGTTCGTGATGGATCTTTTCTTGAAAAAAAAAAAATTGAGCCAATCTACAATTCTCTAAAAGCTGGCACCATGGTTAGCTCAACATATCCCCCACTCCTTTCTAAAATGAGCAGCTGCTAAGTTACAGAACAGAGTTGAAAGCAACTTATCTGTACTAGGCACTCCAGCTACCAGTGAAACTGGAGGAAAAACAAATCACACATTACTAACAGCAGACTAAATTAATTGACCTCTAGTGACAAGTGGCATATAACAGAAGGTTTATGAACTGAAGAGAGGCCAAGAATTCTCTGTTGTTGCAGATTGCTGCAGACCGGCCATGTCAGCAATGCGAACAGACGGAAACGTCAGCAGCATCAACCCACTGACAATGCTGTATTTAGAAAAGATGGAGTGTTCACTCATCATTTAGTTCTGTGCTCTGACTGCAGTGCTACAAAGGCTGCAGTGGTCTGGGTTTTCAGGCTTACAGTATCCTCAGATCACCTCTTCCACACGAATTACCATATTTATCAATGGTTCCATCCTAAGCAGTAGCGTTCAGGACTCTTTCTTGATTGCCTTTGAAAGAGAGAGAGAGCAGAAACACACCACCAGGGAGTAGGACTGGCTGTGAAAACTCTGATGGAACATTTCTAACCCTGGAATTCTGGCAAAAAAAAGTGCTTGGTGGAAATGGTTCAGTTTTACTATGATTGCATAGCTAAGTAATTGTGAAAGTAATATTTAAACTGGGAGGGTTGAAATAAAGAGGTTTCATAAAATCTTGATTATTATATGAAATTCAAAATATGAAAGACCACTTGAGCTCCCATTGTGACTGGTTACAGTCTCCATAGAGGAAGAGACTTCCTCACCCTTTCACACTATGCAGGAGGTGTCAGCTAAACAGAGTCACTACCACATTTGGTAGGTATCACCAGAAGGTTAGTTTACCATGTCTAAACTGAATCTCTCTTTCTGGCCTGAATCATTCACAAGATATATGTGAGAACACCCTGGAGTCCTGTGAATATGAAGAGAGAGAAAATTCTCCTGGAGAAGTGGAAAAACAAGGAAGATTAAATTATGGTGGTTGCAGGAAAGCAGCAAGCTTCTCTGTATTTATTTCTTTTTACTCTGGAGATGGGGCTGTATGTGAGTCCTTGTGTATTTGTTGTAGATTTTTAGGCTGCTTTGCTTGCTGAAGGTAAAGAAAAGTTGACTTTCCACTCTGGTGAACATAGCAAAAGCCTGACAGCACGGTGTATTATTCATTTGCACTCTGAGTCATTGTCTGCTCTCTAAGTCAAAGAAAATAATTGTGAGTAAGGGCAAAGGTGAAAAATAGCCCAAACCAGAACCATAGGCATCTCTGCACCATTTTATGTTAACAAATTTACAAGTAGCCTTGTGCCAGGACAAACAAGGAGCTGACCCCTAGGACAGCATAAAGCTAGCAATGGTGGTTTTGGCTCTCAGTTGCCTACATACTTGAGGTCTTAATTTCTTCTCTTCAGAGCCCTAAGCCATATACATCAAAAGTTTCTAAGTAGAATGGAAAAATTTGCCTTCCTAAATATGTCGTACTACTAAAACCAATAAAAACTAGGATTAGTTTTAAACAAATTCACCATTCCTTTATAACATTTCATCAGTAGGACTCAAAGCATTATTAGCCAGAAAAATGCCACAGAAATCCCAATTTTCTCCTAATCCTGTTCAAAGCCAGTACATGGCTAATCAGGGAGCAGAGACCTGATGTCCAAATGACCCAAAATTGTCCCAAAACTTACAGCATCTCTATTTTTTACTCACTGCTTTTGTTCTTATTGCATCAAAATGTGGATTGCTAAATATGCAGCCAGATACAACTCTTACAGAAAATAAAATGCTCTGTGCTAGGCCAGCTGTGTTGCAATCCTGGAATTTGTATTTCTCCCCTAAATAATCTGTGTGATGCTTAAAGAAACATCTGGGGGTTTTTTAGTTTATGTATAATGGGGCTCTAAATATTTTTTATCTCTCAGACCTTCATAGCCTATGAAGCACTGAGATGATTTGTGGACAGAAGTGTTGCTTAGAAACAAAAGTAAAATCCAGGGATCTCTAATTTTGCCTCTCAAGGGAATTTAAAAACCAAAATAGGTCTTTGAGACCATGTTTCTCCTGAAGTGCATAAGGGAAAGCAGCTCAGAGGAAGAAAATGGTGCTGTGTTTTAGAAGCCAGACGACGCAGCAGCGAGCACCATGTCCTGAGCTGCTGGCTGCCATCAGCTCTGCCACCTCCCCACATCCCACTGCTCCTGGCCTTCGAGGTGCTCCCAGCTCCTGAGGTGCCTCAGAACCCTCCAGCCCTCCCAGGTCTTTGGCAAGCTGAATATGAAATTGTTATTACCTGCAGCTTCTGCACTGAGTGGAACTCTGGTTTAAGTAATTCATTTTGATAACAATGGGGAGGTTAATTGATCAGTCATTAATTTTCCTGCCTCGCAGTTTTTCCTAATTATCTCCATTACACAGAAGGTCCTCAAGGCATGTTCCTTGGTGAGCGTGCCTACTTTTTATTGCTTTGTTTAAAAGTACAACATATGTGTAATTATTCAATGCCATTTCATCTCTCAGCATCCCTCTTGGCACAGCATACTCTATTCCTGAACTCCTCTAGACAATAGTTAACCTCTCTTCCCATGGAAAATGCTGGTTGTATATGCTGCAGCAGGAATTCCAGTGTTGACAGAAATGTCAAGAAAGAAATACCTTTTTCCAGGCTTGACAGCTTTTTCTGTGAAAATTCAGTTATGGAATTGTGGAGGCATTCAGGAGCAACCCAAATGCTCCTGTTCCTTTTTTATATCTGAAACAAAAGCTAGCGGAGAGAATATTTTCCAGGTACAAACGTTTATTGCAAAACTGTGCAGTGGCAGCAGGAGTCAGATGGCTCTGATCATCATTCTGGTGTCATCATTCTGCTCTGATATTTTGCATTACTTTGCATATTTTGCTTACTTGCAAATGGGAAAGACTTCTTATGCCACTGCATATTTCTGCCATGTATCCTGTGTGTTATCTCCTTCTGGAGGCTGTCAGGTGCCGGAGATTTGCCCAAATGTCTAGACAAGTTTAGGCTGAAGTGTAAGGGGGCAGAGTGTCTGTGTGCCTGATAGAGCAGGCTTCCAGGGGTGTGCAGGCACACCTCTGTGCAGGCACAGGGCAATGATCACACGTTACAAGAGGAGATTTCTGATTTAACTGTTGGAACAGCTGCTTCAGCTGAACAAAATCAAGTTCCTGCAACACGTGTCTGACAGGGAACTGAGCTGGAAGGAAGGTAAGGCAGGCAGACACTAGGAGCATATTCATCTTTAAATAGCAAAGCTGCATCAGCAGAAGCCTGAAATCCTACAAAGTCACAGGGGCACAACAGCAGTGCAGGGTTCATTCACTCCCTGTTACATCTATCCCATGAGATGTGTGGTATCTGCTGGCCACATGCTGTCCCTGTGCCAGGAAGAATCCCAGGTGTTCACTGTTTTCTGTGTCCTGATTTCCCTGGCGAAGAACATAGCAGCTGGGGGGCACCTGTGTCGCACTACCTTCTCATGCACTGCTGGAAGGCTGGGGCATATGGGATGAGCTGAATAAAACACCTGCTCTGCAATCCAGATGTAGGAGCAAGGTTTTCACTTTTAACAGCAGAAAATCTGTGCACATCAAGCTTCTTCTTAGAACCTGGAAAATATGACCCCACTGACCCCATTGAGCTGTGCAAGATTGCTTAGCAGAGAGGAAATGTAAGTAGTTCATGACTATTTTTAAATTTCATTGTAAGAAAGGCAGCTTCACCTTGAAAAAGGAATTCATAAGACCCTAGGCACAATAGTCTATGATAGAAGGATTAAGACATACATGAGTTGTAAGGAGATAAATATCTCTGTACTCTTCTTGTACCTTCCAATAGGTCATTCAATGAGAAACAGTGAGAGGCAAAGAGCAACACCTCTCTGACCTTGTGTGCCATTTTTTAGTTAAAATGCAGGAGATTTTTTTTAGTATTAGGTGTGGATGTTCACCATAGTATAAACCCGGGCGTATATAACAAAAGATTGTGTTTTCCTTTATGTCTCTCTAAATTCTCCACCAAATTCCCATGCCTCACACATCATGCTTCCATTCTGGTGACATTTGCAGCCTTTCCTCACTCTCCACTTCCCACACAGCACTTTGCTTCTCTGCAATACTCAATAACCAACCTCCTCTTCAAAGCCATGACCAAAAATTCTCACACAACTATTGTGGTTACCTCACAGGAAACCTACACGTGATATAATCTCTTGGACCTAACATCTTGGAGAAGTCAAGTCACTCCCTACAAGATTTTGTGGGATCTGTGTGCCCAGACCCATTGCAAAGGTCCTCCACTGACTCCCCCATCTGAAAAGGGAGGACCCAGGGGGTTCTCTAAAATGGGAGAGCACAAAAGTTAGTTGTGCTTAGTTCTCTGAATTGAAAAGGATGGAGAACTGATTTCCTTCCCTGGACAGATATTGTTATTTTTCTTCAATGCAAGTACGAGAGCAAAAGAGACCTTTAAATGGGCTTATATTTGGAGAGAGGAGCACAGACAAGCAATTGCATTGCAACAGCACTCCAATATCAATAGCACCTCTCACTGTTGTTTTAGAGTTGGTTATCATCATCATTACCCCGTTTTTCTGTCCTTTGCCCTTAATTATCATCTGAAGAAGATGATAGAAGCTACTGAAATGCCATAATGCACTTAGAGACACCAAAAATGCTTATTCTGAAAGATTCACACAACTGTGTGTTCAGTTGCACAGGTGAAGCATCTCAGATATTACAGCTCTGTGATCTGCTCAGAAAACCTTGTTGCTGAGAGTACAGCTGATGGCCTTGGTCCTGCTTTCCCCATCCTCCTCATCCTTCTCTTAAATAATCTGCACCTTCTGCGCATCCAACCCCTGCAATTGCATTTATTCTTACAGGAAATATTTCTCCTCTAACCACTGCTTTTTTCAAGAGCAAATTCAAGAAGAAAATAGTATCTGTGACAGATGGGCCAGACCTGAAGCAATGATGCTGAATATCCATGCCTGTGCAGGAGCTCTAGGAATGAGTTTAACTCGAGCTGACTGCTTAAATCTTTCTATTGAAACTACCTGAAACACATCAAAGCTTTAGGAAAACATAGTAGATAAGTTCTGTGCCTCTCTTCCAGTAAAGTGGTGTTTGAGTCTTAAGGGGAAACCAAATAATGTTTCAAACTTATTTTGCAGGAGTGGTTAAGAAAGGAGTGTACTGGAATCTCACACATATGCAGACTCAACTACCATTGTTATGTAACTGTGTTTGTAATACCATACTACTATTTGATACTTTGAGTTTCTAATACTTTGCTTGCACTCTCTTTAGCAAGTCCTTTCAAGCACTATGTAAAGTTCTGTCTCTATGGTTTTGAGGTATTTCAGAGTATCAGGCTGCACTACTTTTATCATAAAACATGATCTTATTTTTGCAGACAGCCTGGTTAAGAGGAGTATTGCCATCTACTCTATGGCTATAGGGAAATTCAGTTCTATAGCAATTGAACATTTTTCTGTCAGTAGCAGTTACTACCCACTTAGTTACTTTTTTTTTTTAATTTACTTTACATTTCCTAGAAGTGAGGAGTACTTTGGTCTCTGAACTAACTCCTGCTTTCTAATTAAAACTGGCACATGCTCTGACACAAGTCAAAATTATAGGTCATCCTTCCCCTTTAGAAAAAAACTTTAGCATACGGCTTCTAAAATTAGCAAAGGTAACTGGATATTAAATTCATGGCTCAGCAGATGGATAGATAAAATTTAAACAAGTTATATTCTATTAAATAAGGAAATATGAATGCTGAGACTGTAAACATGGTTAGATCCAAAGTAGTTCTTCAATGCCGCTGACAAATGAGTCAAGGGCAGTGGTCTCTTGCAGACTTTCCATAAGGTTTCTTCCTCCAGTTCAGCCATTCTTTATGGGTTTGCCTGTAGTTTGTTCCTGCCTTTTCTGTTTGATTTGAAAACCTTTTCTAGCTTTTAGCATAGCTCTCCCACGCACTGATGACCTTTTAAATAATTAAAATGCTAACAGTTCGCTCAAGCTATTATGCAACTCACTCTTCAAAGTAGCAGGCAAAGGATCAAAACTGGGAGAAAGAAGACCTTTTTGTGCTGCTTGGTTTTGACTTGCTTTGTTTCCTTGACAGGGTCTGTTTGAGGAGAACTGAGAAGTGTGCTTTGTTACTGGTTCAATAATCAGAAATTCTCAGTGTTGTGTCATTATTCATCTTTTCTGTTTTGATCATTTAAGCAATTTTTCAAGTTGTTTTCCTCCTGGATATATTATCTGACATGCAACAACCAGAGTTTTCATAAAGGTCTTTGGTGCCCATGTGTACACACATAGCTGATGCCTGTTTAAGTGGCAGTTTCACACCTTCCAGAGTTGTGCTGCATCATCTAAAAGAACAACTGCTGCACTAGGAAGCTCAAGGCACTCTAAAAATCATCTACTCAAAACAATGACATAATATAGGAGGAGAGGTGGAATCTAGGCAAAGCAAAATGTTAAATTAAATATCCTACTTCCAAAAGTGAACAATTTATTTTATTTTACACCAAATCAACTGGAGCCTAGAAAATAGGAAAAAATGAAATGAAGAAATCTTGACTTGGAGAAAAAAAGTCGGTAGATTTAAAAAACAAAAATTACAGAAGCCTCTTCATCTGGGCCAAACAAATGAAAGTGAAAAGAAGGCTAAGAGACATTCCCAAAAAAGGGGAGAAAGTTTTAAAAAGCTGCTCCTTTAAAATTAATGGGAAATGTCAGTGCTGGGATGCCACAGTTCTGCTACAGTGAGAAGTGGTATATGAGCCCTAAAAATGCACAGGATTGGACAAATAAGCAAGAATTGTCTAAAGGATTACAGAAACAAAACAAAAATGTGTGTTGATGTGACTAGCACCCCCTGCTCCTGACAGTTACTTCTACAAATTTTGATAGCTGTACATGCGTTTTTGTCCCTATAGAATCACATATATCAAGACAAAGAGATTAGGATTACATCTAGAGTGAAATTCTTGTCAGAAGCATGAATTCCTGCAGCACATCTCCAGGGTCTCAGGTAAAAATTGCAGATGATAAAACCCAGACAGCAGTTTAGCATGTTATATTTTAAGTAAGTGTGTTTAAATATGTTTCTAGCCATATTTCCTCACTGATTTTTACATTTTAAATTCTACTTTTGCCTCAAATGTCTCAGCTGTGAGAATGCTAAGCCTTTGCTAGTTCTAAAATATGTATGTACATTATCTTGCTCCAATATAGCATTACCAAAAGAGGCATCATTACCTGCATTTTGAAAGAGGAATTTCACATGCAAAGCAATGAAGTTGTTTAACCAAGTGTATTCACAAAATTAGTGGCAGCTCGGGATGGAATTGGGAATATTGAAATATTTTGAAGAGTCAACACTAAGTCATAATTGCATTATTATTTTAGTGTTTAATATTATGGCAAGTCAACATGAGAATACATGCTACACACAAAGAAAAACAGTGCAATGACACCAATATACAAATGCAGTCTTTTGACATGGGAATGGCAAGAACTTAAATCAAAAAAAAAATAAAAAGAAAAATGAACCTTGGACTAATGACAATTTCCTCATAATTTCTCTTTCTTTGTAGCAAGAAATTTGAGACCAAATGAAACATAAACATTTTGATAAATACAATACAGACCCCATCAGTATTTTCTTGGGTGAGAAGACTGATTGATCCTCTGGGCATTTAAGTGTGATATCACAAGAGTTATTGTAATGTAGGGAACTAATAGAAAGCTAGTTGAAGAACTTCAGTGGGCAAGGTCACAGCATATTCTGTTCTGTTTTGTAACTTCTGCTGCCTGAAAGGCTACCCAATAAAAAGAGATGTGGCATCAGGGCCAAGCTTTCCTATAAGATGCACTCCCTAAAGTGGCTGTAAACATCTCTTGCTTTTTTTAAGTAGTGGCAAGGTTGTCATTCAAATTACAAGGGCATCTGTTTCAAGATGTTCAACCTGCTTTCTGAAGGCCAGCACCACTCTCTGTCTGTCATTTAAAAAATAAAAAAAAAAAAAAAAAGCATTTGAGAGATTTACTCACTTTGTGCTATATATGAACCCTTGCAACTTTTAGTCTGAAGACAACAAAACAAGAATAATTTCCTTCTGAGCTGTGTTTCCCAAAATTTATTCCAACAAACCTAATTCATGCTTACCTTCAGATTCTGGTTCTCTTACATCTCCAGGGAACAATGCCACCTGCTTTGCTTCAGAATTTCCAGTAGAAAAAACAAAATCAGCCAAAATTTAAATGTATCAAATAAAGTATTCCCTCCTATGCCACAATGTCCACTGAAAGAAGGCAATAAAAATTAATCTCTAAGTAAAAAATGAACCAAAGAGGCTCCTAAACCTTTCTATCAAAGTTAGTCTAAATAGGCTGGTGGTGTGCACCATGTGAATTTAAGCTGATACTTCAGTATAAAAACACTACATCAACCTCTTACACCAGTAAAAGAACCACTCTCCCAAATTATAACCAGCATATCTAACAACATTCTATCATAACTCTGAAATGTCTGTGATTTAGCTGCTTCAACATAATATTGAACAAAATATAGCACTGTGTGATCCTATGCGTTTTAGTTCCAATCCATATTTTTGCCTAACAACTCTGATTATTATTTTTTTAGGACTTAAAATCTACATTTTTAATACTGGAAGTTGTTAGATTCACAAGGATTTTCACATCATAGACCTATTTGAAAGAGATTAGCATGGATCCCTCAATCTCTGCAGATATCTTATATTTTTCTGCATAATTTTGTCCAGTCCAATCCAGTCTCAGAAGCACTTTTCATCACTCTGCTCTCCAGAAGGTATTGCATTGTCCACAGTTCTTTACTAGTTATTCCAAGTCGAGTTACAGCTACTTGACCTTTCCTGCAACTCCCTAAAAATTATTTCCTGCCTATTGTGAGGTTCTCCTAGCACTCCTTCATGCTTTTTTCTCCATTCATTCCCTCTAAACACTCAATTCTTCTTGAATTTAGCAACTGGTTTGATCTGTAACTTTGTTTCCCACTTAACTGGGAATTTTGTAAATCTCAGCAGCCTTCATTAACATTTCTCCATGAACCATATTTTGTCAGACAAGGAAAAAGCGTCACGACTCACAAAGGCCAGCCTGGTCTGTGACAAGTATCAAATGCTTCACAGTTTCTCTGCTTGCTATTCTTTGCGGATCACAAAACCTAGAAATAACCCAAAGGACACAAGCTTTGGTGCAAACTGAAAGAAACGAAACATTCTGGACAGGCGTAATGCCTGTAATTGGTAATGGCAGATGCCTAGTGTGCCTGCCTGTGTGTATGTTGTATTGTGTGGGGGATGGCTAAAAAAGACAAATTTTAGCATCTTTTCTTTCCTTTTTTTTTTCTTGAGCATATCTGCAGACGAAAGTAATTTCAAGAGCAACATGATATTAGTAAGTTCTTCAGAAAAATCTAACTTTAATTTAGAAAACAAGTCAATAGACTGACAAACTGATGCTCTCTTTAAATCATTCAAGAACATACTTGAACTGTGTGCATACGAAAAGGGATTTGAAACCAATTTATCAAAGGTCTTACTATGAAGACCCTTGCACTGATTAGGTGGGCTTCCAATTTTACCCTGCAGCTCCATCATCTTTTTCTGTGATAAGCCACTGCTTTAATTCTTCCACAGGAAAAAAAAAGGTTTTTAAATCCCTAACCCTATTTGCTGAGTTCTTCTCCAGCAGAAAAGTTTGAACTCAGGATAAAATTTTGCATTTTGGAGGCAGCCTCTTCTGAAGCTCTCAGCCCTATAACACTGACAGGCCTTATGGTACAGAACAGTATGAACCTTGTGAGCAGGAACAGCAATGTAATTGGTTTTGTTGGTGTCATTGCCTGACACCAGATAGACTAGGAAGGATTGTAGAGACCAGCTGATTCCTTTTCCATAAGCAGCTTGTTAATTTTTTTTTCCCACAGGAGAGGTAATTTACCCTGGTTGTATTGTCAGTCGTCAGTGGGTTACTGCAGCGTGCAGTCAAGCTTCTAAGCAGTGTTTTGTTTTGTTTTCTATTCTTGCCTGGATTCCCCCTTTAACCTTATCAAAGCAGTTAAATTTCTTCAACCTATCAAGCTGAGCCATGTCAGCATCTTTAGATAGTCGCTGTTGACACGGCTGAGCAAAGCCGAATTGATCTCACAGCCCTCAGGACATCCTGTACGGCGTGCATGCTCTACACTACTGCCACATGCCTGATTTAAGGTCCAGACATTTCTAACTCACTGCTGGCAAGTTAAAATGGTTTGTATCACTAACGCTATTTAAGATCATTCTATTGCCATAAATGCTATCCCAGTAATCTTAGATTGTGCACTAGAGATGGGAAAAGGACAGCGATGACGTGCTTGTTTGCACTAAAAGAAAAACCACGAAAACCCTCCAATCTGAAGCAAGAACAACAAAAAACCCAAACAATGATTCAAGTTGAGCTGCATGTGTCTATCTGAGAAAGCAGCAATAAAACAAGGTTAGGTACATTAGAGAACAAAGTGTGCCTGACAAGGCTTCCAGCTACTCTCCATGAAGAACTTGACAAGTGAATGGCTGTTTTCCAAGCTGTTAGGCATCCGAGTTACTGCACATTTCCTTGTATCCTATATGTTTTCCGTTAGCAGGCATGCACAGTGACAGTAACCCATGAATCATAAGAATCCTTTCCTTAGCACTGTGAGCACAAAAACACCTGGATTTTGAAAAATATGGAACTTCATAACCAGGTCACCCAGGTCATCAGGAGAGCTCAGCCTCAGGACAAGCAATGATCTTAATTGCTCATTCTGTTTACTTCGGTCATAACTTAATTCTATTCATATCTCCTAACTTTAAAGTAGAAAAGCAGAAGAAAATTCTCTTGGAGAAAAGAATCACTTTGTTTTTCAAAGGGTCTTTGTTTATGTATTTACATGCCTACCTGCTTGTGTGCATTTTAGTTAATGACTGTTTACAGAATGCTCCCCAGAGAGGTGACAGACACTTATTGGTGACCTAATTTCAGTGCAACATCTAGATCAGTGAAAAATGAATAAGCTTGTATAGCAGTGGCATATGAAGCAAGGGCCATAATAGAGAAAAAAAGGTTATATTTTAGAAATAAAGGACCAAATCCTGGGGCTCTGTGTGTAATGAACCATCTCTGCTGGGGTACAGAAAAAGTACTGGCCATAGCACTACATAAGCAGGAAAGTATGTCCACTTTGAAGACCCCAAGTAATCATTGGAGAAATGAAAAGCAGAAACGTAACAGAAAACTTCATATACATTAAAGTCTTCTTAGTATAACCACTGACAAGCATCTTTCCTTAGGAGTTGTAACTCATAAGATCTTTGGGGTTCTTTTTAATTCACTGTTAAAATGGAATACTGCAGAAATGGTGTTTACCAACAGAGATGTGTGCAAATTCTCTACACAGCAGTTAATTGCTCAGAGAAATAGCCCCCTAAAGTTCTTCAGTTATGTGGGAAATACATGTAAAAACTCTGTGGTAGAACAAACAGACTTGGGAAACGAAGACTTCAGAACCTGGCAAGCAGAAATCTACCTGTTCTCCAACTCAGTGGAAAGACATCATCTAAACTCTCAAGAAAATGTATTTAACAGAAGTGAAAAATCTGTCCTTTAACACAAACCAGAAAACAAATAATGATCAACAGAATAACAATTAACATAGATTGGAGGATTTCTTCTGAAATGGGAATTTTCAGCTTGGGGTAACAAGATGACTGTAATACCAAAGCAAAATTGTGGACAATAGGTACTATAATGTCAATAAACTCATTAGCAATAAATAGGCTGGTGATGTGGAACAATTTGCTCATCTCTCAAATTATGACTTATTGGAGCATTCTGATTTCAGAACTTGATTTCAAAAGCATTTCAGACCTCATTTTTCTTAAAGTCAAGAGGGAATTTCATTAATATATTCTTTTCTTTCACCTAAAAATCACTGTTTAATCATCTTTCATTGTGCTGTTATTCAGAGTCAAGGAACACACTTTACCTCTTTCACGGAGCATTCACAGAGCAGTCACGGAGCATTCACAAAAAAAGGCTAACTAGAACTCAATTAACTTGTATGCATGCAGATGGTTTGGAAAGTAATTTTATTTGTATCTACATCATGATTCACAGATTGTGATTATTCCAGAATCCACTTGTTGAAGAATTTATACTAAATAAAAAAACCCACATTTAGATAACTTGTTTTCCTTCCCTTACTTTGCCAGAGCAAGAAGCCAGTTAAAAGTGGTGATGGTTTGTAATTTTACCTCTGACTGCAAAGGCAGTGATTTCCTCAGGCGTCACTTTTTGGGTGTTCAGAAGAAATAATAACATATGTGTTATCCCTCCTTTATTTGTTCAGCCAAAATGCTGAGCTATAAAATGCCCTACAATCTAAAATCACTGCCAATGCATTCTGTGCTGGGATTTTCTGTGTGGTGAGGAAGTGAATCAAAACAGCTGGAATAAACACACACACACACACACACACACAAAATCACAGTTGTAGAATTAAAATGTTCAGCCCAGAATTTACCTATAATTTGTAGAAAATATATAATGTGATAAGTCCTTGTATGTGAGTAATGCATGAAAAAAGCTTGCTTGTTTTGGGGAATAGTTTAAATTCATAATTACAGGAGTAACCAGTGGTGTACTTTTTTCCTCAAAAAGGTAAAGGAAGCTTCAGGGCAGCTGAATGGTGTGCTGCTTGCACAGAGGCAGCATCAACTGTCAAAGGAATTTGGAGGAACAGAATATCTCAGGTAGAACTGCTCATTGATGTTTCCTGGGATTACAGTAAAACGTGTTTTGGAGACAACTTCTGGAGTAGAGGGAGGAAGAGTAACTCAACCAGCTGATACTCCCTGGCATTTTCTCATATTAAATCACTGGGTTTGGTCAGCTGCAAAGCTGATGTTTGCTGCTAGTAGTGGTGCTTCCTACCTAGAGATTTGAGCAGGAGGTAGGTCTTTGGAAGTGCTAACATTGGCACAACTGCTAACAGAAGCCAAAACCAAATCTTGTTCCCACACAGCCTCTGTTGTATTCAGCTACTGAGAGCTGGGGAACAACAACACCTCAGCACTACTCCAGTCATTACGTATTTAATCTCTCATGAAGAGCAAAAATAAATGAGCTGCTGTGGTCTGAGTGAAATATGCTCTTCTCCTGAACTATAAGCTCAGGTGTCTCCACATCCACTTCTCAAGAGTTAAATGGGAGGATTTGTCAAACAGAAACACAGTCTGTCATACATGAAGTTTTACTGCTATCCCACACACAAAAAATTGAAAATAGGCTTACATATCTTGAGGACTAGAAATAAAAACTATGTCTGGCACTGTTCTGTTAAAAGGGGTTAATAATAAGTACTGCTTGTGGTATGGTTTGGCTATTTTATAAGCTTTCACCAGTTTTCTTCTTGCATGTATTTAGGAAGTTTTATTATGGTATTTTCCCAGGTTGCTGGAATGAGTGAAGAGATCAAAAGAGGACAGTATATAGTAGCCTTGTGTCCTGAAGAGAAATTATGATTCTGTTATTAGCTCTGCTACTCAGAAGCATACATGAACTAATGCAGCATCTATCCACTTTGCCTTATCTATTGTGACAAGCCTCCGGGGGGCTGATCCACATGAAATTCATTTCACATCTCATTCCTTGAGTGCCTGGGATTTGAAATACCTTTCTGCTCTTCTAGGTTTCAATAAACTAGGCTGCACAGACCCATTGCCAGCAAAAAAGTAAGAAAGTAAATGTCTCTGTAGAGACACTTCAAATTTCCTGTGATGACACTGGAGATGTGCTGACATTAATTTCAGGAACTGTGCACATGTGCACATAGGACAAGGATGACTTAGACAATAATTATACTTTTCAGACCAATGGAAATATGTTTTTTATATATTAAAGCTAATATTGAAGTTTATATCATATTAAGTAAGAAATATAGAAGATTATATTCAATCTGAGATATGTGACAGTGAAAGCTTATCTTTTCCCCTAACATCAACTGAAAAAATCCTCATGCTTCCCTTTAAGAAAGTTGAGGTATTAAATATTTGGCAGTTTATACTCAGTTTCTGTGCCAATTTGACTGAAAAAAGCAGAGCAAAGAAGAGCCCACTGTTTAATCAGAACATTGTTTTTCATATTTCTAAGCAAAAATCTAGGAGAGAATCATATTATAGGAATTTTCTTCCATATAAAGAAACATCATCCAAAAAGCCAATTCCCCTCCTCTTCCCATTGCTCTTCAAAATGACCAAAACTGTCACTGTGCTGGGACACACAAACCAACATCTCCAGCAGCCTGTAGAACTAAAGGAAACAGAAATAATGGTGTTTCTTGCTGCACAAACTAATGATTATCAGACGTTGAAGTGTGAGCTACTGTATTTTTTATGCAGTAATACTAAATCCTTGCGTCAACTAGGACAAGATTTAGTCCTAGGAACCTCTTCTGTGAAAGGATATACACCCAGAAAGAGACTGAGATGAACACTATTTGCCTTCATGAGAGAAGCCAATGCATTTTTCAGATTGCCTGTGTGTTGTCTCCACCAGAATTGTTATCAGGAGCAGGGGTAGAGCCCCTATCTGGACCCCATACTGGGGCTCCCATTACAAGACTAAAGAATCAGGTTTATGCTTGGCTTTGTTAGTTCAATGAATCTTTCCAAATGAATTAACTTCCCGGGTCCAGTTATCTAACCAGAAACAAACACCACAAATGTGGAAGGGATTACTGACAGTCTGTAGCCTCTCATGCCAAGAGCACTAGCAAAGCCTCAGTGTTTTCAGCGGAGGGGCCTGCACGATCCATCTGAGTTACATGGGATAAGGAAGGGAATTTAATACAGCTGGATCATGAGACTATTAAAGGATTGCAGTGGCAGTCAGTGTGAAGAAGAAAGCAGATTTGATTCTCTGTTGCCAGGTTTTCCTTTTACATCCTCAGCCTGGATGTTTGCTCATGGGATGAGAAAAGGAATAAGTTTTATGGTTCAATATGTAGTCGTCTGCAGCCCACGAGAAGGACACACACATGCAAAAATATGTGCAGCCAACTCCTGAACTGTGAATACTTCTCAAACAAAGTTTTCTGAGGTGATGGCCTCCTTCCTCCCTTGTCTGCTGGGCAAAAGAAAGGCCCTGTAGGGGCCACGCTGTGAGTACATGTGCAGCAACGGGGAGAGGCAGCTCCTCAGGGAGAGCTGAGCCTGCTCCATGATCCTCACTTGGGTCCGTACCCTTGGCCCTTGAAATTATCCTAGGTGCTCAACTGCTAGCTGAGGAGAGGTGTAGAGGAAAATCAAGACCAGAGCCCTTCTTCCCTTAGTAAATCAGACCACAAGAAATCCTTAAGGGACCATACAGTACAATAAGCAAATTTCTTTCAGTGAAGTAATTTCCTTCAGCTGCACAATCAGTGCTCAGACTAAACCTGAAGATAACAGTACCACAGCTGGGGAAATGTGAATTCACTGATGAGGTATTATAGAATCATAAAAATAAAACATATTCTGAACATTTTCTAAATTCTCATGAAACAAAATTGGGAACCAAAATTTTACTTAATTCTTCCTAAGTTTCAATACCAATAATAAGCTAATTCCTCCTAGGCAACTCTCTAGGAAATATGTTGTAATATATTTAATTTTAGTGTTCACAATATCTCTAATAATGTATCTGATTGTTAATACAAGTTACAAAATCATTTTATCAAATTATCAAAATAACATTAACAAAATCAAACAGAAAATATCGATTTACAACTTCTGTCTAAATCAGCATGCACATGCAAGTTCTTGGCAGATTTTCCTCATTTGGTGATGTACACTTTCTTCACTAGTTCCTAAATTACAAAACACAGAACACTGGGGAATCTACAAATAAAGAAAAGAATTGAACAAAACCATGGGATTCTCTTTGGATAATGGCCTCCCCACAAGTATCATTTTCTTCTTAAAGCAGCTTTGTTTTTTTCAGTCTCTGATGCTTGCTCACCCACACACATTCTGTGTGATTTTATAAATTAGCAGTAGGTCTTGACAACACTCCCTTTCTTTTAGGCACTTGTACCAAGGGATTATACCCTATATCCCTATATCTTGCAGTTACTTTTTCTTGAAGCGTTTCCTCTAGTTGCTATCATGCATACACAGGGTAATATGCAAATCATTACATGCAGTATTTTTTTCTTTGATGCTGAGCTTATGAACTAATTTAAATATCAGTTCCCCTTATAATAAAACACAAGTCTTGCTTCCAGTGCAGTCACTCTGTCCTCATGAAATGGAATTGAATCAACATGAGAGTACATTGTAATCTTTCACAAAGCTACAGTTAGTGAACTTGGGTTTGAGATGTTTCCTGACAAAATAAGCATCATCTAAGCAGCTGAAAACAATTAAAGTAAGAGTTAATCAAACTATTATTGTTAAAAGTTCTAAATTGCTATTGAATTCTTTGATGCATGTACAGCATAGCTATGATTCTTAAAAATGCTGTTCTGGAATTCTGGGACATTTCCTTCAGAATGGAACACAAATAATACTCCCTGGAAACACTTGGAACTGGGGAATATCCAGTAATTGCTAATCTTCAACTGTCAGTACAAATCATATAAAAACATATGCCAATACTTCTTTAAACATTTTGCTAAGAGGGTGTGCTGTATCACTTTGCTATAAATTTAGATTCTACATAGATTTTTATTCAAGCCAGATAAGCATGGCCATTTCTCTATATCCTGCATACTTACTTTCTGAGATTGTGCTCTGCACCAAGTTAGTGGGCGCCTGTTCTGACAAAGACATGCAGTATTGGAGAACACTGTTTATTGTGTAATCACGTATAATTTACACTACCCCGAACTTTTCAGTTCCACAATTTTGTTCTTGTGATTTTCTTGTGAAAAATGTGTCAGATAAGTCACATCAGTTCTTAGGATTTTTTTATCTCATAGTTTTGTATTAAAGCATTTTGGGGTTTTTTTATCCTTTTAATTGTAAATTTTTGATGAAATATAATGAAATTAAAACAATGCAATGTTTGTTTGGAAATACAGTGCGTGGGGAATAGAAAGGAAAAAACAGTTGTCATAAATCTGTAAATTCAATATTCCAACTATTTTACAAACCTCTGATTAAAAGCATGAACTTTTCCCCTCCATGTGGGAGGGAAAGATATGGAGTTTTTTCCTCCATCTTGTTCAAAATATGTTACCTGTTAATACAGGAAATATGTTTATCCCTATTTTTCACCAAGATAAACCGGTGACAAATTTAAGCCCTGCATAAAAAGAGTTCTTATTAAAAATGGAGGCAATCCACTTCTAAATCACCTGTTGTGCCTGTATGCACAGACAAAACTGTGGATACACCAGGTGCACTAAAGCAAATTAAGCTAAGAGATGAGCTCATGCCCAGCACAAATACAGTCTGGGGAGTGAATGGAGAGAGACCAACCCTGAGGAGAGGGATTTGGGGTGTTGGTTGATGAGAAGCTCATAAACCTGCCTTGTGTGTTTGTAGCTCAGAAAGCCAACTGCATCCTAGGCTATGCCAAGAGAAACGTGGCCAGCAGACTGAGGGAGGTGATTCTCCTCCTCTAGTCTGCTCTTATGAGTCCATAACTGGAGTGCTGCATCCAGCTCTGGGACCTCCAGCTCAAGAAGATCATGGACCTGCTGGAGCGAGTCCAGAGGAGGCCATGAAGACGATCACAGAGCTGGAGAACCTATCCTATAAAGACAGACTGAGTTGAGGCTGTTCAGCCTGGAGTAGGCTCCAAGGAGATAGAGCAGCCTTCCAGTACCTAAGTGGGGCTGGCAGGAGAGCTGGAGAGGGACTTTTTGCAATGGCTGACAGGACAAGAGGGGCTGGCTTCAAACTGCAAAAGGGTAGGTTTTGATTAGACAGTAGGAAGAAATTCTTCACATGAGGGTGGTCAAATTCTGGAACAAGTGGCCCAGAGAGGTGATAGACACCACCTCCCTGGACACATTCAGGATCAGGTTGGATAGGCCTCTGAGTAACCTGATTTAGTTGAAGATGTCCCTGATTATTGAAGGAGAGTTGGACTAGATGATCTTTCAAGGTCTTTTCTAAGTGATCCTATGATTCTATGATTTTGTCCCTCACTATCAAGAATTAGTAAGGGATTTTCTGATGATGCACTTGAGAGTTCAAAATATGTCACCGAGGCTGGCAAAGGAGAAACCTGCACCAACCAAAGGTGAAATGGATGCTGAAACAGCACCTGCCTGGACTGCCAGATTTCTTCTAATGCCATGCCTGCAGTGCAGGCACAACTTTTAAATCTGTCAGTTTGACCAGAACACACAGTGGAGAAGGAAATTCCCCAGCGGGGAACATGTTTGGAATCAGTAACAGAACTGTCTCAATCTACTGCAAAGAGCTTGTTAGGGGACTAAAAGGACAATTAGAGCTATGGCCCACCTTTTTGTTGGGGTGTCACAACTGGCTACCAGGCTGTCATTCTCAGGGCCTTACTCTGTACTCTGCAGGCTGCAGCTTAGCCTCCACCAGCCACCTATGCTGAGCACTGTGGTTCTCCTCCCTCGTTGTGGCAGCACACCGCTCTCAGCATGGGCTCTGTGCACTGACCCGGCTCTCACATGGAGACTTGAAACCAGGTGAAACAAGATGTAAGACTCATATTAGCAGAAGGAGACAGCGTGATCCAAATTATTGTAATAGTTTAACGTGTGCTGTCATCCCTAGTCTAAGCAGCAAAGACAAAAAGGCAGACAGTCCTGAACCAAAATGTATGTTCCCTTCTGTATTAGAGCTGCAGCAGAGATGTGGATGTGTTTGTCTTCAACTTAACAATACCCCAGAGGACAGTTTTGTATTCAACACTACAAAGTATCAGCATAACCAATGCTTTTCCCCTTTAGCATTATGGAATTCCTTCAAAATCTGCTCTAGTTCCCAAATTTCCAGTGTGGTCAGCTGCTCAGAGTCAGCGCCTTAAAAAAACAGGTCCCCAAATTATTGATATTCTGTCCTTTTATTCCTTTTTCTGTAGATTTGAATATAGTCAAGGCATTATTTGGCCAGGGAAGTTTAATTAGCTGAGACCACAAATTAACTGTTCAGATAAAATTGCTTGTATATATCCAGCACTGTGATAGATATTTATTTATAGAGTAATTATTGAATTTCTGTGATAAAAGCATTTAGACTAAAAGCACTATTATCATTCAAATGCATATTTACGTATTTGAAACCCCAAACCTCCAACTATGCTGAGAAAACGTTTAAACTCACAGCAAGACTGAAAACAAAGGAAATAAATAAAACATTAAAGTTGAATACGCAGTCATGAGATTGTGAGCTACTTGCAGCTAAGGCTTTCCTCCTTATGAAGTTTCTATTGAAGTGTCTAACAGACACTGGATGTTACTCAACATAATTATTATCCTCTTAATGTAAAACTTTCACATCACCTTTTCTGTGGGTTTGTTTCTTGTATTTCTTACCGAATCACATTTTTGGAAAGATTTCTGTCAGGCCCTGGGGACTGTAAAGGAGCCCAGGAGCAATTCAAGTTTTTAAATATTTGGGGAGGTTTTGATGCAAAGCCACTGAGATACATGTATAGAAAATTCTAAACAAGGTTTTTCTTTGATCTATATGACTTACGGCACAAACATCACTAGCTTTTGCTCATATAATAATACTTCTTGGAATTTTCTCACTGCACTTCACATTTTCTGAACTCTTGCTCAACATGCCTTGAGGATTCCCTGTATGTTTTTTCCTGACTCCTACAAAAATATGAAAAGCTTCCATTTGCATGGATTCGTTCTCTACAGGTCTTCTCTATCCTTCTCAAAAATGTGACTGTGTAAGGACTAAGTATTTGGGAATCTATCTCCCAAAGAATTATAGACAATTTAGGCCTTTAGCTATTTTTAGAATCTTGGCCCAAATCACGGTGCTTTTCCAAGGTGCGTTTCAGTGCTGACTTCTAGTAAAGGCCAAGGAACAAGCTCATTTCAGTAGGGAGGAACTTCTCAAAGGCAAAACACAACCCAGAAAATTCCCAAGAGCTTGTAGACTATGAGATGTTTTCTTTTCTTGGTGTATTTCTCTCCACATTTTTGGCTGCAGAACCTCTTGAGTTGAGATGGCCTTGATCTTCAGATGTCTCTGTCTTTCTGATCTTTCTTGATCACCTCTCATTTAATCTTTTTCTCTTTGTGCTCAGAACTCCAACTGGGGGACACAAATCCATATATTCAGTTACATATTTCAGTATATCGAAAAAAAAGTCATGCCATTAGATTGGAAAGAAGCAATTTACTTAATAAGCAATGCAGACAGTCAAGACTGTAATCTTTGCTCTAGGCTTCATCCAATGTCTCAGGCTCCTCTGTGAAAATAGCTGGAGGCCATCAGACCTCTGAATATTTGACTCAAATTTCACTTACATTTCCACACATTTCATCATCTCAAGTGTGAGCTTTGCAAAAGCTAGAAACCAAAGGGCTGCAAATCACATTGATGCTAAAAAGAAAAGAAAATCTCATTCCTTGCATTCACAGTAAGGTACAGGAAGAAAAACAAACAAACAAAGTAAAATTTTGGCCACAGCTGTACTTTTTTTTTTAAAAGAAAAAACCAACAGTGGCTATGCATTCTTTATTCTAGGTTTTCAAACCGAGGACATTTGCAGTCAGTGTTGACACCCTGTCCAAGGAACGTTTAAAGGCCATAGGAAAAGAAGAGACCAGGCTACAGATAACCCTGAACAGTCACTCGTTATTAACCTTGCCTTCATAGAAGGAAAGATAAGTGCAAGCAATGTCGCAATAGGACACGAAATGAAGAGATGCAGACTCTGTCAAGTTCAGAAAACGAATAATCTAACTTTATTCAAATCTGACTCCTTATATAGTTTATCAAACACGCCCAGTGATTGGTAGGCAAAGTTAACACGTCTCCAATCACGTTGGTCAAGACAGATGTCCATCAAGAGATCTCCTCTTCCAAGAAGGAATGAAAACAAAGATTAAAACTAAGCATAAACAAGTCTCTTATTTACAGCAAAACCGTGGGAAATGAATTTGAAGAAACAAAACATCAGACGGCAGAAAAACCAGGGTGATACAAGCAATATTGTGCTCCTTGCAAACTCAAATACTTTCTCCAAAGAGCAGCAGCAACAGGTGGAGATATGTAAGAGGCAACTGTGAAAAAAGCTAGCAAGACTCAGTTTTGCATAGACCATAGCTACCAGATCATTTCAGATTTGTTGAAGCACAAATTTTGATGAAACATCTTGGCCGTGACAGTTAGAATTATATTCTAAATTTCATTAAATTAATATCTGCTAGTAAACACATTGAGAAGATGCAAGAGTGCTCTGGGAATTACTCCCAATGCATTCACCAAAGTTATTTGAGAGTCCAGAATACCCCATTAGCAAAATTAGGTCAGTGAGCATCAGCTTCTCCTGTAAGACATTTCTGACCAGAAACAATTTATGGTGTAGTAGTCGTGACTTTAGTATCTGACCTTTCAGGCCATGCAGTGGAAAATCGGTGGACAGATTATAACACCAAATAGAACATCCTGCTGAAAACATAAAACAGAAAAACTTAACATCTTTTATCATCAAAAAACTTGCCCACATGCTGTCTTAAAGAATTTAGCTTTTCTTTTGAAAATGGGGATCCCGCAGAGAAATCCCTATGTCATATGTGAACACGACAATATGACCAAAAAATACCAGAGACTTTGCAAGAGTGCAAAAAGATGGGATATGGTACATTATTAGCTCAAGTAGTTTCTAGAACAATCAAACATTACACATGATTTGTGGGGGAAGCATGAACATTTCCAGAGAGTGTCAGTTTGACCCCCAGTCACTCTTATACTTCAGAAAAGCTTACCATGATGATAAACACTCAAATTGAGAACTACTGCACACAGTGTCTGCCTTAAGCTGTTGCTAATCTTGGATTACTTTTCAGATCTTCCCTGGTTTAGCAGCTTCTGTCAAGATGTAAATAAAGGAGATCATGTGACATTCCTTCTACCAGTCATGAAGAAGTCACTTGTTCACTGACTAGCTGGCAGGTTTTGACAGCAAGTCTGTTCAGTCACTGGAATTTGTGCCTGTTGCCTAAGTGACCAGTAATGCACTCAAAGAATGACAAAGTTACTGAGGTGCCAAGGGACAGTGTCTAGGAATGAGAAATATTTGACAGTGGAAGAATATGTGTTTTTAGTGATGCTTGGTTCATTTTTCCAAAGAGAGCTGAAATTGCAGAAGGCAGGCTGAGATCACTAAAACTCTTTTGCACATGGATTAACTTGTAATTCACTTACTCACATGCATGTGGGAATACAGCTTCTCAGACCAACTTCCTTCAGCAATAATGCGGTTTATGATTCTGCTCTTGTGTTTTAATAAAAGTCATGAGATTAAAAATTCTCCCTAGTGACTGCCATCCAGAGCTGAAATGTAAGAAAACGGATCATATATGGTACCTAGAAACCACAGCTACTGCATTTTTATGAAAAACCTAAGAGATCAGTTGTAATGTGACGTGGCTTCTCATGGGATATACTAATCCTGCTCAGAAGAATTAGCTCACTTGGCTCAATTGCTCCTTCGGGGCTTACAAATAATGCATGTTCAAGTGATACATTTTTGCATGGTATCAAGAACAGTGTCATTTATGCTTTAAGGTGCCCCATAATGTAAACTCTAGTTATGGAGAAAATTCTAATCACATTAACATAGCCTTATACTAAAGCAGTAAATGTTTTACAGGAGAAGCAGTAAACCTCTTTTTTTTTTTTTTAGTGTTAATATACTTTCTGGTCCTGGACCATAAAAATAAATATAAGCATTGCAGTTAGATAAACAAGTCATGAGATACAGAGACTGCAGCAAACCCCTGCTCATCGAGGTCCTTAGGCTTCGTTCTCTCTGCCCTGTCTAACCAGGTAATTCATGTTAATTATGCAGGTCTGCATTGGTTTTGCATGGCCTGGTTTTTGGTAATGAGGAGGGTCACAGAGGTGGCTTCTGTGAGCAGCTGCTGGAAGCTTCCACCATGTCCAGCAGAACCAATCCCTGATGGCTCTGAAGATGGACATGCTGCTGGCCAAAACTGGGCCGATGAGCAAGGTTGGTAACGCCTCTGTGATGACAAATGTAAGAAGAAAAGCAAAACAACATCACACAGTTTTTTCTTCTGGTCAGAGAAGAGGAGGAGGTGAAAAATGTGGGGGAAACAACATGGAGACACCAAGGTCAGTGGAGGAGGGGGGGCAGGAGGTGCTCCAGGTGCTGGAGCTGAGATTCCTCTGCAGGCCATGGTGAGACCGTGGTGAAGCAGCTGTGTCCCTGCAGCCCATGGGGATCCATGAGGGATGCAGAGATCCACCCACAGCCCCTGGGGATCCACAGGGGAGACAGAGATCCACCCACAGCCCGTGGGGATCCACGGGGGATGCAGAGATCCACCCACAGCCCGTGGGGATGCAGAGATCCACCTGCCATGGGGGAGGTGCCCACACCGGAGCCGTGGATGCCTGGAGGAGGTTGTGATGCACTGGGAGACCCAGTGGAGACAGGGCCCTGTTTCCAGGCTGGAGCAGCCTGTCCCTGGAGGACTGCACCCCGTGGAAGAGTGACCCACGTTGCAGCAGTTTTGGGGGACTGTGTGCCCGTGGGAAGGGCTCCCATTGCAGCAGGTGTGGTTTGGCTGCTGCCCGTGAGAGTGGACCCACGCCGGGGCAGCTCAGGGAGAACTGTCTCCCGTGGGAGGGACCCCATGGCCTCACAGGGGAAGGACTCCTCTCCCAGAGCAGGGGCAGAAAATCTGGGTGATGAACTGACCCAAAAACCCCCTGCCCTGTCCCCTGCACTGTCGGTGGGAAGGAGGGAGGGACCGGGGGTGGAAGGTGTTTTAAGGGCTCATTTTACTTCTCATTATCCTCCTCTGATTCTGTTAGTACGTTATTCACTTTACAACTTTAGGTTGAACATGTTTTTCCCTTGAATAATTTTCTCCCAGTCCTTATCTCACTCATGAAGCTTTCTTTAATTTTTTCCTTTCCTCTACTAGCTGTGGCAGGGGAGGGTGAACAAACAACTCTCTTGGGTGCCTGGTGTTGGGCCAGTGTCAAACCACAACAAGGTCTTTGCCCTCTCACTTTCAGGGTGGCATCCTACCCATGTCTCAGTGCCGCCACTGCTCCTACTCCTTGAGCAGTCCCGGCCAGGTGAGCAGTCCCGTAATTCCCAATAATAAGAGAAATTAACCTATGTGAGCAAGAGAGGCAGGCCCTGAGAAAGGGAAGGATATCATTATCTCTCGTTGGCCTGCTGCTGCTCTGACAGCTGCAGATCTGAGCATTACTACGGGAGGCCACGTGAAAAACAGATTGAGGGACACACACACGGAGTGTATTTCGTGAAAGACTGGGAAGAACAAGACAGAGGAGATAATCTCGTTCTTTTGGGAAGATAAGGCAGGTTGTTTAAAACAATGTAGTGTTATCTACTTTAAGTAACGAGTACTAACACACAATTTAACAAGCATTGCTTACTCTGGGAAGCTTAATTACTCTTCAAAATGTATTCAATACAAAATTTCTCAAGCTGATTGATTCTGTTGAACGTCAGTGCATTATGTCCTAGCCACTTCAGTAGAAACTGCTATGTAGCAGCCAAATTTTCTTCTGCTCCATAAGTGACATGTCATGAAAAATTATTTAATGAACTGGTGCATCTGTGTAAATAACTTCCATGTAAATATGCATTATGGACGATCAATGTGGCTTCCCCAGTGCTGAGGACAGTCAGCAGTTATGACTGCGTGAAGTGCTTCGGGGTGCTGTGGGAAGATGGAGATTTAGAGCAAATTCTGCAGCAGTTTCTATTGCTTAAAGCTTGGCTTGCTACAGGCCCTCTCTCCCTATCCTCAAGACGTCCTTTCGTATCTCCTTCTCTCTTCAGTCACCAGTGAGGCTTTGATCCCTCTCCCACCTTTCATGACAGCATTGTTCCTGGCACCAGCGGTTCAGGGGTCTGCAGGTTCCGAGTAACTCACATCACAGAGGAGACATCACCATGTGTAGGGACGGACAGGGAAGCACTGCGGGGACAAGGTAGAATAGGCAAAGCCCAGGTAAAGAAATACAGAGAAATATTAAGAAAGATGATTCTAGAAGAGATGGCTGAGGCTGGTGGTACTGCCAGCAAAATGTCTCAGGTACCAGTCTGGAGCACTGGAGGATGTTTCTGTGAACCTCCTGGGGCACTCGGATGGGGGGATTTGTGTGGTACCTGAAGCAGGTGGCAGGGTGTGGGAGGGAGGTGGCACAGAGGAAAAGGGTGTATCTGCTGCCAAGGGTGGCGAACAGGAGGCAGAAAGCAACATGGAAGAGAGAAAATATTTCTGACCCCTTTCTGCCTGGCTTTACCGCAGTCCAATGTATGTTTTCAATGTTTACAATTTTTTCAAAGAAGTCTTGGATCTCTTTTCTAGTTGGCCATATAACTGATATATATATATAACATATATGCCATGTATACTCTTATATTTTATACAATATATATTTCTATTCTTTTAGGAATGGAAATCCATCCTCAGATCTTACTTTGTCGTGATATGCAGGAACAGCTTTCCAATGCAAGGCTGCATCCAACTTTTACAGTGCATATACTTTTGATGTTTCTGCTGGTAAAAAAATCCCTAAATTTAATTTATTCATGTCCAGTTTGGTCTTCTAAACATACTTGCTTCTCAGTACTCGAAAAACCAAACAATGAGGTTCATCTTCATATTAAATCATTAAGTTCCAACAGATGTTGCAGAAAATTAGTTGTTCATACTTCTGATAACTGGCACCGTATCACTATATTTGCTAATGTTATGCTTATTGCACCTAATTGTGTGTACCATCAAGACTTTTAAAATGCAGGATTATCAATACTGCCATGAACTGAGCTGCCCTAGATTATATTCCAATGACTCTAGAGAGAAAAGAGTAAAGAATTTTTGGAAGGCGGTGGTTTACTTTCAAGGCATTAGCTGTTGAACACTTAGATTTTCACTGCAGACAGACACATTACTGATCTTTTAAAAAAGGCTTAATTGGCTTTTGAACTATGGTATGATCACATTAAAAGCCCTCTATTTTAAAGAGGAATTTATAGCATGAACGGGAGTCTGCTAAAATGAAAACATTTGGGTTTTTCAGCAGTCATTGTTGTAACTGCTTTCAGCTGGGACTCGTGGTTTTTGGGCATTAATCAGCAGTGAAAGCCAGCAAGACATAACATGCTACTCCTTTGAGCTGCCTCAGCTAAATCACTGAAATAGAGAAATCTAAATCACTGAAATGGAGAAATCTGAGCATGAGGCACTTGGAAAATCTTTGCCTACTCTTGAGGAGGAAAAATCCAACCCAAAATAGCATCTTGCGTCCTGCTACTGTACCACTGATATTAAGAAACAAAGTTAATCCTGTTCGTGCCTGAAGCTTGCAGTGAGAGTGTCTCTCTGATGGTGGCTGTCAAGATGTATTCTGAGGTGTGGGCTTTCAAAATTCTACATCCCCCTCTTGTCTCCCTGCAAGTATATTTTAATATCTAAATTGCTAAAAAGCAAATGCATCTGGGAATCATCAGTATAGCAGGCAACCTGTGTGTCAGAAAAAGCAATAGAATGTTGGCTTTGGAGTCTGACCTCACCCTAAACATCGCAGAAAGAAGAAAACAGCCCAACAAATTGTCTTTGCCTGGGGCTCTGCTCCCAAGTTCCAGGTGATGCCCACTCAGAGGGGACTTATCAAGTGATGAAAACCTCCTGCCAGAAGACAATGATTAGCAGACAGCTGGATTTGCTCCCCAGGTCTGTCATCAGCCCAGCAAAGTTTGCAGTAATTGCAAAATACGTTTCTGAAAGGGTTTCTTCTATTGTGCTTGTCACAACTCTTGACATGTTAAGTAGGACAAAGACCAGGACAAACACGACGTATACCCTAAAGACAAGTAGCTGTCCGATTTTCCTCCAGCTGGCTACAATCCCAAATTCTCAGCAGATGATACATGTACCACACATCCTCCAGTATCACGAACACCAATGAGTCTGTCATTCATGCAGCAATTACAATGTTAGGTTAAGCTAAAAGAAGGAATCTAGGACTGTGAGGCACGAACAAATGACAAACTGAAGAAATTTGGGATTGGATAACATGCCAAGCACTCAGTTCAGACATCAAAACAAAATTAATTTCTGTGTCTTCATTGCTTGTGACAACAGCCTCGCTACAGCTCAACTCTCTGCCTGAAAACCCACTGCTGCCCCCCGGTGTTACTCTGCCAGCATCAGCCTGCACTGACTGGGAGCAAGGAATGGACTTGGCCTGCAATACTAGGAGTCCCAAGACAGGTGTTTACAGCTTCTGGCAGAAGAGAATAGAGAAAACAGCAATGTATGTGCATATGTGTGTGTGTACATATTGATCCCAGCTACCTAAGGCATTGTGTTGGCATGATCTTAAGGAAAATAAAAAATTGTGGGAAACAGGAGGGAATAAGTGTGGTTGTTTAATTGTCTGTAGGAAGCAATCAGTAGATAGGCTGTTTTATTTGATCTGGAATCACATGCAAGTATATTAAATCCCTAGGAAATGAGTGAGGAGCAGGTGACTAGCAATATCATACCTATTTTCATTTAAATAATCCACTTTCTTTCAAGTTTCATTTCATGAATTTTCTTCAGTGGTGCTGCTTTGCTAAGCAAAACCTAATGCATTTGTTACAGCCCAGGGAGTGAGCTGCAGGTTGAAAGGTAGATTGAGAAGAAAAGCATACATTCATTGTGATTTTCCAGGTGATCAGTAATATTCAGGAGTCTAACTTGCCTTGCACTCCAAATTGATTGTTTTACCCAAGATAATTAAAGCCTACATTCTCTGAGTGCAGCAGCTGCTTGTGAATGTCAATGTTTTGGCCAGAAGCCTTTTCTCAAGACAATTCACAATGCAGTATTGTTAATATGCTGTCCTGTGGGGAGCATGTTGTGATAGAGAGTCTTCTGCTCATCAGACCATACTCATTATATTCAGTTTTGCACTGAGTTATTCTTCTGTGACAGGTAGGGTTTCATTTTGTTCAGAGGAAATCGAGCTAAACATTGTTTTGTATCACATCCTCTTGAGAAGGAGCAACGTAGGAATGCAAAAATAGGGAGGAAAAATTTAGCTCTGTAGGGTTACTAGACTTTTTTTGCATGAAAAAATAGAGCTGTTTGATCGCTAGAACATAAGGCAGGTTCCAACAGAGATGTCCATCATCCTCAGGAATGATACAGTATGTAGATTGGGAAAAAAAATTAAATAGCAAAATAATTTATACTGTATAAGATGCCTCCAATGCCTGGACTTTCCCAAGCCTGTCATGAAATTTGCCAAAACCACAACCAAAAAAGTAGAAACAGCTTGGGTGAAATTTCTCCAGCTGGCTGAAGCAAACTGTTGCCTTCTAGCTCTTCCATCAGAGTTGGTGAGTCTGCTTCCCTTGCACTGATCCCAGTGTCTGGTCCATCCTCTGTGGAGTCAATTCAGCCCACTAGAATGGCAAAAATCCACTCACTGCTCTATTATGTTGTCTTTAGCCAGATGCACTGGCTCACAGCAGGGCCAGATAAGCCTTGCAGATGGCAGAAAGAAAACAAGGGGAGGAGGACGATTGTAGGCAAGGATCAAGTACCCCTGCTATAGAACTCCAGTCATGCAACTTGTCACTATCAGTGCTTTGTTTACCTTATTAATAGTTAGGTAGAATTTTTGAGACTGCAACTTTAATAAAAATGTCTTCATTGAACAGCAACAAGACCTTTATTCTGGGGAGAAAGTTACAGAAAAGTGGGCTGTCAACACAAACTTACATTTGGCTCTGGAATCTGAGCAGAGATTGACAACCACATCAAAGAAATGGGGACATAGTCGCTGATGTTGGTGTGATTGGAGGTGATTATCAGTCTCACAGCAGGGAGTGTGTTTAATTTTTCAGGAGGTATTTTGACCTTGCCAGTTAAGAAATAACTCTAGGAACATATCTGCTTATGAAAGCTTACATAAGCATATCCACTCTTCTAGCTCCTGTACAGTAACAAGGCACTTCCAGCTGCACATCCTTCTCCTGTCTCGACAGGAAAGAAAGGATAACCAGCCCTTGCTGAACACTGGTTTTATCTTTTTTAAGCTACTGACTAGTGAATTCAAATCATCATCTTGAGACACAGAATCATAGAATGTCTCATACTTGACAGACACCTGGACTAATTTTCTTCAACCCTCTCCTCTCAGCAAAGCTAATATGAATCCTGATTTCCTAGGACAGTATTAGGCGAGATGGAGCAAAACAAGGAATAGACTCTAGGAAAAGAGATATTGACACAAAAAGGTCCCAATTGTTTGTAAAGCCAGCATCCAGGTCACCAGAGTGCTCTCTAAGCAACATCTGGACATGGATGCCAAAGGGGTCCCAGGTTATTTAAGAACTCACCTGCGTATCCTACTCCCTACAGAGGGGAGATTTCCAACAGTGGTTGAGAAGGAGGGTGACCTCTCTCCTTTTTCATCTCATGTTGTAGCCAACCCTGACATTGAGTCCTGTGTCCCATTCTGGGCCCCTCACTTCAAGAAAGGTATTGAAGTGCTGAGGTGTGTCCAGAGAAGGGCAACAGAGCTGGGGAAGGGTCTGGAGCACAAGTCCTATGAGGATTGCCTGAGGGAGCTGTGGTTGTTTAGCCTGGAGAAAAAGGGGCTCAAGGGAGATCTTATTACTCTCTACAACCTGAAAGGAGGGTGTGGCCAGGTGGGGGTTGGCCTCTTCTCCCAGGCAGCGACAGGACATAGCTGCAAGCTGCATGGAGGAGGTTTGGATTACACATCAGGAGGAATTTCTTCATGGAAAGCATTGCACAACACTGGAAACAGGGAGGTGGTGGAGTCACCAGNAATGTTTGCTTTCCGTAGCAACTGCTCTGTTGCTGAGGCCCTGCTTCCTGGGAGGCAGCTGATGGGAAGTTGAGAATAATTTTATTTTTTTCTTTTCTTTGCTTGTGCATGTGCAAACTTCTGCTTTTGCTTTGTTAAACTGACTATCTCAAGCTGTAAGTCAGTTTTCATCTTATTTCCTCTCCCTTTCCAGCTGAGGGAGGGAGTGATAGAGAAGCTCAATGGGCACCTGGCCTCCAGCCAAAGTCAACCCCACCACAGGGCAACAGCTGAATTTGTGACTTGGTTTAAATGATGATCCACACAGTGATACACTGCTACTTCTTACACCTGTAACAACAGCTGGATAATGTCATCAGAATACGGTATAACTCTGGGCCTAAGGAAAACTGTCACTTACCTTGCTGGGGATATCAGATGCTAGGTAAGGGGTCTCAATCTTGAGGAGTAACCTTGAGGCATGTCCCTGCTCAAGCTACATCAACTCTCAAGCTGTGCCAGGGGAGGTTCAGGTCTTGGACATCAGCAGAAATTTCTTCAAAGAAAGGGTGATTAAACATTGGAACAGGCTACCCAGAGAGGTGGTGGAGTCACCAGGCCAGGAGGTGTTCAAGAAACAACTGGATGTGACACTTAGTGCTATGATTTAGTTGACGCGATGGTGCTTGGTCAAAGGTTGGACTCGACCTTGGAGGTCTTTCCAACTTCAGTGGTTCTGTGATCAAATCCATTAATGGGATTCAAACAGTGGCCTGTAGCACTTAAATCAGAGATCCCACATACCCGTGCAGTTCCTATGGAGAAATGGCTGAGGCCACTCTCAATGGCTGAGGCTCAATGTTCCTTATTGAGCTTTCAGTGACAAACAAGTCAAATCTTCCTTTGTGCTTCTCCTTCCTCTCAAAACTCTGGAAAGTTAACGTGTGAATTGAGGCTCCAGTATTTCTGTAGAGAAGGGAGCTTCAAAGCAGCATGAATACAGCATGCAGGCAAGTCAATAAACATGTGTGATAGAAAGTGAAAGGATCGACAACACAGAGACAGGAGAAGACCAATAAGAAAAGCCACTTTTAAGTCCAAATGTGGATGGTAAAATATAGGTCAATTTTCATGTAAAAATGATTGGAATTATGTTGGAATACTATTCATAAATGTCAAAATGTTTTACAAAGGACTCTATTGTCAGTTCCTTCTTTTGGTTTACATGGGAGAAAACTGAAACCTAGATCTCAGTATCCTTCCTGGTGCCCCAGTGATTAGTGGTAGCAGAGTGTGAATTCTGAAATCTGAGCACTTGAAAGACTGAAGGAAATGTCTTAGAAAACTCCCTTATTCCAACCAGTTCTGCAAGAGTACATCCTGGAGTTAACAAGCTCCAGTTCTGTTTCCCTGTCTCATGTCCCAGCCTTCATTCATTTTGCAAGGCCTTTGGTAATACTATTTCTATAGAAGCTTTGGCTCTTCTGAAATGAAATGAAAAGCTGCTTCTTCATGGTGAGTTAGCTCTATCAGAGAAGAAAAAATCAACAGCTTATTTAAGCTTTCATTATTTAATTGAAATGAAATGTGGCTATTTAATTACAGTTATGACTGAACTTCTATTGCATTACAGTGGTATCTCTGTGAAGATATAGCAAATTGATTAACAATGAAGGAGCAAATAATGTTAGCAAAGTTTGAGCACAAGCAGTAACCTCCTCTTAAATGCCCATTAACAATCGCTTCATTGATAATAAACTATGATAGACTGTGTAAGAACTACCTGAATATTAACTGATCTTACAGAGGGTGCACAGGTAAGAAGTACAAAATTAATTCATACTAACTGGTCACAAAGTCTTTGCAATGAAATAATGATTCATAGAACAGTCTAAAATAATTTTTCAATGCCTTATCTTCATGATCCATCACAAGACATAAAAATTCAGCAGGACAAATTATGGCATCCTCTGCTAAGCATGGGCCATGTCAGATGTCATCAACAATAATTGAAGGAGACTACTGCCTTTCTCACCAATAGGAGAGAATGTATCCATTTAGCAAACTCCATATCAAGTTGAGGAGAGGAAACCCCTTGGACTAAAAGACATAATCTAATAGATCACTTCATTTACATTACAGCAGAAATAACAACCAGGACAGGATCCCAAACTGGCTAGTCGGTAAATATTAAACATCTCTTCTTACTATCCAGAGTTCTTCAGAATTCTGAGACGGCACAAATACCCATGTAACGTTTCGGTACACCAGTAGAGGCCACCACACACTTCACAAAACTACCAGACTGCCTGGTCATCAGTTCACTCATTTCCAAGCAGGGTGAGAGCTCCCGGCAGATTCCCACCAGGGCCAGGCTGCTGCTCACATATTCCCACGAAGTGCCTGGTTCTTCAGAGGCTAATATATTCTCAAGTACTTTTGCTCTAGTTTATCTCCTTTTTCCTACAACCCAGAGTTCAATCCCATCCTAGTTCAAATTAATTCTCAAAATCCCATCTTTGTGATATGTTCTGTTCCAAAGACGCCACTGAGATTAGTTCAGATGGTTAGAGCACGGTGGTAATAATGCCAAGGTTGTGGGTTTGAGGCCCATATGGGCCATTCACTTAAGAGCTGGCCTCAATGATCCTTGTGGGTCCCTTCCAACTTAGAATATCCTGTGATTCTGTGAAATTCACTGGGCAGTTTCCCTCAGCTTACAAAGCCTCTGTGGGTGCAATGTGTCAAGGCTTATCTGTATGGACCATCAGTGTTCAGTGAGAAAGATGGCAATGCTTTCTCTTCAGACAGTGATATACAACAAAAACCCAGTGCCAAAATCATGGCTCATCTTCTGCCTCACTCACCCTCTAGACACTAGCTGAAGTTTTTAAGGTTCAGTGATAGAAAACTCTGTTTTCTATTTATGCTTATCACACAAGCTCCTGAGAGATATTAACAGTCTTTCTTGATATCCCAAGTTTTCCAAATATACACACAGGCTAGAAGTCATATTTTCACTCTGTTCATCAATACATACCCAAGATTATTTTCACTCTTATTTACATTACAGAGATAATTTGCAATTCTAGAAAGACTCTCTTTTCAAGGTTTATATTGGTACTAAATAAAGATGCATTAAAGGAAAGGAAATGGCATTTTCAGGATGAATATGACCGAGGTATTTTAAATTTTCACTCCCTGTTGAAATTCATGCATTGAACTGCAATAAAGCAGACAGTTAATAAACACACAAAAAGGAAGGATTTTTTCTGCTGTCTCTAAGGTCCATCCCTCCTGGGCCATTGTCTAAATCCAGGACATATTTGGGATTTCTTAATGATGAATATTGCACTGCTAACACACTCAGATGTTTCTGCTGAATGTAAAATGTAAAAATCCAGATGTGTCCAAAAGTCCAGTAGACAGTGAGGCATGGCCCTTGATTAATAAAGAGATGCTGTCAGGACCCCAGTAACTTTGAAAGATTTTCTGTAATCTATTAAAATGCTCTTTCAAGAGGAAAGCGTAAGTATCTCGTTATCTGAAGTACACAACACGTATAAAGTGGTGCAAGCAGAATTACAAAGAGCAAAATATGTCTATGGAACTGAATGCCAGACAGGTAGGGAACTGAGTGGGAGACAGATTAACAATGAGTGATAAAGATGGCAGACAGTTCATTAATGCTGTTTCTGAACAGAATTATTCAGAAGATGAAGCTAAGACCATTTTATAATGTACATCCCCACAGTGAAATGAGGAAAATGTATCAAGTATTAGGCTTTCTAAGCCAATGTACAAAACATGAGGAATGTCTTTTCTTTTCAATAGGCAAAAAGTAGCATTATGGAGTCTTGTTCAGAATGTCATTTCAGTTAAGCATTGAGAAAAATACAAAACAGGAAGAATAAATTAGAATTTTAAAAGCTTACTTTAACATGTAAAACTCGCTTGGTTTCCATGTAGAATGAATCCCAGAAATCTATAGGAAAAGTCTGAATGGGCCTGAAATCTAAAAGCAAATATAAAGTGTGTGTACCCATAGATGTGGGATTTTTTTCATTTGTTCTGTTCGGTAAATATTGTCTGCTCTCAAAAAAGGGAAAGGACTGGGAAACTTCTGCTCCTGAAAACAAATCTATAAACCATCTGTAACAATTCCTGAGGGTCTAGCTCTGCAAAATAGTGATTACTGTGTGTAAAACATCTGTATCTTAATTTCAAGTACAATTACACTTTGCACTTAGTATGAGTGCAGATGTAAATGAGTCCACTGATTGTATTCAAGAACCTAAATAACTTGTATAAGTGTAAGGAACGTCTATGGGTACAGAAAATGGGTTTGAACAGATGTAGCTTGTTAGGTCTAATACTCTGGTGTCCTAGAAAATATCATCATATATTTTTCTTAAAACTAGTAAAAAAACTATTTTCAGAATAGTTCTGGGTTTTGGTTGTTTGTTTGGTTGTTTGTTTGTTTGTTTGTTTTCCCCCTAGTCCCTATTCTTAATGGAAGATCATACCAGATCTCATTTTTCTTACCAGAAGTCAGTTAATTCTAATTTCTGTACTGAATTCTTTCTCTGGAAACTGTGCCAAAGTTCTCTGCTACCTTAAATAACTTTTCTTTCTTCTCAGAGATTACTTCTGTGGTGCATGAATAGTGACATCCCTTCTCGGCTTGTCTGTATCTGATGTGGTCCTCTAGCAAAACAGGATCTTGTGGAATATGAACCAAATATTAGGTCATGCTCACAGCTCTTTTCTGAACCTGTCCCTTTTCACACCTCATGTAGGAAACCACTACTGTGTACAGCCTTTCTGATGAACTGGGCCAGTGTCTTGCACAACAACTTTATGGTTTTGATGATCTCTGCCAGAAATAATGCATCCAAATATTTACTTTGCTCCCTGTAGCAGATCCTGATCTCATATCTATAATTGATAAGACTTTGAGCTTAGATGTTGCTGCAACAATTAATTGATGCATTCCTAACTGTTATCTATGATCTCATTCTTATTTAATTCTAAAGGCTTTTTGGCTTTTGTTCATGTGATTCTGGTTCCATCACCCAGTGCTGCTTATATTTGTACCTCCCTTAGTTGTATCATCCACATGTGTACGCACTGTCAGTGCATTTCCCTCTTCCTGCTTTGAGCTTCTAAAGCCTAGCTTTGAGGTAGACCACAAATAACTTCTTTGTGACAACTTCCCTTTCAGAGTGTCTACCAGTGTAACTGTACAAGTTAAAATGCTGTCACACATCTAGTTACCCTGATGGCTGCTCCTATATAGAAAAGTATGTCACCACATCAGTATCAGGATGAACTGATCTGGGCACCTACTTAAATTTAAAGGAAAACTAAGGGACTTCTACATTTCTGGCAATGGCATCAGTTGGAAAGAATATTTATTCACTTGAACCCCTTCTCCCAGCACTCCATTTAGCCTTAAACTTTCAGTGGGCTTCACAAAAAAACAAGCAAAAAAAAGGTATATGATGCTTCCTATCTTTAATAAAACAAGATAATGGAAAAAAACCTGCAGTCTTCAAAAATCAAATTCTAGCATATGAGGTGCAAAAGTTCAGGGATTTGGGAAGGAGATGAACACCAATAAACATGCTGTGAATCTCAGCTAAGCAAACTGTATGTGTTTATAAATCATTAGCAAAGTCTACAGCACCTCTGGTCCCCTATGACTTGAGTCTAAAGGCCATTTTAATTCAGCCCCCAAAAAACCTAGGAAAACAAGAGATTATGAAAGACGCAAAAATAGAGTACTAGAAACATTCTTATGTGTTGCCTGACTATAAAGAATACATCTAATATGAGCACTACTTCTGGCCTGTCTTGCTCTTGGATCTAGCTATGAATGATGTCTGTGGAATCAGAGGAGCAGAGAAGGAGGCCAGGGAGGTCCAGCAGCCAGCTGCAATGCCAAATGATTTTATGTCCTGCCTGCTGGAGTCCTCTCTTTCTCCATTCTGAGAAATTCAGCTGATGGGCCCCTGGGTATGAGGGGAATTCCTGGGTTACTCAGGCACAAGAAGACTGTCCCTGTAACAATCTTGCACCCCACAAACTACACAGAAGACCTCTGACTGCCACCAAGAGCAGGAAGACAGTTCTACTTTGCACCTCTCCCTGCCTTGAGGCTAATATCATTTCCATGTCCAAGAAGAGTGAAATGGCAAATTTTTACATATAGAAATTGGGAACAGTTCTGGACACATTAACATGCTAGTGTGATATATATTATATAAATAATCCCAGGGACATAATTCAAGAATGTACAGAGAATAGAGAGTCACTGCTGGAGACCAGACATAGAAATGATCCCTCATAACTGTTGGGGATTGATCTGGGCTCGTACGTCAAAGGGCAAATAGAATGGAAGTAGCAATTTCATTACTGCATCTGTCAAAAGAATGTATTAATTGATCCTAAGTCTTTACTGTCTTTAATGGATTGAGCTGCCAGAGAGAATTAATGTCTCACAAATTTGGGTGAATTATAGGTTAGGATGCTCACAAGCTTGTCAGAAGAAAAATGGTCTCTACAACTAAACTGATGGTGAAGCTGAGCTTCTCCAAGTGCTAAGAAGAAATTGTGTTAAATGAACATATTTAAAATATGTTTTCAAAATAAAAGAAAACAAGCAAATAAAAAAAATTATGCTATCCAATCTTACATTAAATAACTTGATTTCAAATTTAGCAGTCCCTTGCATAAAGATCTGAAGAACAACACCACTGCAGATTAATATTTAAAAGAACGGTGCCTTTAAGGTGGGCTAGAAGACAAAATTTACCATTACTCACATGCAGGGAATTCTCACTATTTTTTTTCAAAATAAGAAAATTCCATGCATCGAAGTAGTATCCCTCTATGGACTAATTAGGTAGAAGCTGAAAACAATGTTCATAGTGAAAAAAAACACTGACAGATCCTGTATGTGGACATAGGACTTTCTGTGTGAAGTTAAAGGTCTGAGCTTTTGACAGCTTTACATCACTCAGTGCTCCAGGACAGGCAGGGATTGTGGCTGATATAGCAAGGAATGCATGCATACAGTGACTGAATCTTTCATAAGGAATGGTATTTTCTCTACCACAGTTATAGTCAGTCTCTGCAGCTCTCTCCTTATAAAGGCTTTGTTTGATAGCCTTGCTTCCTCTGTGGTCCCATGTTTCAGGCAGTGATGCTTTTTATTCTCTATTTTGGACAGAGAGAAAGAGAGAAAAAAAAAAAAGCCAGAAAGAATGGGAACTGAAATGAAAATAGTCTTTTGATGTGTAGTGCTATTTGTCACTCTTCACCCAAAACAGCAGAGGTCTGGAAAATGTTAACTGTCTGGAAAATGTTTTCTCACCTTTTAACAAAAAAGTCCTTATGATGCGTGTTCTGCCAGCAAGTGGGATCCTGGTATAAAAAAGGTCATACAGAACCCAGATACTTTTATTCAGAAGTCTTCCAATGAAGTTTCATAGCTAGAGCCAGCCAGCTGCTTTCCTTTGCACAACCAACTTCTGATTGGAACTAGAGTGATGACCATATGTCATCTTTTCCTCAGTGAAATCCCTGCCCATGGGGAGTAGTAACAAAGGATGTTCAGGTGGGATTTCCGAACCACAGAGGAAAATGCAAGCACACTATAATAGGGAAAAAAAAAAGAAAAAAGAGGAAGAAAAAAAGGATATCTAAATCTAATTCTTTGGATTTGCAAAAAAAGCAAACGTTTCAGCCAATTAATTACCAATTTTTCAGGCTGTGGCCAGTATTTGCACACATTAATTTCAATTAATTGTGATTACCACTATTGGAAATGTTATTAAATATTATGGAGACCTCATACAAAGCCTTTGTTAATCTGTCCATCTGAGAGAGGATCCTGGTTCTACAGACATACACTGGGTTGACAGGTTCTTGCCATATCCCTGTAGTCTTTCTTAAGACACTGAGAAGCAGCAGGGTAGGGAAGCACCATCAGTGGTTCCTGGGCAAGAACATCATGCTATCTCCCTGCAGTCCTGCAGTGCAGGCTTCCCAGGATCCATCTCATGTGGAGGGCTGGGATGATGCAGGTGACCTGGTGATCATTAGTGGTTTGCCTCCTTCATAACTGGAAGTCTGTTTTCCAGCAGTTCCTGGACAAAAACAGCTTGTTGCTTGGCACAGGACAAGGCATATAGGCTGCATGTGAGCTGCTCAAGCATAGCTCACAAACTACCTACTCTTGCTCTAAATTTAGAAGCTGATTGAACTCCTCTTGTTATTTCATACTGCTTTTACGTGATGTTAAATAAGTGGAAGTTTTGATTTATAACCCTTGGCTTACATGTTTTCAGTCTGTTAAAGAAATAAAGACATAAAGAGACGAATGCTACATCTCACCTGTAATGTTCCCAGGGTGAACTTTAGAGACACACAGACACAGTTTTGCCCACAGACTCTGAAAACCAGTGAATCCAGTCTGGTAGCTGGTCACTGTCACCACAATCCACGGGCAAACAGGTGGGCATTGACATAATCAGGACCTTTCTCTTCAAGGATTTAAAATTGAAGCAAAACACTTTCAGTGCAAGCAAAAACTGCATATAGTTCCAAGAAGAGCAAAGGACAAGTGGGCTGATAGCTGCCTTTGCAGTCTGGTTTAGAAGAGGTGCACCTGCATCATAAACTAGCTAAGCTTTCACTGAGATTGTTTTGGTACATCCAAGGAGAAAGGATTGCAGTAATCCATATCATAAAAACCCAGAACTTGAATTACAGAGACTTGGTTCCCCTCCAAAGCTGGATTTCCTTGCCATTCACAGGCATTCCCAGTGATGGTCATAAGCACCCAAGAGTGGAGGAAAGCCTGAGTAGCTGAATCCAGTGTTACAACCTAAACAAGGAGTGGCAGCAGTCCACCTGTGAGGCTATCCATGTAGCTCTTTCTTCTCATCAAAGTGATGTCCCCTTTTTAAGAAGTTACAACTCTCATTTCTTTGCCTTGAGCCAGGTCCTTTTCGTCTCAAATCCCATTTTCAGTGAATTAGGATATCATTCATGTTTGACATTTAAGGCACTATAAATGGACGTTATCTTCTGTGACACAGTATTACATGTAAGCTCACCAAAACTAAGAAAAGTGGCATTCAACAGATGTTTTCCAGGTGAGAGCTGTTGGGGAAGGAGGTGGAGGAAGTCCCTAATAGACAGCCTTGGACTTTCCACAGAGGAATGGAAAAAAAGCTATTTTGAAAGGGATGAGATCTCCCCACTCTCACAAGTTTCTCAGGCAAGTCGGCTGCATCAAATGCCAAATAAGCTAAAACTGGACTAGAACTTGCTAGAACAGCAAGGGCTCACCTGCTGCTAGCCCTAAGCAGATCATCTTGCTGTGGCAAAGGACTCTCTCTCTCCACACAGACCAGCAAGAAACTTCCCTGGCAGTCAGTGAAGCCGAACATTCCCAAACTTGGCCTGACACCAGCTCCTCAGTGCTGATGTGAAACAGGACATGGCTGGGGCTGTGGAGGGCACTGATGCCAAAGTGATGGCTTCTTAGCCAGAAGCAGGGGATATCAGTTAGGAACTGGGCAAATCAACAATGAGAAAAAGAAAACAAGAAAGCCAATGGATGGTTTAAGGCCCCTACCTGATATGCAGAATCCTAACTGCTGTTTCAACATCATTTTTCTGTGAAGCTGAGAAGGCCTGAGGCTAAATTCAAACACTGAAAATCCTAAAAGAGTAGCAAAAAAAAAAAAAAAAAAAAAAGCCAGTGAAAGATGGTCTTGGCAGAGTAGTAGATGTCCAAGTCTTCAAAGCCACAGTGAGAGTTCATGAGCTGAATAAGAGAAAGCATTCCCTGGACACTGAATTATGGTATCTTTATTTCTAGCATTTCTAATTATCATCTCTGTACAGAATTTGCAACTAAACCACAAAGCTTAAAGCAGTGGCTACATCTCAGTATATATCAGCTTTCATTTCTTGAAAACCCTTCACGTATTAGAACTGCAAGCATAAATATTTTTATTGAAAGACAAAGCCTAGATATCTTGACAGTGATTTTGTACATTTGACTTCTGCAAAAGTGGCAGGCCTGTGTCAGACAGTAATTTTCAACTTTTGTGCTTTGAAAAGTGCTAAAAACATAGTAACACTAATGCTTTTCCAAGGTTTGTTAACCTTGCTGGCTAAACAGCTGCTCTCTGTCATTTTAGGGTTGAAAAGGAGTTAGAATAGCCTTGGCATTGCCAGAATTTGGGAAACTGTGCTCTAAAAGCTTCAGACCAATTTCCCTCTTAGTGAAGGATGATTGGCAAATGTCGACAGGCTGAGGACGTTTACATCGTGTGATGATGAATGTCACAGACATTAAATAGGGCCGCTGCAAAATTTAATGGCTGCTTTAGTTGCCTCATTTCTTATTAGAAAAGGTCACTTATTGTCCTAGCTTACATGATTAATGTGAGCCTCTGTGTCTTTATGGGGTATATCTGCAATATGTGCTTTGTTTGTTCTTCTTTTCAGACTATACCAAGGTTTGCTACTCAATATGAATTTAGGTTTGTTGTGGAATACAGGCATTTTTCCAGAAAGCTTGTGTAAGCTGTCCTACTGGGAAGAGGCTTATGTCTGGGGCCTTAACAACTTGTAGCCCACTTTAGTACAATTTACTCCAGTGGGATGGCTGAAATTCATGCCCACAGTGCCATTTTAAACAAACAAATTACTAAATCCTCGCAGCACTTCTCTACCTGCATTTTGTGAATTGGAAACAGGATTTTTTTTTTTAAATCATTGTTATTTTCCTGAGGTCTGGGCAAGTAATGCCATCCATACAAAGGAAAAACATTAACAAGTCATAGTTTTCTCATGCCAAGGATTTTCACCTTATATCGATGAGTTTAGCTCCTTCCAATAAGTCTCATTGCTGGGATATTGAGAAATGAAAAACACTTTTCTTCTAACAGGAAGGGACAAGTGACTTTGAGCAAGACTTGGGACAGATTGGTAGCCAAGATCACATTTGATATTGGAATCTTCATTTGATTTAGGAACCCTCAGTCAACTACTGTAACGTTTGTACTCAACCTCAAATATTTAGGCTCAATATCCTTTACTCAGAAGTTGCACTGGGTAGATGAAATTAACTGTACATAAGCCAAAAATGGAAGACAGTAGGGAAACTAAAACCCGTGAGATCTTTAAACTGACCACACTTCCCAATTCAACCATATTACTTAATTATTCCACAGTCAATTTACAATTCAGAGAAGACCTATCCTACCCACAGTCCCTCAGTCTGTTCTTATTATTAGTATTTTCTACTTTGCTTCACAGGCTTTTACAGAGGCAAGGCACTAAACAAAGAAGTTTAAATAGGTGATCTAAATATCTGCCACAGAAGTCAAATTGTGCATATGAGGTATGTGTAAGACAGCCATATCCATAGGATAAAATGTAACAATTTTATGACAAGCTAATGTCACAGACAGGTCATCCTTCCAAACTCCTGAATTATTAATAGGTATGTGAAACCCTATATGTGAGGAATTCTAAAAGGTAGACAATTATACAACAATTTTCAGGTTATTAGGAAATAGAAATAGAGATGAGATGCTTCACATATATTGTGTCTGAACCTAAAAATCTACAGCTTGCTTTTGCTTCTGAGTTTTGAGCCCCAAGCTTTGTTTAGCCTCCATTTATTGCTGTAGCTACCCCTACACCCTGTCCAGCACAAACTTTAAATCAAAATAGATGGCTGAACACTTTTACCTGACTTTACTCAAGGTTTCACAGATATGTCTCCCATTAAAGCAAGATCGTCTTATGTTGGTGCGCTAAACTGCTGAATATGGATAGCAATTATTTACCACAATTGAAAGACATTAAGAACTTGTCAGAATCAAATCAATTCTTGGTTAAGTAAGGTACATTAATAATTGCCAGTTGATGAAACTAATATGGATTTTATTTTAAAGTGAGAGAGAAAGAAAATATTCATCATCCTTGCCATTTTTATGGAGTTATTCAGAGAATGAACTATTGATTAGAGGCACAGGACAAGAGAGCAGACTCCAGATATTTAGATACTTGTCAGACTAAGACGTATGATTACATTCAAATGCAGAATTGCGACAAAATGGGTGCAGTGGCTCACAGTTCGTTGCCAGTGGAGAACAGCTACACATGGCTTGAATTAATTGTACAGAATCAGGTAAAATAAGAAAGAATTTGGTTTCAGGTAATGCACAACTCGGGAACAAAGTGCTAATGTCAAAACAACACAAAAAGTAAATGCCCCTCCCCTATCTTCCACATTTCTGGGAAGGCTCTGTTCACAACTAGTCTCCGAAGTGGCAGCTCTGTGCCAGTACAGAGGTTCCTGTGTTTCCACAGTAAGTCTGCAAGGGATGGGAGAAGAAGAGTTTGGGTGTTCACCTGCTCCAAAACTTTTGGCACTGCAATTGCTCCCATGAGTAGGTCAGATGCAATTGCATAGCTGTAAGCCAGTGTACACTGATTAGAGATCAACCATTAATTTTTGTGAAAGTGCCCTTCTTGGATTTTTTTATTATATTTGAGGGAATTATAGTATTAGAAATAATTTGCCTTCAACTGTTTCCTTGCTATCAAAGGTCATGCTCTGCATTTTGAGCTACATGAAGGCAGTCATGATCTTTCTTTGTGAGATAACCTCTCCACTAATTCTGTTTTTCAACTTGGTTTATTAATAGTCACACAAGGATGTGATTTAGGCAATGGAATAATGATAAAATAAATTGTTACATTTGGTTAATGTTATAATTTGTTGGTGCAGCTATGCATGTGTGGCTCGGGTCACCATCTTCATAGAACTGTGTAGCAAGAATAACCTTTGCTGGTAAAAAACAATCCTGCTGTTGACATTTTAACTGGAACGTTTTCATGGGGCTACTGAGAATGAC
>WAAE01009368.1:0-13159 GCA_013400495.1 Nicator chloris | reverse complement strand
CTGGTTTTGCTCATTACAACTCCCATTTGCTATCCTCAAAACAGAGGTTTATTAAAATGAGATTTTTAGTCAAAATCCTATTTTAAACCTCTGTTTGAAGAAATTTATTATAGTTGTGTTCAAATCCATGATGACAGACCAAGGGGGTCCCAGTGCCCTGAGCTAGAGGACCATGACTGTGAGAAAGATAAACACCCAGTTCACCCTGAACTTGTGCAGGATCTGCTGCTTCAGCTGGACCCCTACAAATCTATGGGGCTTGATGGGATTCATCCAAGAATTCTCAAAGAGCTGCTGATGTCATCACAAAATGTCTCTCAAAGATTTCTGAGCAGTCTTGGTGTTGGGAAGAAAGGGTTAAAACAAGATGATTTGGTGAGAAGGGAATAGTGCTCAGTGACCTTGCAGCTGGGAATGCTAAGAATGCCGGTGTGGGTAAACTCCATTTATTATGCCTAGTGTTGTTCATCTTCTGGCTGTTTTGAGAAGTAGAATTCCTATGGAGAGATAACACACTCTCACAGACATGCTTGAGCCTCCTGCTGGGAGAAAGAGAGATCATAAAAGCATAGTCTTGTGATAAAATGCACATGTGTGAAGCCCTTTGCTGTATTGGGGCTGGTAGTAGGACCCCCTGTCTGCTAGGATGAACTGAGACTAATGGAGCCTGGGCCCCGATGTCTCTGCCCCCCAGCTGTTAGCATGGTAATGAAATCTACTCTTTGCATTTCAGCTGTGGTTTAGTTGTTGCCCTGGGTTACCTGTATATGTTGATTCACACACTTGGGAATCCAGAGAGGTCCCAGCTGACTGGAAGCTGGTGGACAATGTCCCAGTTTTCAAGAAGGAGGACCCTAGAAACACAGGTCTGTCAGTCTCGCTTCAGTGGCTGGTAAAATCATGGAAAAGATTATTCTGGGAGGTATTGAAAAACACCTGAAAGACAATGCAGTCATCAGTCACAGACAGCACAGCTTCATGAGGGGAAAGTCCTGCTTATCAAACCTGATTTCCTTTTATGACAAGGTAGCCCACCTGGTTAACCCACCTGGTCGATCAAGGGCAGCCAGTTGATATAATCTTTTTGGATTTCAGCAAAGCTTTCAATACTGTCTCTCCCAGGATCCTTCTGGACAAACTGTCCAGCCCCCAGCTGGATAAACACATCATGCGATGGGTGAGCAACTGGCTCATGGGTCAGGCACAAAGGGTTATAGTGAATGGAGTGACACCAGTCTGGCAACCGGTCAATAGTGGGGTTCCTCAGGGCTCCATTTTAGAACCAGTTCTCTTCAGCATCTTCATAAATGACTGGGACACAGAACTCAAGGGGATACTAAGTTTGCCGACAATGTGAGATAGCGAGATAGAAAGGAAGAGAGAAGGGATGGGAAGAGGAAGAGAATGAGAAGGACAGATTAAGCAGAAGATATCACCATGTGAATTCCTGCGACATCTTGCTGGTCCTTCTTCACCCTTGTCTTCTTGCTGGTGGGGGTCCCAGAGTCATTCTTTTTGAGGTACCACCTCTATAAAGTCCAAGTATCCAAGGGGTGTTAGCAGATGTTTTCACAATTTGGACTAGCATGGGTGTAAGCAGTGGTTTACTTTCCCACAGTCTACACAGTGGAATTTTGTCCGGTGTGCTAATTCCAAACTTTCACCTCTGTTTAGGCCTGGAATTAGTGCCTTCTTTTTTGCCATCTGTGCTTATCTAAAGTTCCTGTTGTGGTGGCTTATCTTATGGGGACTTGTTTCTTTGACAGTGTTTTGAGACATCTCACTGCATTCTTTTAAGTCTTCACAGGAGCAGCTGAGCACACTTAGTTTGTTCAGTCTTGAGAGGAGGAGACTGAGGAGAGACCTCATTCCAATCTTCAACATCTTCATGGGGGAAAGCAGAAGGGGCAGGTACTGATTTCTTCGCTCTCATGACCAGTGACAGGACTTGAGAAAATGGCATGAAGCTTAGTTGGAGGAGGTTTAGGTTGGATATCAAGAAAAGGTTTTTCACCCAGAGGATGGTTAAGCACTGCAACAGGTTCCCCAGGGTAGTGGTCACATCATCAAGCTTGCCTGAGCTCAAGGAGCGTTTGGCACAGGGTGGGATTGTTGGCATGTCCTGTGCATTGCCAGGAGTTGGACTCGATAATCCTGTGTCCCTTCCAATTCAGCATATTCTGTGTTTCTATGAAATCACCATAGGCAAAAATGATAGTAAAGGAAAGCATCTCACTGGCTAAAAATCCTTTTATTTACTTTCAAAAAGATTTCTTCTCTTTTCCCATTTGTGAAAATATTGTCTACTCCTATGATTTCAAGTATTAATTCAAGATTATCTAGACAGTGTGAAATGACTAATAAAACTTTCATGAGAAGATAAAACTCTCATGGAGTTCATACTTAGATTTTAACCCCTAGATACAATTTAACTTCTGTTAAGCACTTCATGTTAGGCAGACGACAGCACAGGATGGCTTTTAACCATTGGACAAAACCTGGTTCATCCCACATACTTAGGATAGATAGTATTCATTTTCAGAAACCCTTTCACAATAAGGAAGACAGTCTTCAGCACAAGAAAATGAAATGATAGTAAAATTAAAAAAAACACTTATAGAAAATGACTGAAAAGGGATTTGAAGAGATGAACCAGAAAGTCCTAAAGGAAACAAATAAAAAAACCCCAAACCCTTATACTCCACCACTGGAGAGCAGTGATGAGTGTCATTCCTCGGGGTCAGTATTGGGACTGGTGTTATTTAACATCTTTGTCAGCAACATGGACAGTGGGATTGAGGGCGCCCTTAGCAAGTTTTCCTATGACACCATGTGGTGCAGTTGACACACTGGAGGACAGGATGCCATCCAGAGGGACCTGGACAGGCTTGAGAGGTGGGTCTGTGCAAAATTCATGAAGTTCAATAAGGCCAAGTGCAAGGTCCTGCACCTGGGTCCGGGCAATCGCAAGCACAAGTAGAGGCTGGACAGAGAATGGGTTGAGAACAGCCCGGAGGAGAAGGACTTGTGTGTGTTTGTGGACAAGAAGCTCAACATGACCTGGCAATGCGTGTTTGAGGTCCAGAAAGCCAACTGCATCCTGGGCTGTATCAAAAGAAGTGTGACCAGCAGGTCAAGGGAGATGATTCTCCCCCTCTACTCTTGTCTGGTGAGACCCCACCTGGAGTACTGCATCCACCTCTGGGGCCCTCAACATAAGAAGGTTATGGACCTATTGGAATGAGTCCTGAGTACCTCTCCTATGAAGACAGGCTGAGAGAGTTGGGGCTGTTCAGCCGGAGAAGAGAAGGCTCCAGGGATACCTTATACCAGCCTTCTAGTATACCCTTTAGAGGGCCTACAAGAAAACTAGAGAGGGGATAATCTACTGTCAATCTCCATTCTCCATTAGACTTACGCACAGGCCATCTAGGGCTATTGAAGAGTGAGCGAGCCTTGCTGTATGAGAAGGAAAATGGATAGCTGGATATGCTGTAGTGACCTCCTCTGAGATAACTGATCATCACCAGCAAATACCTCGGCCTACAGAGCAGAACTTAAAGCATTGACAAGAGCCTTAGAACTGGCAGAAGGTAAGAGAATAAATATATGGACTGATTCAAAGTATGTCTTTGGAGTAATACATGCACATTGGGGCATTTGGAAGGAAAGACGGCCTCTTTCTGCCCAAAGAGCTCCCATTGAACATGATGAACAAATTTTACAACTCCTGGAAAGCATCCAGAAGCTGCAAGAAGTGGCAGTGATGCACTGCAAAGTGCACCAGACTGGGCTCTCCTCCGTAAATATTGTAAACAGGCTAGCAGATAAAACTGCAAAGGAGGCTTCAGAAAATGGTATTTTTGCTTTAGTACCACAAATAAGGTAGTTCTCCCTGTCGGAGACTGAAATATAATTTATGGCTTAAACGTCTTAATGAAGGACTTTTTCCTATTATAGCAAAACTGTATAAAAGCTGCAGAGAAAACCACCAAAACCCTGAATGGGGCCTTGGACTACGCGTTGATGGAGATAAGATAAATTACCTCAGGTCTGGGCTGGGGGAGAAAAATACATTCAGAGGCATCAGGCTTAGCATCTTCAGGGTGGAGACCACAGCCCTGGGGCTATGAGCTGCCAGACTTGCACAGACCCTCACACCAAAGGGTGGGCAGAGAGGTATTGGGTGTGTAGTGAAAAAGCCTCTCATCTGAAGCAGTGAACGCCCATCCTCTGCTGTGCAGACCAGCCCAGCTGCAGGGGCCCCTTCACCCACAGAAAAGTCACATCCATATGAAGGACAGCAGAGGGGGTGTCATGGCCCATCAAAGGCCCTCCCCAAAGGGGTCCCCAGACTCTGCATGAGAGCACTGCAACATTCTCGGGATTGATGTTCCCAAGATTATGGGATTTCGGCTTCTGTTCTTCTTATTTTTCTTCTGAATTCTGTGCCAGGCATAGGAAGACACAGTGGAGACAACACTTTCGTTCGTGTTCAAGGTTGTTTATTTTATCTTATCATAAAGTTGTTCTGTGCCCTGCAGCAGCTCTGTTGCAGCTGAACACGGAGCAAGAAAGAGGGCAGTTCCCAGAGAGTTTCAGGTTTTATACATAAAGACAAATCCAATCAATTTCCACAACGTAACTTTTGTTTTACTTTCATTGCCAATGTCTGACCTACAGGTCAAACAGACCACCCTTTACCTCTACCAATCCCAACCAAAGCCCACCTTCCAGACATGGAGGATACGAAGAAGAAAGAAGAAAGATAAACAAAACCTAAATTCCACCATTTTGACCCCATGTTAAGAAATCCTAAATCCTACTTTTTCACCCTGTGACAAACTAAAAACTACTCATTTCAAACTCTTGTGGCTTGCAGTGCCTCCCTCAAGGTGGATAACTTTTCCCATGGGCTTAAATCAAAACCTGTGCTTTTCTGGGCTTCATGCCAAGGTCTCTGACCCCCCTGCGGGGGTCTCGGACTTGCCAGGGCAGCCAGACGGATGCCCTGAGCTCCGACACAACATGATGCAACAGATCCAGTGTTTCAAGGGACAGTGTCAAACTTGCCCTCCCCAGGGGAGGCAGCTGGGTGTTCCCACCTGGCCCAAACATATAATAATCCATTGGATTCTATACTTTTCGGTGGTGGGGCAGTGAGAGACTCTCACCACCAAGACAACCAGATGGAGGGAAGGCACGAGATGTCCTTGGGACCCTCAGAAGGGTGATGTTTCTACCTAACCTGTCACTCTCTCTCTGTCCCCCCCTCCCCCCCACACACCTCTTTTTCTCTCTCTTTCTCTCTCTCTCTCTTTCTCTTTGCCTCTTTTACTATTAAATAAAATATATCACCTTTTTTGGCACCAACATCTAACCTTGTTTGGTTTTAATCATGTTTTCTGCGTCTATTTCAAACCTTTCTGGGTTCAATCCATTTTATTCACAGAGGCTTAGTTTCCTTTGGTCTTCTGTGCTAAACCAGTTTGTAACATGCCCTGGCTCCAAACCCCAGTACAGTTCTGCAGATAAACAGTTTATTGAATTGTTAAAAGCCACTCAAGAAGCAGGAGTGTGGAGGGCAACCCCTAGTGGGCAAATAGTTCCACCTGTATAATGAAAGAAATTATTGAGAGAGAACATGAAAGAACATTGGGGAATTGAGAGTTTGGTCAAAAATATGCGGAAAACTTTGGTTAGTGTGGGAATGACAGGAATTGCCAAATCAATAGGGAGCAAATGTTTAGTCTGCCAGAAGAACAATCCTAACAATGCCAGAAAACCTTTCTTGGGAACTTTACAACAAGGTAGTACACCTAGTGACTACTGACAAATTGATTTTTCTGAATTACTATGAAAAATGGGTTACCAATATCTTTTAGTACTGGTTGACACCTTTTCTGAGTGGCCAGAAGCATGCCCCTGTCACACCAACAAAGCCAGAGAAGTCACAAAGATGTTGCTCAAAGAAATTATACCTAGATTTGGAATACCTTTGGGAATGTCCTCAGATGGAGGCTTCCATTTTATAGCTGAAATTATAAAGCAAGTAAGTCAGGTCCTGGGTTTAACCTGGGATCTACATACTCTGTGGAGATCACAGTCCAGTGAGAAAGTACAAAGAATGAATCAATCCTTAAAGAGGCAAACGAGCAAAATATGTCAAGAGACTTCTTTAACTTGGGTTCAAGCATTACCATTAGCATTATTAAGAATTCACGTACAGCCAAGATCCAAAGATAACCTGAGTCTATATGAACTGTTGTATGGAAGGCTGTTTCAGGCCCGTGTAATTCCAGGTACTTTGCGTATACAAGGAAATGTGGAAATAAACAAGTATTTGATCTCTTTAGCCCAAGTTCTACAGGCATTACAAAAATACATTGCAACCTCCAGACTGCTGAGACTGGATGCTTTGATACACTCTATCCAACCAGGAGACTGAGTACTTGTTAAAACATGGGACTCGGAGCCTTTGACCCAGCAGTGGAAAGAACCCTTCCAGGTATCACTAACCACTTACACCGCAGTTAAGATCAGCAGGAAGGGACCATGGATTCATTATTCCTTATTGAAGACCTCCACTCTTGAATGGGTTTGTACTCAACAAGGGCCTACAAAATTTAAAATAGCTAAGTGCCAGTTAATTGTACACATAGCATTTCTATTTCATTTATTGATCTAGATTGCATTTATGCTCAGTGTTTGTTTGTTATATTTGTTGTTTGCATATTATCAAGCAATTTGGGGTATGAGTGTTAGAGATTTAGTAAACAAAATGGTAAGGATGCAAGCCCTATTTCTTGGATACCTTTGCTGCCTATTAGAAACGTATGAAGGAAAATGGACGATGGAATATAGTTATTTAACAGGTCAGTAGAAATATTCTTTGGAACAATTCGCAAAACAACTGTGAATTCAGTTACAGGAAGTGATCTCTTTTTAAAAATAGGAATTGAGACCACACAATGGCCAAGAGGACATTTTATTTTTTGTTGTCAAGTAGGATGAATTAAATATTGGGAATTGCCAACCATGATGCTGAACCCTGGATTTGACATTAATTTATGCAGGAATTAAAAAGGAAATTCAATTTTATGCCCAACACCGAGCTTTTATGGATTCTTGTTTATCATTGGGATAGAGCTACTTTTATGGGGCTACCTTTAAAATGTAATGGGAGGAATACAAATTATAAAATCCCACAAAGACAAGATTATGCAAATCTAATGCTAAGACGAGAGAAGAGGCATTCTCTAGAGGTAGAATGGAATGGAAATAAGCATTTCTAAAAGTTACAGAACTCAAGGCGTTAAATTGGACAAATTGCTGGGTATGTTCACATTTTCCAAATGATATAAAGTGGACAGTAGAATTGTTTGGAGTCCCCATACCAAAACCAAACTGGGACATGCTATTTCAACAACAGAAGTTTACTGATTGGAGGGTTACCGACCTTGCCATCTAGAAGGTAAAGATGCCTAATACTACCTATGCAAAATGTGTGTCCTGGGGTGACTTTGTGATGCTTGTATCCCCAATCATCTGTTCTGTTTGTGTTGGATATTGTGTCCTGTACCTTTAAGACTGGTTCTGAGAGCGAAGGGGAGAAAAAAGAAGCGCAGAGTTTGTTTTCAGAAACTGCACTCTCCCCTTCATTCCTGCTCCTGGTCTGTGTATCCATCTTCGGCAGGGACAGACTGTGGAGAGATGTCCTTTGTTTTAGTTAGTTTTAGCCAGCTGAAGCAGAAAAGTTTTTTTTTCCTTTTTCTTGGGACTGTTTAAACCTGTCCTGGACTGAAAAACCCAGAGAGACATCTGGATCTCACACCTGCGGCCCACCGGGGCCTGGACCCCGGCATTTTCCAGTGCCAGAGGGACTGATAAGAGACCGAGCGAGCTGAGCTACACCTGAACTACACTCCATCTCACTTCAGAGTGGCAAAAGGTTTTGTTGTTTCATATTATTCATTTTTTTGTGCTTGTGGGCACTTTGTTAAATAAATGTTTTTTTCCACTTTTCTCTAAGGAATTTTTTTCCTGGACCAATTGGGGAGGGAGGGGCCATTTGGATCTGCTTTTCCAGAGGAACCCCATTCGGAGGTTTCCTCCCAAATTTGCCCCAAACCAGCACAATGTGTAACATCTGAGAAAAAAAAGTCTCAAAAGGACTGTCTTGAAGTATTAGTAGGAAATTACCCATTTGATACTAGGAAAACTAAGGTACAAGGTTTTGATAAGATCCCGAACATTGAAGGAAAATATTGGAATGCCCCTACAGGGTCAGGATGGTACTGGCTTTATCAGGACACTGCTAGAAAAGCTTTACCCCCATGATGGCATGGATTATTTACTTTAGGAGCAATAGTTCCCAAATTGACAATGTACTCACTAGATGAGATGAAGGGGTGGATCAGAAGCTATGTACATTGAATAGAAAGATCTACCAGTCCTTTGGTTGAGAGGCCAACAACCTTTCATTTCTTTGTTGGATGGTTCATTCCATGGTTAGGGGTATCTACGATGCAAAAGGCTTTAGTAAATGTATCAGCTGCAATGGAATCAATTAGTATGAGCACCACTGATGCTATAAAAGCATTACAAGAGAATTTCAGAAATAGGCAGAATTGCAACTCGAAATAGGATTGCTTTTGAAACACAGGACTCCTTTAACACAAGCGCCTTAGTATAAAGTATAGATTAACAAAAGTTGGGTATTGGCTGCTGTGCTCGATTGCAACCGCTTTTGCAAAACAAGAAGCCTAGCCCCAGTATGGGCTATGATGATAAGCAAATAGTAGATGCTATGCCTAACACTAGCTGCTCTTGGAAAAAAACAAACCGGAGTGGACTAAGATAAGGGAAAGGAATGCGAGCTAATGGGTTTGGCTAACCACTTTTTCTGCAGGACACGGGCTTAACCCTTGTGGACTAAGCGATAAGAAGGAAGATGCATACTAACTGCNTTACAGGAAGTGATCTCTTTTTAAAAATAGGAATTGAGACCACACAATGGCCAAGAGGACATTTTATTTTTTGTTGTCAAGTAGGATGAATTAAATATTGGGAATTGCCAACCATGATGCTGAACCCTGGATTTGACATTAATTTATGCAGGAATTAAAAAGGAAATTCAATTTTATGCCCAACACCGAGCTTTTATGGATTCTTGTTTATCATTGGGATAGAGCTACTTTTATGGGGCTACCTTTAAAATGTAATGGGAGGAATACAAATTATAAAATCCCACAAAGACAAGATTATGCAAATCTAATGCTAAGACGAGAGAAGAGGCATTCTCTAGAGGTAGAATGGAATGGAAATAAGCATTTCTAAAAGTTACAGAACTCAAGGCGTTAAATTGGACAAATTGCTGGGTATGTTCACATTTTCCAAATGATATAAAGTGGACAGTAGAATTGTTTGGAGTCCCCATACCAAAACCAAACTGGGACATGCTATTTCAACAACAGAAGTTTACTGATTGGAGGGTTACCGACCTTGCCATCTAGAAGGTAAAGATGCCTAATACTACCTATGCAAAATGTGTGTCCTGGGGTGACTTTGTGATGCTTGTATCCCCAATCATCTGTTCTGTTTGTGTTGGATATTGTGTCCTGTACCTTTAAGACTGGTTCTGAGAGCGAAGGGGAGAAAAAAGAAGCGCAGAGTTTGTTTTCAGAAACTGCACTCTCCCCTTCATTCCTGCTCCTGGTCTGTGTATCCATCTTCGGCAGGGACAGACTGTGGAGAGATGTCCTTTGTTTTAGTTAGTTTTAGCCAGCTGAAGCAGAAAAGTTTTTTTTTCCTTTTTCTTGGGACTGTTTAAACCTGTCCTGGACTGAAAAACCCAGAGAGACATCTGGATCTCACACCTGCGGCCCACCGGGGCCTGGACCCCGGCATTTTCCAGTGCCAGAGGGACTGATAAGAGACCGAGCGAGCTGAGCTACACCTGAACTACACTCCATCTCACTTCAGAGTGGCAAAAGGTTTTGTTGTTTCATATTATTCATTTTTTTGTGCTTGTGGGCACTTTGTTAAATAAATGTTTTTTTCCACTTTTCTCTAAGGAATTTTTTTCCTGGACCAATTGGGGAGGGAGGGGCCATTTGGATCTGCTTTTCCAGAGGAACCCCATTCGGAGGTTTCCTCCCAAATTTGCCCCAAACCAGCACAATGTGTAACATCTGAGAAAAAAAAGTCTCAAAAGGACTGTCTTGAAGTATTAGTAGGAAATTACCCATTTGATACTAGGAAAACTAAGGTACAAGGTTTTGATAAGATCCCGAACATTGAAGGAAAATATTGGAATGCCCCTACAGGGTCAGGATGGTACTGGCTTTATCAGGACACTGCTAGAAAAGCTTTACCCCCATGATGGCATGGATTATTTACTTTAGGAGCAATAGTTCCCAAATTGACAATGTACTCACTAGATGAGATGAAGGGGTGGATCAGAAGCTATGTACATTGAATAGAAAGATCTACCAGTCCTTTGGTTGAGAGGCCAACAACCTTTCATTTCTTTGTTGGATGGTTCATTCCATGGTTAGGGGTATCTACGATGCAAAAGGCTTTAGTAAATGTATCAGCTGCAATGGAATCAATTAGTATGAGCACCACTGATGCTATAAAAGCATTACAAGAGAATTTCAGAAATAGGCAGAATTGCAACTCGAAATAGGATTGCTTTTGAAACACAGGACTCCTTTAACACAAGCATCTTAGTATAAAGTCGAGATTAATAAAAGTTGGGTGTTGGCTGCTGTGCTCCACTGCAACTGCTTTTGCAAGACAAGAAGCCTAGCCCCAGAAGGGGCTATGATGATAAGCAAATAGTAGATGCTATGCCTAACACTAGCTGCTCTTGGAAAAAAACAAACCGGAGTGGACTAAGATAAGGGAAAGGAATGCGAGCTAATGGGTTTGGCTAACCACTTTTTCTGCAGGACACGGGCTTAACCCTTGTGGACTAAGCGATAAGAAGGAAGATGCATACTAACTGCTTCTTTAATGACAAATAGAAGAACTGTCACAAAAGATAGAAAAATGTAATAAGAGAATAGGAACATAATTAATACCCAGTTATAGAGGAACTATAACTAATATAGCAACAAAGTGCATAATAATAAAATTAGGTATGTATTAGTAAAATAGATGTGTGATGAATGTATTAGATAAGAATAGTGTGCCATGTTTGTAACCCTAAGACAATAAAACCACAAGTTATGTAAGAACCAAACCCCTTAAGACTCTAACTTTTAGATAAATGAACAAACAGGGCAGATGCCAAACTTGTAAACTGTCTTAGGTTACAATGTAAGATGTAACCAAAAATATGTATTCTATCACCATCTGTGTAAGCTGTTAAGTGAGGCAGTGTTCTTCATCCTCTCTATGACTCATCCCTGATAACTCCCTCTGGGGACTATCTCTCCTAAATGGCCCAGCAAGGCCTCACTGCATGACTTATAAATTACATCATCCCATTGTGAAATGCTCTGCCCAGGGGGAGGAATCAAGCATTCCTACCTGGATATAATCTGAGGATTTGGAACACCAGAGCAGCCTTTTCTACTGGATTCCAAGAGGACAAGAGCTACAGAACCACCACTGGACCTTCAGAAGAAGACCAGACCCTTNGTATCCCCAATCATCTGTTCTGTTTGTGTTGGATATTGTGTCCTGTACCTTTAAGACTGGTTCTGAGAGCGAAGGGGAGAAAAAAGAAGCGCAGAGTTTGTTTTCAGAAACTGCACTCTCCCCTTCATTCCTGCTCCTGGTCTGTGTATCCATCTTCGGCAGGGACAGACTGTGGAGAGATGTCCTTTGTTTTAGTTAGTTTTAGCCAGCTGAAGCAGAAAAGTTTTTTTTTCCTTTTTCTTGGGACTGTTTAAACCTGTCCTGGACTGAAAAACCCAGAGAGACATCTGGATCTCACACCTGCGGCCCACCGGGGCCTGGACCCCGGCATTTTCCAGTGCCAGAGGGACTGATAAGAGACCGAGCGAGCTGAGCTACACCTGAACTACACTCCATCTCACTTCAGAGTGGCAAAAGGTTTTGTTGTTTCATATTATTCATTTTTTTGTGCTTGTGGGCACTTTGTTAAATAAATGTTTTTTTCCACTTTTCTCTAAGGAATTTTTTTCCTGGACCAATTGGGGAGGGAGGGGCCATTTGGATCTGCTTTTCCAGAGGAACCCCATTCGGAGGTTTCCTCCCAAATTTGCCCCAAACCAGCACAATGTGTAACATCTGAGAAAAAAAAGTCTCAAAAGGACTGTCTTGAAGTATTAGTAGGAAATTACCCATTTGATACTAGGAAAACTAAGGTACAAGGTTTTGATAAGATCCCGAACATTGAAGGAAAATATTGGAATGCCCCTACAGGGTCAGGATGGTACTGGCTTTATCAGGACACTGCTAGAAAAGCTTTACCCCCATGATGGCATGGATTATTTACTTTAGGAGCAATAGTTCCCAAATTGACAATGTACTCACTAGATGAGATGAAGGGGTGGATCAGAAGCTATGTACATTGAATAGAAAGATCTACCAGTCCTTTGGTTGAGAGGCCAACAACCTTTCATTTCTTTGTTGGATGGTTCATTCCATGGTTAGGGGTATCTACGATGCAAAAGGCTTTAGTAAATGTATCAGCTGCAATGGAATCAATTAGTATGAGCACCACTGATGCTATAAAAGCATTACAAGAGAATTTCAGAAATAGGCAGAATTGCAACTCGAAATAGGATTGCTTTTGAAACACAGGACTCCTTTAACACAAGCATCTTAGTATAAAGTCGAGATTAATAAAAGTTGGGTGTTGGCTGCTGTGCTCCACTGCAACTGCTTTTGCAAGACAAGAAGCCTAGCCCCAGAAGGGGCTATGATGATAAGCAAATAGTAGATGCTATGCCTAACACTAGCTGCTCTTGGAAAAAAACAAACCGGAGTGGACTAAGATAAGGGAAAGGAATGCGAGCTAATGGGTTTGGCTAACCACTTTTTCTGCAGGACACGGGCTTAACCCTTGTGGACTAAGCGATAAGAAGGAAGATGCATACTAACTGCTGCTTTAATGACAAATAGAAGAACTGTCACAAAAGATAGAAAAATGTAATAAGAGAATAGGAACATAATTAATACC
>WAAE01009366.1:0-59092 GCA_013400495.1 Nicator chloris | reverse complement strand
AAAGGTAAGAGGGTGAGGAACCTCTTTATTACACAAGTCTGTAAAGTAAAATGACTCAAACCCAAATCTACTAAAATTATCTTTATAAACCATTATTTATTCCTTCATCCAAAAGAAAAGGTAAAGACAGTAATCTGTTCCTTTACTAATCCACTTTGTACAAGCATGAGCAACCTTTGTTGGGCCAGCTGACTAAAAGAGGAGTCTGCTGTTACTGGTCTCTAATGATTTAAGAGCTCAAGGTATTTTCTGTGACACTTCCCTACTGCATTTTTATCTATTCAGTTTCACCCTTGCATTTTATCTTCGTAAAACTTTTCATAGCATTAAAACAAATTATAACTAATACTAAAAGTAGACATTTCCTTTAGAGACAACATGCACAAGTATCAGAAACTATATGGTTTTAGACACGTGATCATTATTGAAAATAGTATTTCTCTCTACTGCAATTCATGAGAGTGATCTTCTTTACTGGTGCCCTACAACCAAAGTGAACCAAAACAGACTACTGGCAGCAGCATTGCCTTCTAATTCAGTGTACAACTACTTGTACCAACAGTTGCATGCTGTGGATTTTTAACTGTTCAACTCTCTGGAGAAGGGTTCTAAAAAATTAAGTATCTACCATATCACTCATGAAAGCTTTTAAATAGCTGACAGCAAACTTCCTTTAAGTAGTGAAGACTATGTGTAACATAAGTTTAATATCAACAGAGGTGTCCATTAGTATTGAAAACATTGTAGATGCACACACTCATGGATTGTTCAGCCTTTCCCAAAGAATTATTTTGAGTATTCTTGGTCTCAATTATGCTATGCCAGCTGCTATAAAAAACAAAGACACGCAAATATCTGATTTTACATTTGTTTTTAATTTGCCCTTTGAATACACATATTGTAATATTCTCAGGTGCACAAGGAGTTTTAAGACTAGCTTTAGGAAATTCTGAGAAACAGTGCTGAACTACAGCATATGTGTTCACTCAAACAGTGAGCATTATATATAAACAATGACTACTTCAGAGCACATTAACTCTCAAATATGACAAAAAAGAAAGTGTATCTACTGTGCATTTTTTGCCCAAAGCAAGTTGTTGTCATTCTGTTTCTTACATTTTTGTCACTGTCTCCTGATTTTCTCTTAAATACAAATTGTTTGTTTGTTTTTAGAGAGGCAGTGGAACAGTACACAATCCAGCTCTGAAGTCCATGGAAATGAATATATTTCAATGCGTATAGTTTCCTAAACAAAGAATCCTTCATCCCCACTAAAAATATTGAACTAAATATCATGTCAGAGATTTAACAGGGAAGTCTTCATTATGCAGGATACTGCTATGTGCATCTGTACATCCCCCTATCTCAGAAATAACCAGCATAGAATACTAAAAACCTCACCTGTGCATTTTGAAAACAAAAGAAAATTCTAGATGCATACAATACATGCACTAGCACTACAGAAGCACTTTCAGCCTCTGAGGTAAGTGGATTTTAGTTTTAAACCTTAAGTCATTTCATCAAGGCATGTATTTTCACATACGTGCTTTTGTTTAGTGCTAAGTTTCCTCAAAAACCTACAGACTCATGAATGGTATATTTTTAGTAGCACCAGTAGTTGTTCCTTATGTTACACACTGCAAGCAGTGAATATGAACTCCAGCTGCATTAAGCCACAGGGGTGCATACACAGAGTAACTGATATTTTTCAAGAACTGTTGTATATGATCTTACAAGGCTGGAACAAAGCAGCTTGCCTAGTCCAGGTGGGGACTTGCTTCACAGAGAAATAAAAAACAAACTATATTTCCCAAACAGGAGGAGACACAGTATACTCCTGCAAGTAAAATACCCAAGGATAAGCAAATGAAATTCTGTTATCACTACTTTCCCCATATTCACAAATATCACTGTTTTAATTCAAACCCCAAGACTCAAGGTTTGATAGAGTCTGAAGGTGACTGACTGCTGTGAGTATTTTTCCTATACCCAGTTGAATATATGGGCTAGTAAGTGATGAGTTCTCTCCACCACCATAGCTGCTGGTGAACTTACTGCAGCTCACAGCTCTCACGTTACAACTCGAGTCTAATGGACTCAGCATGATACCTCACTCCTCTCCCATTCCTCCTCATCCGTTCTAAATCCTGAAAAGCCTTCTTCCTCTGTACAGGGAAACCCAGCCTTTGGCTCTTTGTCTGCAGTGTCTCACTCCTACTCCTAAAGCAAGTTATACTGAAAGCACAGAGGAGCATTGATTGTAGGCATTTGAAGAGAAACCTAAAGCTGATGGCGAGTGCTGGTGGTGAGCTCTGGTGATGAAGTATTACCTTTCCTCAAATCATTTGTAGTAAGTGTACAACACCTAACAAAGCATATAAAGCCTTTCTGTCAAATGCAACCCTGCTACAATCTGCTAAACACAACCAATCATTTTTTCTCTTTATCTTTTTTCAGACCTCCTACAAACGATGCTCCAAAGTAAGACTGATAACTATTAAAGTTTGAAGGGACAAATTCTACCCAATTTCAGAAGAAATTTCACCATTGTAGTTGATTACAGTTCTCAGTCAACGTTTTCATTTCACACTTTTCTGTTTAACTTCATTAGGCATTTCATACAAGAAAAAGAGACAAGAAAAGGAACAAAAACTTGTGTAAGCAGTCAAGAGAAAAAAGAAATTGCTTGTCCACAAAGAACTGTTCACTGCATAAGTTAAATTGCAAGATTATTAAGACAATGTATCACTCACAGTTTAATAGATGACTACATAAAATGTAAAATTAGTTGACTTCCTTGGCTGAATTCATTTGTAGTGTTAAAATTTCAGTAACTTCAGCATACATTCAGTAACTATAAAATTTAAGTACAGCATAACTGAAAATAAATACACATTCTTTTAAAGAAATTGTATTTTCAAGGTAGCTCTAAATAAAAGTGGCCAAAATTTTCCCCTGGCATCTTACTGGAAGGAAGATAAATTATGAAAAGTACCTTCCTCCAGAGCAAGTCAGGAGTGCCTCCCACCCCATGATGCATTCAGAGGGGTTTACAAAGCAGTGTGTACCTTGACCTAACTTATTAAGTAAATACAGTGATGGCACTTCAGTACAAAAGAAGAAAAAGAAGTCATATGAATGCTAATGATGCTATTAAAAACTCTCCCTCCTGGAAAAGCACATTCCAGAACTGCATTCCTCTCTGTTCAAAATGTTTTCAAACTGCTGGCTAAGCAATGCATCAAGATATTTGGATAGAGACATTCACACCATTTCACGTTCTCCTGTCAAGCACAGATAGCAAGTGTGATTTTCTTCCTGATTCATCTTATCTTGGAAGTCAATCTTCGCCAAGGTTTTAGGCATACCCTTCAGCTAAGCACATTTTTTGAGCTGGAGAAGTAATTCTTGTTCCTTATGCCTGAGGGCACACTGGACTGGTGGAATATTAAGAACTATTTTTTAATGCTCCTTCTGCTGAAGAAACTATAACATGCAGACCAAGAAATAATTATAACCAGGGTGCTTTACCTCTGTAACAGCCACCAGATGGAATTTATTGAGATTCTCTGTCTGAGTTCCTGTTACCAGACCAGATCAAATGATACCTGACAGGGCAGTAGAGATGAGCCAGTTACATCTTCATTCCCTGGTCTCAAATACACATGTCAACTTTATTCAATCCTGATGTCCCTAAAAGTCCCCATAGGATCAGGAAGTTAATAATTGTCAACAGAAGATACTGACATTGCTTCACAAAACCCTTCCAAAATAATTTTGTGTATCTTTCTTTACAAATGACCTTTAATGAGATTGTTTAGCTTTTGGGAGGCTTGGTTAAAGCTAGCTCTCCCATAGCCAGTTTGAGTCCCTATGGTTCATGAGATTCAACAGCACAGAGTAAATAATGCCATAAAAATATCTATAACATCAGTGGTTAAAATAACTGCAGAACTTATACCACAGAATGACTAGACCCATGACATTCAATTTCTTTTCTCCTCTCCTCCCATTCTTTTAAAGGAAATATGAAAATACTTTAGTAGCAGATATCTTTTCCTATCTTTGTAGAAACCTGCTCTGTTGGCCTGGGGAAGAAAAGACTCAGGAGGACCATATCCAGGTGTTTAGATGTCTGATTGGAGGAGTAAAGACAGATCCAGACTGTCTTCAGTGAAGCCCAGAGACAGGATGAGAAGCACCATGCAAAAATTGAAATACTAGAAATTCTATTTGAATAGAAGAAGTAACTTTTTTCACTGTCAGAGCTGCTCAACACTGGAAAAAGTTGCCCAGAGAGGTTGTAGAGTCTCCATCCTTGGAGATATTAAAAACCTCACTGGACATGACCCTGAGCAACCTGCACTAATTGGCTGTGCTTTGGGCAAAAGGAATAGATGTCTCCCCAGGTCCCTTTTGAACTCTACAGTTCTATGTCAATACACCTGTAATGAGGTGATCACAGTAAACTGACTCAAATAAAGAAAAATTATGAATTAGTGTTATAAGCACAGGTTCAAATTTTAAGTGCTTGTGAGAATAGAAGGGAAATCAATCTCACTTCCTGCTTAATCCTTTATAGAACACCAATGCTTTCATTTTCTGCATGTATAATTCCATCTGCTGAGTCTCAGAAACGTTAGCAGTCAAAGACTACATCTTGCATTAAGGTGAGTAATTTTACAATTCTTCAGCTAGAGATGAGGCAATATAAAATATATATTGCATTACTACTCCGTTTTCTCACTCTTGTTCCATTATTATAATTTCTTTTGTAACAGCAAACACACAGCTTGCCAACACTCTTTTCCCCTGGAACCTGACATAACCTGTTCACACAGAGAACTGACACAGCCAGTTTAGCACAGCAAAAAATGATTACACATCTCCTTCATTGCCCCCCATTCCATTACATGAATTCCTATTTTTGTTCCCTTGGAACAAAATCATGCAAAGCAAGAATGCTGTTGTACTAGTTGTTTAAAATATAGTAGTGGTATTTGGCTCTTTTTAGAAAATTTAAATAATTGCCACTGGAACCACAGCAGTTCTAAGGGACTAAGCCAAGACAACAGTTCCTTTTTAGTAAGATTCAACATGTCACAAGCAAGACAACTGCTTTTCTTGAACTCATACATGCTATTTGGGCAGGAGCTAGACTGTCTTCTGGTGCTGAAATTTCTGGATTCTCTATGCAGTAATTATGTACTTCTCCGAAAAAAGGGTTTTCTGCTCTGCTGCCCTAGGGGACCACTATTAGAAGGTAGAGAATTCTCCAGTTTAAGCTTTTCAGGTATGTTACCCACTAGAACCTGTTAAAAACAGGAGGGACCAGCAATGCACATGTAACCCAATTCCAAGTGATTACTCCAGCTGTGTCATAGCCTGAGTTACAGGCAGTCTGACAGGGGAGGGGGACAGTTTCTTTCTGCTCCCACATATGATGAGCAGCTTTCCAAATTGTGTAGGTAACAGTCTTCATTCAAGCAACTGAAATGGTTCAATATCAAGTAAAGAATCTTAGAGACTTTAGAAAGTCAGATGGAGTACAGTGCTTCCATTGAGCATTTCTTTTTCACCCATGCTTAATCACTACATTTCAAAGCAAAGCACTGGGAAAGAAAACCCATTTATCAAGGGAAAAAAAAAGTTTGTAATCCTTGTAGGGAACAAGAAAACACAAAGAGATATGAAAATAATTGAATATAAATATTGTCAAAATAATTTAAATTAAATAGAGCTCAGGTGTCTAGTTGCATATTCATGAACGCAAGACACAAAGAAATATAAATCCCAGACTTTGTGTTTAACTGCAGAATTCCTCCTATCATGTTGTCATATGACTTTCTCTGTTAATAGACAAGCTTTGTTTTGAAACAGTCTCACCTTATTGCCCCATCAGTAATAATAATTTCAGAATTTCATTCTGTGACCAATCTACAGATACTTGACCTATAACATTATCTTTTGATTTAAATAATTTGTCTCCCTTTGTAGCATTTCCTCCATTAGTATATGTGGAAAGTCAAAATCTCACCTCTTCATGGACTGAAAGAAAAAATACTTTGAAACAGTAATAATTTGAAAAGTATTCTGCAACCTCTTAATCAAATCATAATCTAATTTATCTTCTGGGATACATTGCACAAAATAGAAAGGCAATGATTAAAAAAAACCCAACAAAACAAACAAAAAAAACCCAAAACAAAAACAACAACAAACTAGAATGCCACAGTAGCACCTTTAAGCATGCAGAATTAATTTAGACAGTCTCCAGCCATTTTCATTTCACTGCATGATTTGTAATTAGTTTAAAAAAATACCTGTACTAAAGCACTTACAGACACCTGAAGACAGATGGCCAAATGCTGCTAATGCTGGCTTTTCCTTTAGTTGTCTAATTAAGTGGTGTATTGCCTTCCAGTCAGCATTCAAGTCTTCTAATTTTTTCTAGAATAGAAAATAACAAAATATTAAATTTATAATACATAAATTAATGTATCACAGAATCACAGAATGGCTTGGGTTGGAAGGGACCTTAAAGATTGTTCAGCTCCAGCTCCCCTCTGACCATGGGAAGGGATGCCATCCAATGGATCAGTTTGTTCAGGGTCCCATCCAACATGGATTTGTAATGGAAGCAAATGTAAATGTGATGTAAATAAATGCAAAATAAAATAAGTGGGTTCTTTTCATCTGGTGCATCACTTGAATTGAAAAAAATACAAACTAAAAAGATACAGCAATGAATTTTCACAAATGGGGGAGAGGGACAAGTAAAATCCTTTCCAGGTGTGCTACAAAATAGTTACTGGTGTCAGGGCCCTAAAAGCATCTTTTCTCCTCAAAGTTTGGCTGCTGAAGCTCAGAGTCAACTTAGAACCAGCACAGGTGTCTGATCCTGACCACAGAGTGACTTCCTGGACCAACCTCAGCCCCATCCCTTGGCCCTGCCCAGACACCTGGGTTGTGTTTGCTTTCCCCCAAAAGGCTGCCAGGACACCCAGCCTGAGATGTTTGGCTTTTAAGTACTGTGACCATGAGATGATAATTTTTTTCATTAAAATAGAAAGGTGAGTTATGTATTTCAAAAAGTCTTTCAATAAAACCTCTGCAACTTCTAACATCAAATGCAGAATTTATTCTTCCCCCTATTAAAAGAAAAGAAAAAAAAAGTCTTAGGAGTCTTCAGGGTGCCATAAACTTCAGTGTGTGAGCACACAGTCCTGCACAGTAATGGCTTAACTGTTACTTTTAAACAAAACCTGCATGAAAGTCTGGAGTGTGAATAACATCAGTCCTCAGATAACCCTGAGAGGCATTTAGATTTGAAAATGTTGTTTCTACCTCTCTTTTCTTTCCTGCTTTAAGGACTGTTAAGAAGGATGAAGCATCGCTAATTCTGTGCTGACATATCTAAACTCTTAAAATGAAGACAGCATTTCTTTTTAAGCTGTTCTCTGATTCTCTGCTACAAAAAGCAGCACAGAGTATGGATGCAGCTCAGGAAGGCTTTTAGTATTCTATGGCTTCAATCCACAATGAGCTATAGAGTCAAAATCACAATCCAGCCATGATAGAAACAGGATGCCTATTAAGTACTTTAATTACCTAGAGTCTAAGATGACAGAGGTCAGTAGGAGAGGGATGGAGAACAATGCTCATTAAATTGAAGTATGTATGTACCCACACACACACACAGACTCTGAGGTAGTGGGGAAGGTTTAGGTACCAGGAAAAGATTTTTCACCTAGAGGGTGGCTGAGTACTAGACCAGGCTCCCCAGGGAAGTGGTCACATCTCCAAGGCAGTCTGAGTTCAAGAAGTGTTTGGACAACACTCTCAGGCACATGGGGTGATTCTGGGGCTGTCCCATGCAGGGCCAGGAGCTGGGCTCTGTTCCATGATTCTAACATTGGTCCTTGTCATGAGTAGCTACTTAAGCATTCTTACATATATGAGCCAGAGATTTGTTTCCAGCAACAACCAAATATAAAAAATGCCCACCACACGTTAGAGAGGTTGTCTGGGGCAACAGCAACACCTCTAATAAGAGAGCAACCAGTTCTAAACACTTCTATCAAAATTACAGTTTGATCTTGCATCTGGCATGCATTAAAATGTTAACTTCTTTGTGCACAACAATTTTGCTGTAATTACAACTCTAGAGCTCTGGTGACAAACATGAACATCCAAATATGTTGCACTTAGCACAACATTTATAGATTTTCTTTATGTGTCAGCACTGGTGCAATTTAAGTGATGTTAACATCCTTATGTGGACTGATCTTAATGACAGCACTAAAATTATATATGAATATTTAGAGACAGAAATGTAGTCTTTTAAATGCAAGACTGAGGACATTGAAAATAAATTCCACACTACTTACTTCTTGCCCACCAGAGGAAAAGACAAATTGAGTGCTGTGGCAAGGGAACCTCAGCTCTTCCACTGGCACAGAAATTCGTTCCTGAATAAACTGTTCTGATTAAGTGCTGTTAATCATGAGATTGGGGCTTACATTCCTTCTATTGCCACTGACACCAGCAGTAACCTCTCTCTCCCTCACCTTCAAAAGCTTTACAGAAATGCATTTCAAAAGCATGAAATCCATTTTATAAAAGTGAATAGGTCTGATTATTAAAGTGCTAGTGCTTAAAGGATCACACATCTCATCCCATTCTTGACTCTTGAATCAGCATATACAAGGATTTCATTTGCCAACAAAAATGTTTTTACAGACTTGCATGGCAAAATTCTATTTTAGTATGCTTAGTGAAGGTGTGAAAATATACTTATTTCGGTGACATGACTATGAGATAAGATTAAGGACGTGTCAATAGAAATCCATGGGATTTAATTTACATTCAAAATACTATAATGAGAATATATTATAAAGGTTGCAAAGCTAAGCAGCTAAACATTAGAAAATGCCAGAATAATTTTAACTATGAACATTATTTCAGATAAAATGCACATCAATTGCAGGGATATCTCTAATTTTCTGGTGCATAGTGCTTTTGAGCACAGGAAAGGCTTGTGGTGAGAATAAGTCACGAGGACCTCTACTTCATTTATTGAAAAGAATGGGAAGATTTGTGGTAAATTAAGGAAATAATGGAGGAAAAGAAGCAAAGCTGCCCCAGAGAACTAAATAATCTACAAATTTGTCAAGCAATGCTAGACAAGTAATTAATGCTTTTAAAGAGGGCATGTAATTTCATCTTTTTTTCTGTGCCACAAACTGAAAAAAACTGAGTCTGAGTATTGAATTGCTGCTTGCAATGTGAGTGATGCCCATATCCTGAACTGAGTTAAGAAGGGTTCAACCTAAACGGAGTACCAGAGCAGCTCTAATTAAAGAAGTTTCTAAAATTTAGAGTTCTTAGCTTTGCAAGCTTGCTAATATCTTTCCAAACTGTCTTAGACTGAGTAAAAATTACTTTTGCTTCCACAAAATACCTTTTGTGTAGAAAATTATTTTGATGCTAATCAAAAAGCCTGTGTTGAAACATATAAATAGCAGACTGTGCTGAAAGTAACTCAGGAAGAATGATGATGTAAGGAAACCAACCTACAGCATCCAGAAAGCAATTCAACAGTCCTGACAGCATATAACCACTGCTTTATGACTTATTGCACTAGACAGACATTGAACCAGAAATCACCTTCACAGGTTGCACAATTAAATGAACTACAGAATATAAAGAAAGTAAAATGCAATCAAAGAGGGACTAAAAATTAAATATGCACTACTCCACAAGTTACTGATTTCCTCACAGATACATCTTATAATATCATTGTCAAAACAACAACAAGGAACATTATAATCTTTAAAGAGTTGTCTTTTTCCAGTAAATCTGGTAAAAATTGGCGAGTTTCAGTCTTTGATGTGAACATTTAAAATATATAGGCAGAATGCACTTCTATGTCAGAATTTTGGGCTAAACAGAATAATTTCAACATATTTTACACTTCTGTCATTCTTACGTAAAACAAGTACTAGGTCTTCCTCTTGAAAATACGAGCATTCATTCTGCAATTCTTTATTTGCAATTAGGAAATCTGGAAAGCAAAAACCTCTAGCTTTCTGTTGTTTTGAGTGCTCTGCTTGTTAAAATGTGGAATAAAATCCCCAAAGACTGCAGCTGAAGTCACACAAAATGAGTAAATGCAGTTATTGGGGAATGATTCCTTTTCCATTATCCATTCAGTGTGCAGATGACATTTCAGTTCCCAACAAAAATACAAGTTTATTAGCCAAGGAAAACACCCAACAGAGTCTTGCTTCTGCCCAATTAAGTCACCTTGAGTTTACCTCTTCTAGCATTTCATCATGTTGAGGAGAACTGATCATTAAAAATGTACATATACCAAAGGGGATAATAACACTTAAGCATTTCTGTTCAGGCAAGAAGACAAGAAACCAAATCATTCTTAAACACATATTAATTTCTAAAGTGGATATCAGTTCATTCAGGTGAATGGAGATCTGCTGGTGGGATTTTACAAGTAATTCAGAGGAAATTTTGTAGAAGTAGGAAAATAATATTCCAACTATAGCAACTAAATAGAGACAAAAAACCAAGAAATTCACTGCAGAGATCACCTACAGACATCTTATCTTTATGAAGAAATCCTTTTTCTGCCAATTGTGGTTTTGGAGTACATTTTGAAAAGCTCTAAATACAAAATTTTCTGTCTCAGCCCAGTCAGAAGCAATTGTAATAGATACTTAGTGCAATCAGTAAGTCACAATTTCTGTTTCTTAATCATCATGTCTACAGATACTTAATTAGCAGTTATAATACTAGAAACCAGACCAAGCTCTGGTTGTATGGTATTGACCTCACCAGTTTGGTCTCCTGCTTGACAAGCAGCTGAACCAGACATGGGAGGATGCTTGCTGATGACTTCAAGATTTCACAGGATAGAAAATGACACTTTAGTCTCAATGAAAGCCCTCATAGTATTTAGGAAAAGCGTGTAAAATATCCCCTTATAACTGATTTATAAGCTGAGGAAAAGGATTCTACAGTACATTTTTCTAAAAGAGAAGTGCTGGGAGATATAGTCTTCCAAACAATGTGTCCTCTGCTCCAAAATGCAATCAAGTCAGTCATTCTAGATAAAATTTGGCACAGAAATTGAGTGAGAAAGTTCTATGTTGCCATGTGTTCTTTCCTTCAAAATGGAAAAAAAAAGGCAAAGTACTCTGTTTATAACTTTTACCTTTTCTAGAAAATTTGCTCTTTATTTTATTTGACAAAATTTCTGAAAGTGAAATTTAAAATAAAAGAGTTTAAAAACAAGTTACATGTTGCCATTAATTACACACCAAAAATTATATTTGCTTTCAGTGTGAATTACTCTTGAATGAGTAAAACACCCTAATGTCAAAAACAACATTCCTACCACAATATGCAAAAGTTTTTTACCTGAGAACATTACATTTTTCCCGGATATGCCATCACAGAACAGAACAAATGCCATTTGCCAGGTTCCTTTATTGATTTTCAACAGAGCACACCAAGGACAAGTGTACAACAGGGGAACCATAGCCTATTACATAGAAATGAATATTGCTAAAGGTTGCTTCATTACCTTTACTGGATGAGTAGCTGGTTTTTCCTTATACAAATGACACCCTTTGGACAAAACCTCTTCCACATTCGGCTGTTTAGCCTGCACTGCTGCTTCAGTTTCCTGAAAAATAAAAACACAGGCAGTCTGGATTAACCACAGCACAAGGAGTAAGACTGAATAGTCCTAGAACTCCATGGGAAGCTGTAAAACACCAGTAGAGAAGTTTCTGCTCAGAATTGGTGTGGGGGTAAACACAGGGACAGTGACAGCTAAGGACAAAGAGGATCACCAGAAAAATCAAAAGCAAAGAGGGGTGGAAAAGAATAATGCTACCAAAATAAACAGTGGTAGGACACTTCATCTTGAAGGTTTCGATAAAATGAATAAAAAGCTAGCACAAATTCATAGTAAGGAAAGACAGGCATGAGAAATCTCATTTAAGAGGCTCTGTTTTGTCTGTTTCACACTACCAGCTGATGGAAAGTGCACTGGTTAACATTTTGTTCATACAGTACGTGGCATTAAAACCATCTAATGAGATGCAACAACGATCTTGAGTTTAGAAAGATTAAAAATTTTAGAAGAAGACTGCAATTGTGAGTACTAAACTGTCACTTAGGTAGTAAAAACACTTACAGAAAATAATTTAAAAGAAAAGCACGGTAGTAGTGACAGTTCCTAAAAGTACAGGGAGGCATCTACCATTAACTACAACACCCTACTGAATTAACAATAGCATATTCTCTAGTAATTTCTTTTTTAATCTGAAAAAGTGTAATCCATGTGGAATCCATTTGGAATTTCCACATAAGGAAATTCCAAATAATGTCTCCCAACATACAGCAGCTTCATTTTATCAGGCACTGACCAAATAAATAATGGGCAAAATTCTACAATTAAAACAAAAACAACAAACCAACCAAACAACCGAAACAAACAAAAATCCAAATCTACTGAAAATTGTAAAAGAAAAGATAAACTACATCTGGAGTTCCAAGATTCATGGCTTGTTTCATTTTTTTTTTCTAGTAATATAAGTGAAATAATACCTGAGTTATCAAAATGAATTGGTTGGGGTCTCTTTGTTTTCCTCTCTCTTCACCCAGCTACTATATAGGTTGATTATCTTGTCCTAATCAGTATTGCTGACTATCCACTGAGTCTCCAACTTAATTTTCTGTCCACATTCTCAGTTGTCATAAACATGACAGCAGACAAGATTGTGTGCCAGGTATGTCAATGTCACTATCTAACACATCATTTTTTTGGTAAAAATCTGCTGTTCTTTTTACTGCAATAAACCTCCTGAAATCTATGCAATTTTAAGTCTCAAAAAGGGGCCATTTTGCTCCTGTGTTTAAACTCAACATGTAAAGTATGTCTACACTGCTCCCTGAAACTTTACTTGAAAAACCTTATGGACAGCCACTAAAAATAAAGACTTAGTAAATTCAGTGTCACCTTTCATTTTTCTTTTCAAATACTATTGGTCAACAACAAACAAATTGAATTAAACCTTGTCTGATTTCTTTCAATGATATTTGAAATGTTTCAATTTTTTTTCTTTTATTATGCATTTCAGTGTTAATGAAATATAACTGTAACGATTCATAGAGAATGAGCACTGAAAAGCAGTGCACAGCAAAATTGGGATATTGAGGTGGGTGAGAGTTTAACCTTTTGATAAAACCCTCATTAAAGTCTTATTTTCTTTCTGTTTCAACACTATGTTAGCTTTCTACTTCTGTATTCAGCACATAAAGAAAAAATAATAATCAAGGAGTGTTAATGAAGAGGTAATTTTCTCCCTATCTTAAAGAAAGCTAGGCATTTTAATAATTGTTCTTTAGTTCTTGTTTCATTGTTTGTTTTGGGGTTTTTGGATTTTTTTCTTAAACTAAGTGATCTGCAGTATTTGACCCATAATTCCTGTTGTGTTATTTTATATGTCTCAAATTATCATCTTCCTTTTTGACAACAGCAGTTATCATAACGAATTCTGTAGCAGGAAAATCACATTACAGCTCCCTATGGAGTCCAAGAATACCAAGAACACTGTGGATGTGCCTATGCTGAGGGTTTAACCTGTGGCATGAATGTGCCTTTGAAGTGGATTTCTCAATCCTACCCCTCACTGGACTTTTTTCTGCCACGGACTGGTCTAGGAGCACAGACACCATTTTCTCTCAGGCTGTAAACAGCATGGAAAGTGTAATGTATTCAATTGTTAAATCACTGATTCCCTGTGCTCTAGAATTTTCTGGAGTTACATAATCTAACCTTATGTAGTCTGATCTTTCAAATTCAGTTGCCTTGACCTAAACCAAAATGAATCATGTCAGTCTATTCAAAACAGCATGATGCTTCCTTTATGGCAATAGAGGTAAGAGTACAGGGGAAAAAGAGGTTCTCAATATCTTGGCATTCATTTGGACACTTCTGAAATTAACAGGTATCTTATCTGTCAGAGCAGCAAATACTTTGACTGCCATCCATTAATCCCAATATCAATTAAAAACATAACAAAATTATTTTAAATAAGTGCACATCTGACATGAAATTGCTGTAGTAACTTTGAGGGACCTCTTTGCCCAGTTCTTTTCTTGATGGGATAGCCCCTTGATGAATCCTGCCCAGTGAACAGGTTTCCAGCAATTTCAAACCCATTTGCTGGGTGAGACCCTATTAATAGGGTTGACAGGCAAGAGAGTAGTTACAGAATTCTGCTCCATCACTTAATTCCCTAAGAGAAGAAAATGGTAACGACCACAATATAGCCTCCAATGGTTTGCACACAAAAAAGACCACAGTTATTATCTAGGCTGTGCAGGATCCAGGAAAAGAGCATATTCCCAGAGCAGAGTCTGACCTCTCATCATCACACAGGACAGGCTACTGCTAAAGCTAATAGGAATTGTAGATGCTCATTCCCATCAGTTTTTAGAGAACTCCAAAGTCACATTTGTTTTAAAGTGCTGATCAAGTCTCATTCACAGTCACTTTGCTTGCTGTGGGAGGATGCAGAGCTGTCTCTGGGAGACAGAGCTGACTGCTGGAATTGCACAATTTATGAACTGCCTGGGAAAGCAATCGTAATGCTGCTTCTGGGCTGGGTGATGAATATGCTAATTAAACTTTTCACACATATGGCAAGTTAAAGTACATCATCAATGGAAACTGCTGTTTCTCAAACATGTATAAACAAGAATCAGAGGCCACCTTTTTTCCATGATGCACTATGAATTTTCAGTGGTGTTAAAGTAGTGCATCCAAACTGACGAAAGCCACAGCAGCTTCTGCATTTCGAACATGCCAACCTGCTGAACAAAGTTACAGGCTGAAAAAGTGGCAAGGACTTGGCTACAGCTCCATCTGGACTATGAAAGTCTATTGATATAGCTCAGAACTCAGAAAATTCATATGCCCTAGCTGAAACCAATATATTGACTAAACCTCTGGTGTGTATGCCAATGGAAGATAAAGTTTGATGGCCTGGCATATGTTACTTCAAGGGATGGAAACTATCCTAGCAGACACAGACAGGCTGTTTTCCATATGCTGCACATATTTCAGGAGGCCAGATCAACAGCCTATGAACATAGCAGCAGCATTTTTGACTGAGTATTGGTCTATATTAAGAATCACAAGCACTGATTCATCTTCTCTGGTAACTCTTGTAACACTTCTGGGATCAATTTCCCCATGAGCTCACATCCTTGGGACATATTCTGCAGGGACAGTAGGAGAAGCTCAGGGTAATTACACCTGTGTCTTCACAGTGAAATACAATGCAAAAATGGAAGCTTAATAACAGACTTCAATTAAAAAAAATAACGTTGAAATTAATATAGCAAGTTGTTTCAAAACCTCTTGTTTCAAGTTTCAAGTTGTTTCATGACCTCTTTTTAGAAAGACGGCACATTAAATGAAAATTGAGGAAGAGAATTTATTCATAAGAAAAGAGAAGCACTAAGCAATTTCCCTTTACTGATCAAGACAAGGCAGTGATGTGTAACAAGCAAATATAATAAATCTAAAATCTAAAACTATTTGGATGCTTTTAATTTCAAACAGACTTTTATAAAATAACTAGATATAAATCTCCATATATATTTAACTTGATAATAGAAAACTACATTTAAATACGTTTTTCTTGTAATTTAGATGTAGAAGAGTGTAACTTGTAATGAGAAGAGGTGAGAACTTGTAATTCTCAGAGATCTTCTTATCTTCTTAATGGATCTTCTTAATCAGGCATATAGAATCATCAATGTGGGAAAAGACCTCCACAATCAAGTCCAACCTTTGATGCCTAAAGGTTTTTAGCCTTTTCATTTATTTGTGGCTTTGTAGATTTTTAATAAATAGTTTTATAGTTTCTCAAACTTTCTTATCCTTTTTCAAACTTTAGAACAATAGCTAACTTTCTAACACATTATATCACACTCTTGAAATTCTGTTTAATCTTATTTTCAATAAAAGAATTTGTAACAAGGACATCTTCTTTTGCACCAGCATTTGAGAGACAAAACAGGAAATGCCTGGAGGCACTCCATCATGCCCAAAGGTGGGTCACCAGGGCAACTGTTCTCCTATTGGGTGTACCTGCTAGACATATTAATTAATTAACCTTATAAAGTTTGTGGAAATCCTATATTGCTTGCGTGCATAGCTGTATTTGTGCACCTGAAAGCTTTCATTAAAGATCTACTCTTTATACTAGCACTTTAACATTGTTTGGAGAAGTTTTTCTTCTGATTCNGTTTGGAGAAGTTTTTCTTCTGATTCCAGGCAGCACTTTGACCAAACACCACCATGCCAGCTAAACCATAGCACGAAGTACTTGGAACATCTTGAACGCTTCCAGGATGGTGACTCCACCACTTCCCCAGGCAGCATATTCATCCCTGACCATCCTTTCAGTGCAAAAATTCTTCCTGATGTCCAACCTGACCCCCTCTGACTCACCTGGAGACTATTTCCTCTTGTCCTGTCACCAGTTGCCTGGGAAAAGAGACAGACCCTCAGGTGGCTACAAATTCCTTTCGGGAAATCTGAGAGAGTGATAAGATCTTCCCCCGAGCCTCCTTTTCTCCAGGCTAAACCACTGCAGCTCCCCCAGGCGCTCCTCATCAGACCTGTGCTCCAGACCCTTCCCCAGCTCTGCTGCCCTTCCCTGGACTCACTCCAGCCCCTCAATGACTTTCTTGTAGTGAGGTGCCCAAAACTGGACACAGGATTGGAGGTGTGGCCTCACCAGTGCCCAGTACAGGCGGACAATCACTGTCCTGGTCCTGCTGCCACACTATTGCTGATCCAGGCCAGGTGCCATTGGCCTTCCTGGCCCCATGTGCACACCTGGGTCATGTTCAGCTGCTGTTGATCAACAACCCCAGCTCCTTTTCCTCCGGACACCGTTCCAGCCACTCTTCCCCCAGCCTGCAGTTCTGGAGCTGTTTTGACCCCAGTGCAGGACCTGTCACTTGGCCTTGTTGAGACTCTGGCCTCAACTCATTGCTCCAGCATGTCCAGATCCCTCTGCAGAGCCTTCCTGCACTTCTAAAGATCAACAGTCCTTCCCAACTCAGTGATGTCTGCAAACTGCAAACACTTCCCCCTTTTAGACAAGTGAATTCCATCTTTCTCCAATAAGGCTGGTGCTGTACTAACTACCCCATGATCAAAAAGGCCAACATTTCCTCAATGACAACAATCTTTAAGCCATGTAGTGATCAGGTGGGTTCTCCTGGACCTTTCAGCATTCTTCCCTGTTACCAAAGGGATTGAGGAAAACCACCTCTGCTCCTGTCTCTTCAAGCAGTCATCCCAGTGCCCTGAAGTCCTTTTTGATTGTTCTAGAACATCTTCTCACTGCTGACTTGGACAACCAGAAGTTAGAAATAATCAGAGTCCAGGGAGTCTCTTAATTATATCTCTTATGTGGACTCCAGGGAAGCAAAAGGCTTCCCTGTGGGATGGATCCAGTTCATATACAGGGCCCTCAATTCCCCTTGAAAGGAGTCACCTATAATATTATTCTTCTTTATTAACAGCTGTAAATGTGAAATTTAGGCAAACATTCACACCCTACCTTTCAAGTTACTATTCCCACACATTAAGGAAAAAGCTATAAATAAGTGGTGAGGTTCTGAGTGCCTGATTTTTTCCTCACATGCAAAAAAAAAAAAAAAAAAAAAGAAAGAAAAAAAAGGGGGCAGTAGATGGAAATAATGCATATATTCCTATTTTCAAGAATTCTGATTCTAAAAAGTGACCTCATTTTTTCCTTTGACTCAGCTCTGCATATTCCCATTCATGGAGCAGGATAACAAGGTAAAGTAACACAAAGAAGAATGGTCAGAGGAGACTTAATTAAAATACATCAAAGTTCAGCTATACCACAGAAAGCATCAGATCTTGATGACAGGCCAGATAGTAGAGTCAACAGCATCCCTGGGAGTCACTTTAGATATTTATACACTATAATACATCCAAGATATGCTATAAAGAGTTCTGAGGCCATCTTGAGTTGGAACTTAACCCACTGGAGGAAAAATGCAATTGTCAGTATTTAAACTATTTGACTTTAATCAACTTGGATAAAATTCAAGGAAAGGCAAGCTCTTACTGCTGCTCTTTCTTATGTAACAGATGAAAAGGTTTGATAACATTCTGAATATTTTAGTTATCTCTAAATAGAAATAAAAATGCTCTGTGAACATCTGAATTACAGAATTTAAATACATCTTCCTGTCTTAGGGATTTATGAAAAGTAGTACAAAATAACCCCCTGAAGTAATTCAATTTAAAGACCATTCCATTAGTGGCCTAAGTCAAAATAGTGTAAAATTGGTTTATCACTAAAATTTTTCTGTAACTAGTGGACAGACAGTTTTATGCACCTGCCTCTAAAAATGCAATTTTAATGATTAAATAAATAATAATTCTTTCCCCTATTACATTAACTGACTGATCTTTTAAATGTGTGAGAATAAAATCTGATCCCAAGCCCATGTTAGAAGTTATCTTAACGCAGAAAAGAACATTGTGAGATATTTTCAGAGTGAAGTATGCAAACAAAAGACATCTGATATTAATGAGAGTCTGGAAAATTGATACAACTATAAATCTTTACCTACGTGGAAAATTTTTGAAATATTGTGGAGAGGGAACAATCCTTACACAGAAAAGACCAGTATGTGGAGGACCTCTTTCTTCTAAAAGTACAATTTTGGAGTTCGTAACTACTTTGTAAACCTATGAGTGCAGCCTTTGTGCAATTTGTAAAATATCCTGACATAATGTCTTTTAAAACTTGCTGTGTTTTTCATCATTCCATTCCCTCCAACATGTCTTATTCCTAGTAGGGAAAAAGAGAAGGAAAGAAAAGAACAAGGAAATCCTCCACAAAGAAATTGAAGAAGATCCAAAAATTTAAGCCATGCAAAGCGCCTGTAATTGCAAACCCCACCACTCTGCAGAGTGATATGTTTTATCCAAAGCATGTTTTCCTGCTGGCTATCAAAAATTTGTGAACTTCTTCTGTACTTCTAGAGGAGATGAAATATAGTAATTTTTCCCCACACAGAGAAATCGCTATCTATCCATTGCAGCTGTCTGTCCTGAAAAGGAAATTTCCTGGAGGTACTGAAGATAGATGAAATTATTAGCTGTATAGACATGACCTGCAGATACAGTATATGAAAACAATTTGGCTGTGGTGGTCATAGACCGATAAAGCACAGTTAATCATCCAGTTGGACTGCGAAAAGGTGCAGTCAGAAGAATTCTTTGAGATTGGATGTGATTCAGAATATTTTATTTTGAGACTGGACAGGACATAGGATGAAATAGCTGCCTCTGTTCCACCAAGACTGCAGATCCTCTCTTATTTCCAGTGTGTAATAAAAAAGAGATTATAACAAACCCAAGAGAACTGACAGAGAAAAAGGAAATTTGGCAGAAAAACAAAATGAGGAATTCATGCAAGAAAATAAGGGAAGTCACGAGAATTTTACTAGCTCTCTCTTAGTATTCTGTGTTCTTAGATGCTAAAGAATAGCAGCTTGGGAGGAAGAAAAGTTATTTAGATCAACACAGAAGCAGGTATGGGGTACACCACAAGCACCTTGACTGGCAAGTGAAATTTGGTGATAATTATAAAAATATTGAGCCACGAAATTTGTTTATTTCTTCTGGTAAACAGGAAAGAGAAATCAGAGTTTATTCTCTCTTATTGCACAAATAGTGAAGTTTTATTCAATAAACTGATTTTAAAATAATTTAACTTGTGAGGGAAGCATTGACATATTTATTTATTTTACCATCAAATTCTTGGCTGCTTATTATTCTCTTTCTTAGTCCGGGATTACCTGCAAATTTTCATCATCTTTTCAAGTTAAGTAAAAAAATCATTTTCAGAGGAGTTTCTGGCTACAAAAAGGAATTAGAAGAGAAATCAAAGTCAAAATCTGTTACTTCTCTAGTACTGGTTTGTTGATTGTGACATATTTTTAGATATGCTTATCTTCTGGTATTAGTCTTTCATAAATCATTTTAAAAGAATGTGCATAAGGATGTATTTCTACCATTTATCTTCCAACAGTTTCACTGGAAGGAATGGCAAAGACTGCTCCAGTACATTACTTCAACAGCAGAAGCGGAGTTAGATTTCAGTAAATAGAATTTATGTTCTTTTAGTATGGAAAGAATGCTGTAGGCTCATTTTCAACTGCCTGATTTGCAAATGAAAATGGAGAAGTTATATCCACACTCTGAGTGGTGGCACCTCTTGTTTTAATTTCCATAAATGAGTTGTTTTCAGAAGTTGATCTTTTTAGAATCACAACCATTGATTTCATCCATAAAAAATAAAATTCTTATTGAAATTGCTGAAAAGAACTACAACTACTACAAAAAAAATGCTGTTCAGCAGGGCCCAGGTTTACATGGATGTATTGGGCATAGCTAGGATGAACCTACCTTTCCCCACAGCAGCGTGGATGGCACCATGTTTTGCATTTACAATGAAAACAGTGTTGATGGCACAGGCATCTTCTAGCTGTTGCTGAGTAGCAGTGACACAAACTCAAGGCCTTTTCTGTTTCTCATGCTGCTCCACCACAAACAGGCTGGAGGTGAACAACAAACTGAGAGGGGACACAGTGGCAACAGCTGATCCCAACTGAGCAAAGGGATGTGCCAGAGCATATCACCTGATGCCTAGCAGTAAATGCTGTGGGGAAGAATGAAAGTAAAAAAGAGCTGGCCTTTCCAAGTAACTATTGCTCATTAAAGGGCCCAGCTTTCCTGGAAATAGTTGAACACCTGCCTGCCCTAGGGAACTGGTGAATGAATTCCTTCTTTGCTTTGCTTACATGGGCAGGATTGTTCTATCTGTTAAACTGTCTTTATCTCAATCCATTATATTTCTCATCTTTGCTCTTATGGTCCTTTTACCCATCCCACCAGGAAGGTAGGGATGGGGTGGGGACAGCTGGTGAGCAAGCAGCTGTGTGGGGCTGAGCTGCCTGCCATCATTAACCCACAACAACATTTTAGAAAGTATTCCCATCTGCCCTGCCAAGCATCTAGAAATGCAGTTTTTCCAGTGAAGCACATTGACTGTCTTTACAAGAGCATCTGACAAGAGTTAAGCTTTACAGCAGTATACCCAATGTCAAAGATACATGTACTTGGAAGTTTAGCACAAAATCTGCAACAGGACTGAGAGATTTCCAATTATCACTAACTTTAGTGTGAGAAAGAACTAAGATCACTATAGGCATACATTTTTATTTTTACTTAAATCAGCAAGTAAAAAAACCACAATTTTTTTCTCAAATATCAGCCAAAATAATAGCAACCAAATCAAACATTCAAATATCTATCAGGTACCAAAAATTTGTATTGTTCTCAATGCACGAAAAACTATGAAGACATACATTGCCTGTTTCTAATATTTATTACAGAGGAATCAATTCAAAGAAAATGAAGCCAAAGCTAATAGGATCTTGTGCAGCTGTAAATGTTCATTTGAATGAGCTCTTCTTCAGATTCCAGTATTTTAAATTGCTTCTGATCAGCAGAGAAAAAATCTATAATCTTACAACAGAAGTGTTACTGTTTAATAAATAATGTGCTATTATCAAGACTATATCCAAGACCTTTAATGAACTGTGTTTTGAAGAGATAGAATGTTTTCTATTAAGAAAAGAACATATGAAAAAGATGGTGAGAATGTTTGAAAACAAAAATGTTTTGTTGAATAGGAGATGAAATTTCCTATCTTAGAAAACCTAACTACACTGAAGTAAGTTTTGGTATTGATTTCATTGGAGCCTTGGTAAACTGCTCTGTCATTTCTCTAAGTTTGCTTTTGTATTTATTTGTTTGCTTATATTAAGCATACTCTGAAGAGTACCTGAGCTGTTATCAGTGGCACAAGTAGGAAGCCAGAAACCAAAGGTGAGTTACTAGTTCACTAACTTCTAACCAACTCACCCATACTTCTAAAAAGCTTATGCTTTCAACAATGAAATCACATCTTGATTTATTATCCATTATTTCCAATAAAAACAGTACTACGACACATCAAATACTTGATCACCTTTCAAAAATCTTTCCCTTCCTATGATGCTGGGACACCATGATTGCAACCCATCCTTATGGCTGCAAAGTCTGTTACATATTAAATTTACAAGGATTACTCACTGGAAAAGTTTTGTCATATTTTCACAATCAACTTGCAGCTCATATTGTTTAATATACTTGCAATTAGAAAAGATTTATTTAGAAGTGATTTGGGCACTCTTTAAAATTTAAATGCTCAAAGCTCACAAACAAAAGATTTATCAGGTTGCTCCTCCAAGTCCCAGAAGAAAATTTCAGGGAAGATCCATAACTGATTCAGGCACAGAATATCAAGATACAGGTAGTTTGAATTTCACCATCAGAAGTTTTCCCAGTTCAGCCTTTTGCCAAATCAGGTGTTGATACCAGAATATGAGACACATCTCTGAGTACATATTCCGAATGTGCTCTTATAGACAAACTACACTGCCTCTTAATGTATATAAAACGATTCCTTTAAAGATAGGTTAGCAAAATGAAAAGGAAAAAGAATAAGTAGAGTGTTAAAATCTGACTTATCTGGGCCTAGATTGTCAAGAAAAAACTGACAAATGATGACTGATGGACGAAAAATACAGCAATGTCCATTTGGCATTTTTATTTTCTCCTGTGGGGTAATTTTCTTTTATTTATCTAGAATTAGGTCTGCTACTCCTCAGCCATGCTCTTCTCTTCTGTTTTGTCTTAAGGTTGTCAAGTATATAATGAAGTGATTGACAAGAGTTGACAGCCTTCTTATTGTCATTCAAAGTTATCAAGGACAAAATCCAAATACATGTTATCTTTTTAAAAATAAAGAGTTATTAATTTTTTGTTAAGGGTGATCAGTTTTTATCTGCCAAAAATAAACTTAATATGCTATTTAAAATATATGACAAATGACCACCACAGAGAGCAAACAGATATAAATTCTACACCCAGAGAGAGTTTGAAGCAGTATAAGCAAAAATTAAGGCTTTATAAGCCTTGGAAAAGGACTTGAGTGTAGAGGAGTACAGGAGGAGTGAGTGATGACCCAGAGGTAAGGAGGGAGTAATGGGAAAAAATTGAGAAACTGAGTAAGCAGGAAGAAAGGGCCACAGAGATTGCAAGAGCATTTGGAGTCAAAGGTGGCTAGAAAATATAAAGTCATTTGTTATATTGTCTGGAAAAGATGATTTGAGAGGGTCAGCAGGGTTTTCAGTGAACTAGCAGTAGAAACATGAAGTTCTGCATTCTGCCAACTCACTTCCTATCCAGAAGTGTTATTTCTCCATCCATTCCTTAAATGGGACTTACATTTCTGTCCATCCTTTCCATGTCCTCATCATCTATAATAACATAAATCGGTCACAATCTCCCTGGAAAACTCTTTTCCAGGGGAAATGGCAGTGCTGAAATAAAGACCAGAAAGAATTCCCAGAAAGTGCAGCTTTAACCCCTTCCTATGGTTAGAAGGAGGTATGATGACTCCTAAGGCTTTCAATGGTAGGAGGAGGAGGAGCAGGCACTACCACCTCCCTCCTCTCCTCTGTGCCCTCTCCCCGTATCCTTCCCTCCATCCCACACATCCTGAGCTCCCCTGCAGAGGTAAGGAGCACCAGCTGCAGACGTTTGTAGAACATGAAGGATAGGGTTGTCTCTTCAGGTTGGAATAGAGCAGCTTCAGTTCCTCCTTTAACAGCAGAGGAACTGGAATCAAGCTGAGCATCCCAGGCCATTTCACCTTAAAAAGAGGAAATCATTGCAGTGGCGAAGAATTTCTGAAAGTATTAAATGTAAATGAACTCCATATAAATGCATGCAATGGTAATATGCATATTATTAAAATAAAGTCCACAAATGCAAAAGAAAACATAAATACTGTTTACTTGATGTATGCCTTTACTACAGTGTGCAGCTTGTTCAACCAGACAGAGAGGAATATGGAATAAGGTTGGGTAAATATCTGTATTTTCACTTCCTTATAAGAAGTTTTGTGTGCTTTTTATATTTGCAGCCATTGAACAAGGGCAAAACAAAAAAAAAAAGCTTCTGTTTTATGCACACTTTGACTCAAACTAGTTAATAGACTTTTTCTGCTAATTTAAAATTAATTCTACAATCAAAAAGTATTGTTTCTAAGAATATAATAGATAACTAGAAAGGTGAAACAGCATTTAAAATATAGACTATAGAATGCATCCTTTGTTTTTTGGACTACCACTAGTCAAACCTTAAAATTAAAGTACACCAATCCTCGGCAAGATTAGAGTATGTTCCAGGGCTTTTAAAACACTAAAAAATTACTGCTCAATTCCTTCTGCAGCATTTCTGTTCTTTTAAAATTTTGTATTTGAAGTAGGAATTCAGTAAATAAAATCTCACTGCCTCAGAAACTTGGAATGTTTTAGATGGAAAAAAGTATTGAAAATGTTATGAAATGAAGATTGCTATCAGTAATAAAAGCTATCAGAGGTACTAGATACTTCTTTTCTAGGTTAACTAAGGTGTTTTTGGACTGGAGAGCAAAAGAAAAGTTTTATTATGCTAATTGAGCAAGGCTGAAGAAATCTGTGAATTTAAATTTTCCAGAAGACTTAGACTGACTTTATAAAAATACTGGCCCTTAGATTTCAAACATTAACTATCAAAGTAAGTAATCCACAGTAACAGCTAAAATTAATGAGCAACTAAAGCCATATAAGCATTAGCCTATTTGTAAGCTTTTCTTTTCTTACTAGACAACATACTTTTCATTCTTTACATATTTGGGGTTCTAGAATTGTTTTTGTCTAATAGTGTCTTGTTGACTACATCACAACACAATAAAACTGCTTTACTATGTACATATTGGAAAGAATTTGGGGTTTTTTCTCTCTAAAAAAAGCTTTTAACTCCCACTTGAAGTATTTTTCTAAAGCCTTAGCACACCACAAATGTTACATGGACTACATTTAAAGAGTGCAATCTGACTGTAACAGATTGCAAAATGTTAATTTTATCCTAGTCACAGTTGCAGTGGGTTGTAATCAGAAAGCTTTTACTTCTAGTCCATCTTATTCAGTCATTTTGATTTTTATATACTTAAGAACACCCTATTATTCTCACTCTGTTCTTCCAAAAACAGCATGAATTTAAGCATGCTTTGAAGCTTTCTAGGGTTCTTCCTGTAAGCAAGACATCTGGGAATCTCTAATCAAAACTCTCAATGACTTGGGGTACTGTCATACACAGAATGGGGATTGAACAGGACTATGAGGAAATAAATATTTAGAGGAGAAGAAAACTGGGATAAATCAAGAAAAAATGTTGGTTAGATTTTCTGAAGGTATTTTCTGAACCTGTCAACTACAGCAGCATCACTTCCAAGAGTCCCCTTTTTTTCTTGCAACTGAAGTAAACAAATCTCAGCAGAACAGTCAGTAGGATGATATAAAGGTCAGTATTTGCACAACTTCTTTGAGCCATAACTTTGGAGCTCCACAGATTGTTGATGCCGCAGGCAAAGCTGTTTCAAAGTGTAAAGTATGGGTCTACATCCACATGTTCAGAATAACGTATCCCTAAAAGGTTTAAGTACATTAAATCTGGATGACTGGATCAGAATAAACACATTTCAAAGTGCTCGTGTATGTCCTTAAATGTTCCATTAAGGAGACAATGCAGAAGAGACTATAACTTCCATTACAGCAACATTTGCCATCTACTTAGGCTCTGATTATCTGACTTAGCCAAAAAAAGATTGTGATTAAAGATAACCACATTATTATCAGAACCAAAAAAATAATTGCTTTGACCACTACAGTAATTGCTTTTTGAACTAATACTAATTACATACTCCATATTTGGTTCCTTGTCTGAATTAAAACAGTACTGATGGTGAACAAACAGGGTTTAGAAAAGAACTTAATTACTGTCTATTAATAAAGTATCAGACCTGTCTCTAGTTTGGCAAACAAAGCAGAGACAGAAAGATGGAGTTAAATAAACTCAGCTGAGGAAAAATGTGAAGGTTTTTAACTCAACTATTGCAGTAATTTACCAGGAGATGTGGATGACTGTTCATATGTGGAAATTAGAAACCGGTCTTGGTTGGTTTGGTTTCATCTGGGATTTTTTAATTATTATTTTTGAGAGAAGTGTGTTGCACTTCAAGCAGAAAATAAGCCAGAAAACTGAAAGGATGACTTTATAGAGCAGGTCTGACTGAATGACCAGAGTAGCATCTTCTGACCTTACACTGAACCAACTATACTAATTCTATGCATATATCAGAGACGACACACTGTTGACTTTTCAGTGTCAGCTGCAGGGTTGCCATACTGCATGCAAGAGTTGTAACTGTTTCTGTATAAATGTTTCATGTAATATTCTAATAGCCCAGCAATATCTGTGTGCTTGTTTTTGGGGCTCTTTTTAATATTAACATTTTTGGCAAAAAAATGAATACCTGGCAAAATGTTTGTCAGTGATGTCTAGAGTAAAAGGGAAGGTGCAGACCATCCTCTTAGATGTTCATGGATGTCCACGCCTCAGTAATTTCTACAGCTTTCTCTGCTGTTAAATCTACTATCTCCTGCTGTTAGATGGATATCCCATACATTTCGAGCCCAAATTACTGCCAAAGTACCCTGGGAAATGTATATCAAAATACTGTGAAATTGCCACAGACTTGAAAGAAGCAAGGCTACTCTTAGAGACCCTAAGAAGAAAGGCAAAATTGGAGATGGTGCTGTTTGGGTCAGGAACCAGGCAGATCTGACAATGCTAAATAAAACTTCCTCATGTCAAAATTCCTTCACTGACAGACACTATTTCATATCACCTATGTTATCCTGCAGGGCCTCAGCTTTACACTGAGAGGATACAGTTGCATTAAGAGTTGAAAATCCTCCATCACTTCCTAGGATTCAGTTTACGTATATAAATAAAGATTGTGGCAATACAACCAGCAAAGCCATGACGTTTGAATGTGCAGGAGTTAGAAAATGCACATCTTCAGCTGTGGATTTTTATTGACAGAGGAAGAAATATGGCTAGGAAAAATAAAGTTGATCAACATAAATTGAAAACAGGACCAGGAAAAATCAAGGCATTGTGTAGTCAGTAGTACTGAGAGAAGTTACTGATTGAAAAAAAAGTACCAGCATGTAAAAAGCAATCACACAGTAAGAGCTGAACTTCAGCATGTCATTGATGAAAGGTTCTGCTGCCATGGCTGCATCCACTGACTGTGGCTAGAACACCTACAGCTTAGACAGCAGTGCTGGCAGGGCTGTATTGTAAACAGAGCTGTTCTGTTAAGTACTTCAAGCTTTTCCCATGCTATAATGTAAACAACTGTTGTACTATTTCCTTGGCACCATTTTGTAAAACTGGAAATTCATGGTGATACCATCTAAGTTTGTGAAGCATGAATACTAAATCATGCAAAATAGCTTCAGAATGAGGGTAAACCCAGGTCAAAGAACAAACCCAGAGTCCTACTGTCAAGCTTGGGAAACCAGAGTTGTAAGAGACACAATATGAAATATACTCTACGTGCATGAGAAACTGGTACACCACAAACCTGGAAGTGTTCCAGTGTTCACAAGTAGTAGAGGAGTCAAGACTTTCCTGTAGATGTAGATTTCATGCCTTCCCCATGCATACACGTATTTCATGGATGCAGTCTACATATTATGCTATTATTGGAAATGATCATGTCAATGTGGTAAAAAAAAATATTCAACAAAAAGAACAAAGATCTATCCTAATACTTTAAAATTGTAGCCTGCAAATATGCATTTGAATGTTGATTTATTTGGATAGTTTCTTAATTTTTAAAAAAAAATTATATATTTGACAGTGAAGAAGAAAACTAATTAAGGATGAAAATAATGAGTGAAGCAAACACTTCAGAGGTTTGCACCTCAGGTACAGAGGCTTTCTAGATCCTATGAATAAAGAATCCTTCCTCTACTCTTACTCAATACATACATTTCTTATGTATTGAGAAATGAGTTATTAAAGCTCAAGTGTGATTTTTGACACCATTGCTAAAAATTATCGTGCTTAACTGAGGGTGCAGGTCTTAATTGTGTCACTACAGCCTCTAAATTGTGGCCAAGAAAATTACAAAGACAAATCATAATGGCATAAAATATATTAGAGTTTGCCAAGCCATATTGTAATTCTTTGAAGTAAGTGTAGAGTTATGATAGCAGAATGAGCTGAAAGGAAAAAAAAATCAGCAGGGAATGTATTTTATAGTAAATGCTGTTGCAATTTACAATAATAGGGGACTGAATATCTAAAAAGTTTATTTCTACAATTAATAGTGTTCACATATTTCTTAACATTTTTTTGCTGCTTTTTAAACTGACATTTGTACATACTTCAGAAGCTCAGATGCTGCCCAAAGCCTCAAACCATACAGAACATTCCAGGGATTGTAGGACTACAAAGTCACCTGGTATGTTCCTTGGTTACCACAAGGTCTTACTCCACATGGGTGACCAAGGAACATGCTGGACTTGTCCAATCTCTTTATGTATGCATCTGTGATTCTTCTGTTTTCTAATTGCATTGCTGTGAAGTAGGAAAGAGCCTGTCCCTATATGTATGTTTGTACTAAACTTGGGATTCAAGTGTAGGAAACAACAGGTATTAAGCATCTGGAGCCATGAACCAGTTAGTCAATGAACATTAATTCCTTTGGTTGAGAGAGACTTTAAACAGTGAAAAGTTTTAAATGAACTTGGGATCCCCACCATTGAGATAGCCAGGGTAAAGGAAGACCAACAGGACACTCTTGGATCCATGGGTGGAGCCTATCTTCTGCTTTACCTGTCTCTGTCTCATCCTCTCTCTCTCTCTCTCTCCCTGCCCTCTCTTTTCTATTTCATTCTATCTCTCTACCTCACATCTTAAATAAAATCTGTATTACTGACTTCAGCATATGATCATGTTTGCACCTTCATTTGGGTAGAGACATCTCTCAATAATTGGATCTTAACAACTAATTTTCATCCTTCCTCGATTTTTATGCGGTGACAGAAGTAATGAACTAAAAAGGGAGAGGGCATATGCTCAAGTTATTCAGCATAACTACCCACACCATTAAATTGTGAGCTTTGCTTTCAACATGGGACAAACTGCAAGGTCTGCAGCCATGCCCAGGCACGGTCAGGGATTAGCATCAGCCACAGATGCAGCAACAAGCACTTTGGATGCAACTGTGTTCCTAGGGGACTTGGGATTGTTGCTGAAAGGATGCGAGCTGTGCTGCACCAGTTAACCTCTAGGCCAAAAAACGGTCCTGGGCACTCTGTAATTACTAACAGAGATGTAGTTTTAAGAGCTATAGGAGGGATTTTAATTGCTCTAGCTGTCGCCAAGGCCAATTATGTATTGTGTCTTCAAAGTCTTACTTCGTGAAGTTCGCTTTAAGAACACATAATAATTTTCCCTTTGGTTGCACCTTTTTCACTCTCATACAATTACTTTTGTGCCACCATTAAAGGTTAACACTGCTGGAGATTTTAATTTTTCTTGTAAGTAATAAGGAACTTTTCATCTCTTTTTGATAGCTGATTTTTATATGTGGAAAAAAGGTATGAGTTCTTAAACCGGTATTAATTCACAGAAATGGCAAGTTACCAGTGTGAGTTGTGAAAGTGAAATTCACAGATATTCTCCTTTATATATGCATGTATTATATAGATCAATATTATTTAAAAGTTAAATCTGATTATCTGATAAGGACCTGCATTTATTATGCCCCTTGATTAATGGAAGAAAATGCAATGGTAGTTATCAGATTATAGTTGCACATCAGAAGCAAAAGTTGCTACGGTTTTGAGAGAAAGTAATCACTTTATTTTGGAAAATTCTTTCAGACTATTGAAATTGTTATAAATCCACACTTTAGTTTGTGGATCAAGTTTAAATTTCAGCTACCACAAATTTCTGCAATTAAAATTTGCTAAATATAAGTAAAAATGCAAGAAACTTGCTTTAGAATAGGCACATTCAACATAATATTCCTAACTAGCTAGACACTCCAGCCATCCATTTAAAATACACACATATTCATGTCCTCTTTCTCTTCTACCTATCCAACCCCACATGTTCTTATCATTTATTTCAACCTGCTTCTGAGATCAGAAAATTTTTAACACACAATATTTTGTGGCTTTTAGAAATTAATATCCTAACAATACTTAACGTCTATACCTACTCATGTTAATTTTGGAACTCTTTTCCTGAAAACAAAAACAAGATTCAGGAGAGGACTTAATGGCTGGGGAGAAAGGAGAACTTTACTTTGCAGGCTTAGTAAGAGTATGAAGAACACTGACAGAAATTTCATAAAAGACAATGTCTCAAATAAAGTTAAAATTAAAATTTGCAAGCCATTACATCAAACCCTGTAATCAAAACAGTCTGGTTTTCCTGAGGACTTACTTGAACCTGGTCTTTTTCACTCCAATGCTATATTTATAAGTGTGATGGTCACTTTGAAACTTCTTCTTCATAGCTTTCAAGCTTTTAGAATGTCCAAAAAGATTATGTGTAAAATTTTGTATCCAGTCTCTTTTCTAAGAATATTATCAGTATGCTTTTCATTCTGCTAGGTGATCATAGTGTCACTTTGGTTTCTGAGAAAAGGAGTTACAAAATTCTATAGGATATACTTCAGTGTTCTTTGGATATTGGTGAAGGCATTAAAATGGTTGTAAAATAAATGTTGAATATTTGTGCAGCTTCTGGGAATACCAGAGCAAAAGACACATTCTTTCCATGGGTAGGATACACATCCTTACTTTCTTAAAGATACACAATAGCCACAGTAATTTAAATTAATTTAAAATGCCATTAGGATAGCAATTTAAAAATACATATAAATATAAATGTTTCAACAATGATTCGAGAGGGTGTGCATGTCCATGGTTGACCCAGTGTAGGATGGGCAGCAGGTTAGCATGGGTCTGAATGTTTGAAGTTGAGTGTAAAATTGAACACTGTCAAGAATAGGCTGCTTTCCTAAATTATATCTACTCATTCCTATGTGTTTTGTAATCATTAATGGTCTTACCCTGCTTAATCTTAAAAAAAGGTTCTGAGGATATAATCTGCCTTCAGACCTAATCAATAAAGAGTCTTAAATGTAAAAGTTTCTCTGTCAAAAAGCCCCCTACAGTCTGGATAAATTTAACATCTTAAAGAAGTTAAATCTATGTCTTTTAAAAGCAATCTACATAGATAACATGCAGATAAGAAGCAAATATGCTTCACATGATTACAGTCCTTATAATCCTTAAAGTTCTTATAATCACAGCTAAGTGATCTACAACTAAAACTGGTCAGCCTTTACAGGAAAGTGATATAAATTTATCTGTGAAAGAAATATGGTGGAGTCTTTCACAGAGAGAAAGGGGATTTGAGTTTCTTTGGAGCTCTTCATTGTCCCCCCACCTCTCAGGGCATACATGACTTCCTCCCTCTATTTCAGGACTACAGATTTTTAATTTTTTTAAAACTTTTTTTTTTTCCCCTGTTCTTTCAACTGTTTTTCAGAAATATTCTAGTCACATCACCACAAGATGGAAGAGCCAAGCAGAACATTTCACTCACAATAAGTATGGAAAACAATAGTCCTATAAATTGTAGAAATTTAGCCCTGTTTTCATTTTATATAAAATTCAATAATGCAATCATTCTAGAAATAAAGGAACAAAATAGAAAAATATATGAATCACCTAAAAATTTTTGTTAAACTACAGGAGATAAGGACTTGTAGTTTTCTTGAAACCAAAATTCCATCAGTCATTCAGTACATATAGTGACATTTGCAAAAAGCTACACTAATTTTATCTTTTATAAAGGGAATGAATGTCATTGCTGAACTCATTCTGTCAATTATAGAACTGCAACAGGACTTGAGATTCAGTCCTTTATATAATACAATTGTATGGTTTAAAAAGTTTTTGGGCATTAAACCAGTTTCTTAGCAGAAACAAAGTTAAAGTAAACTTAATAAATATGCTGTGCAAAACCATATATGTTCAGGAGCAGGTTTTATTCCATTTCATGCAAGACAAGAGAAGTTTTGTATATTTACTTTTTTTTTTTTTCATTTTCCACTAAAAATGGCACCATCAAATTGATACAAAACAAAACTCAGGGACTTCTGTTTAATCTTCACCTATGTGAACAAGATGCCGAGTTACTATAAACTATAACATCAGAGATTTTGATTACCCATTGTACTTTAAATATTTCCTCAGTTTATTTGAAGACCATATATGCATAGATAAAAGGCAAGATCAAAAGTCTAAGTATACACCCAGCAGGCCAGTTGATTTTAGACGGTATTTTTCAGCCTTAATTTCTCTGGCCTCTGTCAACCAATATACAGGCATTTTTTTATACTTAAATATATATCAAAGACCAGATTACAAATATTTTTCTCACACTTATTAGATAATCTCCTTTATTTATTCTGGAGTGTTACCTGTGCAGTTAAATATCTTTCCTTGCAATATCAGAATTGCATTATGGTCCTAAATATACTGATTTTCATGTAGTCATAGCTTTAATGAAACAACTTTAATGGTTCAACACTGATATTATGAATTTTAGTTCATTTAATATTAAAATTTGATGCATTGATTCTTGGGGCTATTGTTTCATGTATGTAATCTTGCAAAAAGAATAGGTTATACTCATAAATCATCTTGGAACCATCAGTTCTAATCTGCCCTCTCCCTAGAAACCATTCAGCAGAAAAGAATAAAAAGTTTCCTTAATTCATAGACCTTTGAACATGTGGGAACTATTGCTGACTTCTACCTCAAAGCTACATCATTAATAAACACTGTACAGATGATGCTGCAACCAAATTTTTGGCCACTAAGTACTTCAATGCTTTTTTAAAATGGAGGAAAATTTACCTTAATATCAAAGGCTCCTGGCTGACCCACTCTGTTGTAAAGCTCTAGCTGGTTCTTGACAGGTGTTACCCACAGTATCACCTGATTTAGTTGTTGATCAAGTTCAACAAAATCCTTTAGCAGAATCTCTATTTCTTTTTGTTTTTCTGGAAGATCTTTGGACACCTGAAGAAATAGCAGAAGCCATTGTTTTAGTGAAAGAAACACAAACTACAAAACAATTTAATGCCACACATATATACACTTATATAAAATTTTAAAATACAAGTTTTATACACTTGAAGAAGGGAAAGAGACAGTAGACCCAACAATCAAATTATTATGGCAGGTATCTTGCAATTCAGTTGAAACACAGTCTGTCCTAAAAAAGAAAACAGTAAAAAACCAAAACACACATAGAGAAACCTAAAATAAAATTTAAAGAAAAAAATCAAAATTTACCATCAGGCTTTTCAGTATTTTTAGTAAAAAGAAAAAAAAAATCTCAATATACTAAATTATTTTAATCTCAATTTTTCATCAGGAAAAAAACTGAAAACATGAAATTGATCACTTCAATTATAGCTAACCTTTCTTGACCTCTTGAATGTAGATATTTATAAGGATGTGTTTTCTTATAAGGTGTTTAGAGTTGCCAATTGGATCCATATATGCATAAACAGATGCATACAGTAAGAAAAATAATGAAGAAATGTATAATCAATTCAGATCAGGCAACTTGGTTCTCTGATTTGCATTCAAAGCAGCCAGATTTTAACATAAGCACATTCTTCTGTGCCAACAATATTAGAAATCAAGAATCAGTGAATGCCACAGTTCAAATCCAGCTCTGAAGCACTTAGAGTAGATGTAGGAACTGGCTGGCAATAAATGAGCCAACACAAAGCTCCATGCTGTCCTTCCCAGACTGTTTTCTGTAGCTAGAGAGGTGAGGTGTCACAATGCTACACAGTGGGGAACATTGCAAACATACATTAGGGGAGAAAAGAACTTCATCTGTACTTTACAAACAAACAAACAAACAAACAAAAAAAGAAAAAAGGGCATCAATTACAGGGCTTGGGCAGCTACAGAACAATAGCAGCTCACCAGTAAAATCAGCCAAGAAATATGGTTAGTTTTCCATATCATGAAAAGTAAGGTTTCCCAGTGTTCATTTTTTAAAGATGTTTTTTAACAGTGATGCTCTTAAAAGTGCCAAACATGAGATTTCTGAGACACACGATAAAAGAACACATTCCCTGTGAAGTTAAGCAGCATTAATGGTAGCATTACTATCATATTGCCTGGCTACAGAAGTATTAGTGCCCTGAAAGTCTAATCCCTAATAATGAAATTTTTCAGAAGACAATAAATCCAAACTCAAAGTTATGTGAGCAATGAGTGATACTAAAACCGAACCACCACCTGCTGGGAGACTGCAAGGAACACAACTGTCTCATGACATGTACGTTTCTTGAAAAGTTTGGTGTGAGAATATTGATTTGTAGGTTCTAAAACAATCCCTCTATATAATCCCTGCATGTGATTTTTTTAGACCATATGTAAGGGGTATTTGTAATTCAAGAAGTTGATTTGCCATATATTACATTGCCTCCTTATAGCCACCTCATAACATCCTACTTAATAAAGACTGATCCATGAAGCAAATTACTTTTACTATCTTCCTAATCTTTTGAAATTGAATAAAATATCTGCTTTCCCAGAATGGCCCCAGAAAAGAAAGAAAACAATTAAAAATGCATTCATTTCCCTTACGTGTTAACTCAAAATTTATGCAAACCTTGGCCTAATTTCATACAAGATTGGTTTCATCTTTCTTTCAACTTTTGAATGTTAACATCTAATGTTTACTAGCTTTAATATTAATGTAAATAAGTTCCACAGAAATACAACTGAAAGCAAATAGGTAGTCATAGGCAGATAAAAATCCAAGCTGACTTTTGAAGACCTGAAATTTAAATTAATCTGCTTCCAATCAACATTAATCAAGTATTTTGGGTGTAACACAGGAGAGAGAAAGAAAAATTTGTAGAGATATTGGGGAGAGGAAGAGAAAAGGGGAAGTAATCAATTCCATCTAAGGCATATTCCATCCAGCACAACAGAAGATGAATGATTAAGTTGTGGTGACAGGCTGTACTTCAACCACTGTTTTCAAAACATTTATTTATCCCACCCATGATGAGAGGTAAACTATAATTGAAGTAAATGCAGCCTCTTCTTACAAGTTGTCTCCTGCTCTAAAATTACAGCATTAATACAGGATTATAATATTTTTAATATAAAAATAAAAAAATCTATGTAAATATGAATCAGTTAATTATATATGGTAATGTCATCTAATTTTACCACAGAGATAAAAAGAACAACAGTAAATAAAGAAAGAAAGAACTTTCACCAGCTCAGGTTAGGGCTACAGATAAGCATTTAACAAGGCAATTCCTTGTGAAGTCCAAGTAATGTGTCACATGCCATTGTGTGGAAATCAGAGCCCTAGATTCTGGTTACCAGGGATTTCATTTGCTAGCTCATTGTGGTTTCTCTGGGTGTTTTTGTAAGCTCTGGCATAAAGCTGTCAAGCTGGCTAATCAAATTAGAGCCTGATGAGTTTAAGGTAATTACAAGTCTGCCTATCAAGCCAAGGTACTGTTGCAGACTGTCTCTTGGGGGACAGCATGTTTCCTGAGCTAATTCTGCAGCTCACCAGAAGCATAAATTGAAACCCCTCCATGGAGTAATGGACATGGACATGATGTCTGGCTGTTGGGATTTATGTGCTTTCTGTGGCAGAGCAGCACACGTGGAGATGGGGCCCTCTGGAAGCTTCCCTGCTGTTTTACTCACAGTCCTTCCAGCTTGTTCTTCACAGCTCCAAGAGCTGCACCCCTGAGGTGAGATTCCAGTGCTGCTGGGAGCTACAGCAGTCCCACAGCTGTTGTTTCTGGGCTCTCTGAATGAGTTCCTACCAGTTCTTGGATGCCTCCAGGATGAATGAGCAGTAGCTGGTGTCCCACTTCAATACTCTCTTTCACATTTTTGCTTTGGGCCCCATCCTCCTTTTATTCACTTGTTGTCTTGGGGTAACTATCCAGTGTTTACTTACTTTCATTCCCTTTGGTATCTTATGTCTTTCCCTCCTATTTAAGAAAGACTGCTAAGTTTTATCAGAGGATTGCTGAAGTTCTTTTCTAAGAGAGACAACCAACAGGAACAGTGGCCATAAGGCAACACCTGCAGCAGAGTGAAAACAGGGCAAACATGAAATGCTTTCCCCAGGATCTGCCCAGGACTGACACAGGCCTGATGAAGCAGTGTCACAAGCAAGACAGGGTGCAAATAAAAAAAGGAATTGAATAAAACATAATTTCAGTTGGAACATCTCTCTAAAAATCTGGGTTATCCCTTTCAGTACACAATAAACATTTTCAACTTTGCCTTATTTCACAACAGATCAACATTGACAATACACCTTGGTTTGCAACCAAAGACACAAAATAAATTTGCAAGTGGAAACACCAAAAGTATGGATTATACTTTCAAAGACAACAAATCTGAGTTCAACATCAAAGGACTATATAATTTCAATGTTACGTGCCAAAACATTCATCTCAAAGCACGTGATACATCTAAAATTTTGTACTTTAGTTCAAGTGCTAATTAAGTAAGATTAATTGGAAGCCTAGTGACAGAATAATGGAAAAGATTTAAGCTCTAAATAGTGAAACAGCAGAAGAGCTTAATTTTACCAACTGACACACACACACTGGTCTTCACAATATTAAATTTTATTCTTACCTGAAACTATCAGACAATTTTCCACATATTAGATTTTACTTATTCTAAATTTTGCTTGTTTCATTAAAACACACACAAAAAAATCCACAAAAAACTGCCAGCACAAAAAAAGTAACATCTCTCAAAACATGAGAATATCTGAAATTTGAATAATTGCATACTTTCAAAATCTAGGTTCTCATCTAAGTATTTTAGTTTTTTCTTATGAATTCTAAACTTAATTGCAGTGCTTGCGTGTGTTCCATCTGAAGCTGATGTCTTGCATGATTTTTCCCCACAAGTAGCCTAAACAACACAGTACTATGCTGATTCTATCCCTACCCCAATCTGATTACTTTGGTGCAAAACCTTACCTATGCTCATCTTGGCAGTTTAGATCTCCTTGATCATTTCCCTGGCTCCAATTTTCCACTGCTATTTCTCACTTGAGCTTTAGTTAGTTATTTTCTCAGTCTGCACACAGCTGTGTGCATGCACTATGGGAAGAATTAGAGCTCTGCAGATGGAAAGGGATATCAGTTCTTATGATTACAGGTATAAAGGGAGGAAGGATTTTTATAAAGTATGTTACCTGTTGTAAAATCATCTTCTGTTTGCCTGTTCTGTTTAATTCTTATGTATAAGCAGAAAGCAGATTCAATTAAAGCAGTATCAATTAAAATAATGGTTGTGGAGTTACTGCTCAATCTTTTAACTCAAGAAAAATGAAAAAGTTGAAAGTAATTAGGTAGAGACAGTAAGAAAGATCAAATATTGAGCAATAGTTTTGCAGAAGTCAGAAACGTTATTGCAAATGAATTAACTTGATGAGTTATATTACTAGTAAGGAATCACTATAAATAAAAGTAAGGAAAGACATTGAAATGGCTTGAACACATTATATTTTGAGTGACTGATGTCTGATTTCAAACATCACTTCTCTCTCACAAATCAACTTCTTTCCCTGTTTAACTGAAATGACCAAAGAAATCAATGCAGTTATTACCCAGCTGTTTGAGAATATAGATGAGGACATGCATCTCTCCAACACGTAATTTTTCAAAAAAGAATATGAATAATTTTCTTTGTGGTCAGTGGAGAGCAAAGAAATCCCAAATTCCAACATTTTAACAGCACTGAAAATATGTCAGTTTCTTTCCTGCAGTACTAAAGTGCACCCTTCTCTTGCTATCTGCCTCACCAAACTCTAAAGGACAGCTCTTATAAATGGATCCTATTTTGAGAAATCTGAGAGTGGATTAAAATTTAGCTATCCCGATATGCATAACAAAAAAAGCTGCAAAAAACATGATCAAATGTATGTTGTGGGATATGTCTGTGAAAACTTCCAGATATTGTTATTTTTCTATGTCCCTCGTTGGGAGGGTCACTTGGATATACAAAGCACTTCATGAAAATGGGATTCAAATATAGGATAACTGATAGTGTCAGGTTTAAAAAAAATCAGTATTGCTTGTGAGGAGAAAAATGAAATATTCTGTATGAAGAATTGAGGCAGTTTTCTGTACAAATTTCTTCACTTACTAAATATAAATCAAGCAGCAGCTTCTTCTTTACCATTCCATTTCTGAAAAAAATGCAAATATTAGGAAAAGAAGAGACAGTGACTGACTACACTGTAATCAGCCAAGAGCATAACTGGACTGAAAGCAGGTTTGATATCATCCAAGGGAGGACTTGGATAATAAAGAAATAACTGAAGTCATAATAACTATTAAATGCAAACTTCAATCCAGACTTATTGATAAATCATAACTGACACTTCCATAGCACTTGTAAGATGATTACATGAAGCAGAAATTCTTAAAGCCCCTGTTCAGAAAGTTTGATCTGCTCAAAATCACCATCCCTAGAGCATGTACTAAGGAATGATTTAAAATGGAAGAGGGAAAAGTTAATTTATATGCATCATTTCTTCATGGAAAACAATCAGTGTACGAAAGAGTTTCATATAAGTTCAGTTTAGGATGCCATTTAGTTAATTAACTGAGCCATTTGCATTAGCAAACTCAATATTGACTTTAAAACAAAATCTATGTAACTCTTTTAAACTCATGAATATTTATGAGTCATAGTGTCTCTGACAAACTTGGAGTAAAGACTGTATTATTAGAGTAAGATTAAAGCAGACTACTAAAAATATATATAGAAGATTTTATTTGCTGAATATAGAAGAATTTTATTTGCTTTTTATCTAGCATTTCATGTTTCCATGAAAGGCTCCCAGGACCTGACCTCGGCAGGTGTTTATTTGGTCTTGTTTTTTCAAAAACTTCTCAATGGAATATTTGTAATGTTTTCAACTTTCATTTTTATTTAAAAATCTTTTTTTTTTCCCCATCAATGCAGAAAACCAAAACAGTCTGAAAAACCAATGCCCCAAACAATTTTCTGCTTCATCTGGCTGTCTAAATTTTTAAAAAGCAAACAAACATATTCACCCACCCCTAAGATTTGCTTTGTTTTTCTTCCATAGTAATATGATCAGGTATAGCACAGTCTTCTGAATATCTATATTTTTATATGTAATACTTGTAACTAATTATCATTCATTCTGCTCTCCACTCTCAGCAATTCTCCTTTGTCAAGGACATTTTTGAGCACAAGTCCCTCCACCTTAAATCTCTGCTAAATAATCTATTCCAGGAATTTCTTTTCTTTATCTGTATTTCTTACTCAGTTCCTGAAATCCAAAAGCAGTGACAAAGGCTTTAGAGTCTGGTTCTTTCAGTAATTCTTAATGAAGGATATTCTGACAGGAAAATTATTTTAAAATAAATGTAAAATTCCCTAAATGTCCTTTCCCTGGTTTACCACAGAAAACAATATATATATCCCTCAGGCTACACACAGTTCTGTAAGGGATTGCAGTGTTTAAGGGCTTACACTCAGGACATTGCCCATGATGGCAAAATTGCATAAAGACACTGCGACCACCAACGCCCACTCCCCACATGAATGTGCTTCCTGACGGGAACTGGACTGTGAGCTCAGCCACCCGATGGGAGCCTGAGGTAAGATAAAGGTGATATTATTGTCCAGTTCTCTCAGGTGTGGGGAGAAGTAAACAAGGCTAGGGGGAGAAGAATGCATCCACAAAGAAAGCCAAACTCAGCAGTTGTGCTGAAAATCAGTTCTGGATGGGTTTAGGGTGGGAGGACAAGAGTTTTTGGGTGTGTGACAGGAGTTCATCTTCCCTTACACAAACTGCCTCAGCAGGAAAATCCCCCACCCCGAGAAGGCCAAATACACGGGACATTCACATCAGAGGCAGCTGAGGAGGTGTCATAAACCATCAAAGACCCCCAAAGTGTCCCCCAGATTCATTCCCAAGGCCTTGCACCAGAGGACCACACATGAGGCAAAGTAATGCAACAGATCCGGAGTCTGTTGTGAGACACTGTGTCAAACTTCTCCCCTGGGGAGGTACTGGAGCATTCCCACCTGGCCTGAATATATATTAATCCATTGAACTGTATATTTCGTGGGACCCTCACCACTGAGAAGACCAGAAGAAACAGATCAACAGGACACCATCAGGATTCACGAGGGAGCTGTAACTGCAGTGAGGCCTCCCCTCCATCTCCTCCAGGCTGAACAGACCAAGGCACCTCAGCCCCTCCTCACACGGCTTCCCCTCCAGGCCCTTCACCATCTTTGTTGCTCTCCTTTGAACATTCTTTAACAATTTAATGTCTTTTTTATATTGTGGCACCCAAAACTGCCCCCAGCACTGGAGCTGAGGCTGCCCCAGAGCAGAGCAGAGTGGGACAATCCCCTCCCTTGCCCGGCTGGCCGTGCTGTCCCTGATGCCCCCAGGACACGCTTGGCCCTCCTGGCTGCCAGGGCACTGCTGGCCCAGATTCAACTTTGCATCAACCAGGACCCCCAGGTCCATTCCCACAGTGTTGCTTTCCAGCATCCCATTCCTCAGTCTGTCTGTACATCCAGGGTTGAGGAAATGTTTAACTTTATTTTAGACTATTGCATTTGTGGGAATTTTAATTACATAGGCATGTTGCTATACAGATAGGTCTATACAATTAAAGTATAATCTTTATCTTGTAAATAGCAAAGAGTAAAACATTGATTTTAGGCCCCTATGGTCTTCCTTAACAGAGATGGATGAAAAACCTGACAGACTATGGCAGTCTGTCTTGGAACTGAAGTTTTAGAAAGCCCAAACCATTGCCATTGATTAGTGTGCAGTAGTATCTGAGCATTGATCATTACAAGTGAAATCTCTCTCAGATGCACAGAACATTGTTGTCAAAAAATGTGTAAGGATTTGCCTGAAGTTACTTATTTGATATCTAGTTATTCAGCTGCATCAATATTACCTCAATGTAGCTGTCAGCACATATGTATTGAAAATTAGTACTTCTTACGTTCAAAGTACTTGGCATAACTTTTAAAAATACAATAAATATATTCTGTATTTGTATGAGAAACAAGAATAATAAGGAATTTTAAGATGGTTGGTATGATAGTATGATATATATTGTATATATACACACATACATGCATTTAATCATGCTTTTATGGCCTCGTTGGCTAATACAGACTTTTTACCCCTGCATGACTTGACTGTATTTCATAAAATTTTTTCTTTGCTTAGCTTTTAAAATTTTAATTAATACTAGCTGCTAGCAATACACACACACACAAAAAAAAAGCCTATATATACTTGTTTCTTGGCACTGGTGACATTCCCATGTTTGTCCAATGAACATTTATATCAAATTTCTTTTTGCTATATGTGATGCCATTTTTCAGTATGGATGAGGTTAACATGAATGTGGACCACACTTAATTAGCCATCTATGACAAACTGTCACAGGTAATTTAGCATAACAAAAGACTTTATTATATTTAATGGAATCAGGCCACTCATTAAATCAAAGTAAATTCAGGAAAATGTCAACTTTCTGATCCCCAAAATGCCAGTTATACTATTTTTATTTCAAATTTAAAGAACAGAAGTCAAACTGTAGCATTCATTTTCCAATATATTTTCCCCTCCACACCACAAATAGCAACAGTAGCAATTGCAGTAGTTCCAACTGAGAGCTCGAATCAAGTTGCATAGACATGCTGGAATTTTATGTCATTGCAGGTAATCCATGAATAATTTCTACTCAAGGCAAGTTATAATACATGAACTATAACCTTGTTATGACTTTGTGTTTCTGCATTTTTGTGTCCATCTGCTTTTCTCTACACTTGATCAACCAAGCTAAGACAACCTACGCCTGTTCTGGTGGTACAGAAAATGTTCACAAATTATAGCCATGTCACTCCACTCTAATTTTTATCTTGTCCACATAGCACAACAAATTGATTTGCTGTGGCAATAAACAGTGAAATAGTCTCTGCAGTGTCTAGTAATTAGAACTAATACTAGTAGACAAATTAAAAGGCAGCAAAACAAAATGTCTCCATCAGGCACTTATAATAACCTTCATAATACATACAGTAGATGTTGTGAAGACTAAGGTGGATAAATGAGGAGAATGCTGATTTTGGCATCCAGCTTACTTTCAGATAATTTAGCTCATCGCTCTTGGCTGACACCAGACCAAGAATAATATTAAAGAGTAATAAACTCCTTCCAGCAAACCTCTGATTCCATGGTTCACTGGTCTCAGACCTAATCTATCAATCCATTTACTGCACAGTAAAAGGTAAGAAACCCATTACAGATCTGTTACATGCCATGGCAGGTGGTATATGACAAGAACTGAATTCACCACAAACTCCAGTGCCGAGTACCCTTTTGTATGCTTTGAAGCACTTGGTGATTACCTTACTTGGCTATCACAGGAGAAGATAATCTAGGCTTTGAAAATAAATGAAAAATTCTTGATGTGAAAACATAAAAATGGTTATAAAACACTTCATTTTTCATAATATTAAGACTTCACAAAGATAGTGCTATTTCATTTTTTACCGGAAATACTGGTTTTGGAGAGGGTACAATAAGTAAAACCAGGCTCGAATTTAAAAATCATGCCTTTCAAATGTGGACTTTAACCTTGGTTCTCTGCTTAAACTATACTGTATTAGGTAACAGCCTATTAGAATCACTATTTAATAAATTTGTATAAAGAAATGTTGTGTTAAAATTATTACTATCCAAAGGAAGAAAAACTCTTCGCATGTCTACTCTCAAGGTCATCAGCACGTGATGTAAACATCCAAGAGCAAAGACAATTCTGAAGTAAAAGCTAAAAAGATACTTTCATGTGACTGCAATTCCCTTCATACTAAATTTCTTTTCTAGGTTATTTCTATTGCTGTAGGGCAACAATTTCTGTGACTGTAAAGAAGGTTTGAACATGACTTATTTCAAATATGTCACCTTGAAGGTTGAGACTCACAGGTGTTGTCCCCTATTCCCCTGCTTGGCAGATCAAGGCAAAACAGAAATTTGTGATAACTTGAGGAGATATTTGGCTACATTCTCAGCTGGTGTAAATTTTCCCAGGTTCTCTGAAGTAAGCAGAATTACTTTAGTGTACACCAGACTATAGAATAAAGACCTATCTAACATTATTTATGTAACTGTCATGTATGTTTCATATCATGAAAATTGTATCATCCTGCAAAATGAGATAATCATAAACGGTAGATTGTTACATGTTCATTTATAGCAGAGATGCCAGAAAATAAAACATGCCAGAAAACAAACAGTTTGAAACAAAGGGTTAAAGGATACACTTTTAAGAGGGGGTGGGGAGACAGAAAAGCACCAGAGGAATCTTTGTGTGATGATGTTTGTCTACTGTGCTTTGAGGAACACAAAAAATATATCTTCATCAAAACCACTGACTTCAGAATCATCCTCAGGTGACCTAAGAAGTTTGCCTGATATGAAAGTGCCCATCCTGTGAGCTTTGCCTCACAGTAAATATCTGTGGGGTTTTCCCAGTGCTTTACATATCTACAGCTGTACAAAGAGAACATTAAGTTCCTCTGTCAGGCTCGCAGAGTTTCTTTCCATGATTTCGAGTTTTAATTCAGATCCTAGATTTTCAGGGCACGAAGTGAAACAAATAATTGAGGTTTCCTACACAAATCATGAGTAACAGCAAAACATATGCAAATGAAAAAATAATTATTTTTCCCTTCAGTATCATTGAGAAAATCTTAATGAACCCCAAAATGAACTTCTAACTTTTTGTTTTGTTTTGTTTTCTACATCTGTCAAGATCACAGAGAAAATAGAAAACCTGAAAAAGAGAGCACCTTCAGAGAAGATGTATGGATTTGAGTATTGTCATTTTCAAATTCAAATTCTGTTCATTAAAGAAAAAAAAACAGACATAAAAACCCACAAAAAACCCAACAAATCACTGCTTTTTTCAGATTCTTTACATTCGGACACTAAGGGACAATGAGAACTCAGTTTTATATATCTCCATGGGTAGATAACAGAAATAAAAATGATGTGGTTAAGTAATGATCTCAAATGGAAGATTACTTTTCTTGGTTTAGTCTCTTTTAGTAGTAAATGAAATTTTTCAAGTAAGAAATTCCAAGAATAATTATCTTGCCAGACACATTAGATCCAGGAGACATAAAATCATAAAAAATCAGTAAATTGTAATGATTCACTAAACAGTAGTTTTTGTCTCCCACATTTCACCCAAACCTAAATACTTTCAACAGCATTTATGGTTGCTTTGACTGTGACAAGACACCTGGAACAGTTTTGCATCAGCCAGCAGAAAATAAAAATTCAAAGTTTTTAGGTATATGACTAATCAGTAAAATGCTACACTCAGTGACAAATTGCAGATTTTCTTAAAATATATTTGTGTAATCTGGCTAAAAGGAAAGTTTTTTTCCTGAAAACTAGTGCTGTCTTTTTAAAATCACAGCTTAGATACTTACATGATCCTTAAATTCAGCTGTGTACAATATGCTTCCTTCAGCCAATAGATAGCACTATTTTGATCTTAAAGTATTCTGAATTCTTCTATATACATTGATTTCAGAAACCCACTTGAAGAGAAAAAGATACTTCTGTCCAACCACTGAAATAATGTTTTATGTGTCCAACCTGGAGTTTGTGAATGTGATCAATATTTATTATCTACTTTTGCCTGAGTCATTAGCTAATATTCTGAACTTCACCAAACTGCTCCTGTTAGGGAGAAACTAGTAAGAGTAACACATCAAGTTCCTCTTTATTTCTCAGGTCTGTGCTTGAAATTCAACTGTGTTTATGGAAATGGTCACAAAAAAATCCAGGATGTATGATTCTTGACCAGAAACTCTACATTGCCTTTTCAGTGAGGTACTCAGAAGATTATTTTTTCACTCTTTTCTCCCCAGAGCTAAACACAATGAACTATTCCTTTTTGCCCCAGCATCCTGGTAACTTTAACAAACAGATACCACAGGTTAATGTCCCTGACTATGACTTTGCAATCAGTTTTGATAGAAATCCTTCAACAGATTCTACCTTGATCGTTTCCAAGCAGGCTAATCCATAACTTGAGTGGTAGTCCTCTGGACAATACTTTCTATCATTTCTACCATGAAAACACTCAAATTATCTACCTCTCCTTACGAGATTTGCTACTCATTTTCATCAGTTTTCAACACAAAAAATATGTTATTCCAGCCATAAAACAGAACAAAGTCCTCCCTTACTTCTTTTTATCAGTACGGAGATCCCAGAAAGCAAAATATGTGGTACTTTGCTACACAAAAAACAGAAGCAAAGGTTTGAAGAAGTGCGGTGGAAGGTGAAGCTGTGGTTGCAGTGTCCACCTTGGGACGGGGAACAAGAGAGATTTGGGACGTGTTTCCATAAGGAAAATCAAACGTTTGCCTCTCACACACCAGAGTCACAAAGCCTGGAATATTTGCTGTTCCAGCAAAAGCACCAGGCTACAAAAATGATGCTGTGTGTAACACCCTTAAGTAGAAGAACTGTAATTTAGGGAGTATATTTGAATGCAACATCATCACTCCAGTCATTAATGGTCTTGGTTTGCCATAACTGTTTCTCACCACAGTGTATTGTATCCATTTTTCTTCCTCAGGTTCATTATGCACACAACTGTCTCTTCATACAGAGAAAAATTATACATACCAGAAAATATATAATGCAAATATTCATGCAGATTAAAATTTTATATCACGCTTAGATCAGTAATATGTCTAACCTTTAACAAACGATGGTTAGCCTCCTTCAGTGTACTCTCAAGCTTATGTTTTTTGTCTGGATTCAGTGATGCACTTCCAAGTGCTATTCCTCCAGTTTCATTTAATCGTTTCAGTATTCCCTTGTGGGGCGGCAGCTCTCCAACTCTTAACTGGAACAGACAAATACAGCAGTTAAGATGAACTGTGGTAGGATTTTCAGCTCTCTTATCTTGACCCTTATTGATTTGTGTATCAGCCAAAGGAATAAACTCAATTCTAGACAAAATAACTGTTGCTTTCTGAATGTAGAAGGCTAAAAAACAATCCCAAAAGAGACTGTATTGGTCAATCAAGTCTAAAGAGAGTTCTACGTGATAAAATACAGGGTTTCTCAAGATATTAATCACTATTACATTACAAATTCCAGGCCTGGACACTCAATACTTCAAGTATATAAATTTTAATAATCTTGTAATATGGTATGGAGCAAGCATTTTTGAGAAGTGTCTTAATATGTTCTAGGCTGTGAACAGTCACCCAGATGGTATGTGGTGAAAAGCCCTCCACTCCAGTTTAACCTCTTAATTAAGAGTGTTCATGTACGTTCAGGAAAAAAAAAAAAGGCAAAACAAAAAACAAACAAACAAACCCCAAAAACCCACCCCCCAAAAAAACCACAGCAAAAGGAAAGCCAAAAAGAAATGCAAGGCAGCATCAAAATGTACGACTTCTTTACCACATATGTTGCTACTGAAAACTCATATTGTCAAAGTAACTTAATATATCAAGTAAGGTTCATGTTGCTTCAAGGGTTTTATTGTTCTGTGGTTTTTCCTTGTTTGTTCTTGATTATTAGCAAAAGCAGGTAAGTATAAAATGAGCCATGCTGCAAGGTAATGCATTATTATTTGCTCCATTAGGATGTATTCCCTTTTGAGCAGCTGCAAAAGAAGGTGGACTGTAAAAACAAGATACAAATAAGAGATGCTAACACGTTTAGTTTTGGATTATATATCCCTTGGGAATACTGTATAGGAACTATTTGTGTATGTGAAGAGTGGAGCCTTCTTGGTTCTAAACAATCTATTTAATCATTTCTGCAAACTGTAAGATGCATCTAACACCCCTTAAAAGTATTTCTTTGCCTTGGATCTGATATCCTCAGCAACAAAGCCTCATAAATTCCCTGACCAACTCAATGGCATCTTCGGTTAAACAGCAGGACAAACACATCTAATGGCTGAGTCTCCATTTCCTGAAATGATATTTATCCTATTTTTATTTAAAAAGAAACTTGAAGATAGATTTTTACTAAATATTCCTTTAGTTTGTTTGGTTTTTTTTTAAATTTTGTTGTGAGAAGGATAGAACAAACTGAGACGTTTTCTTCAGATTCTTTAATGATCTATTCATCACTAGCTGGATTTGTTCAACTTGGATTTACAAATAGGATAACTAGGTCCTTATCCTCAACGGAGGAAAGGAAAACCTTTAGGCACACATTCTATAAGTAATATGCATTTTCCAATTACAGTTTAATTTTTTATTATACAAGTCATTAAAAATAGTCATTCTACTGAACAGATTTCAAAAAATTAAACAGAGAAACTTCTGTTGAATATATTTATCAGCAGTATCCAACTCTAACATATCCATGAAAATATTCCAGCCCTTAAAAACAAATATTTAATATTCTGATGTTTGTTTTTTTTAAGCATTCTTAAAAATAAGTCACCTAGATGTTTAGTCTAGAAAATGTTGCAGTGATATTTTAATGAGTTGACATTTATAATTATACATGCAGTTCTGGATCCTCTTGTGAAATACTGAAAACCATTTAATAAGTTAGAAGCTATTAAATGTTAACAAGACACCTATAGAGAAATGCTATACATATAAACCAGTCATGTTCTGAATTAAGAAACGAGGATAAAAAAGATAACTATTAATTTCCTAGTTTCAGGATAATTTCCCTTCAGTATATTTTCTATTACTCTTCTGGTTTTAGTATGATCAATATACATTTGTAAGCGGGTTTTGAAATTCCCAGCTTTGATTTGTCTAAAAAAGTTATATGAATGCTTTGTTTGATGTCAGAAACCATTTTGAGAAATAGCTTTTAATTTTCTTCAATGTAGAATTGATAAAGTAAGAAAATATTAAGAATAGAGCTTACAATACCTTCACTTTGCTCAGGCAGTCTCTCAACTGGTCTTCATTCCCTTGTTCAAGGGGAATACAAATAATGCTGTCTGCTTCCTCTAACCATAAAATCAACTTGTTCAAATCCTCTTGAAATTCTGATAAAATATTCTTTTCTTCCTCTATCCTGTAATAAAAATCTGAAATTAATGCTTCTATAAATTTATTTTTATATTGAAGCACTCATCCATACTGAAGGATGACAGATAACTAATTCTTAGAATTTATACTAATTATTTTTATAAGTGGGCCACAGATTTCTTCACATCAAAAATATCAGACAAACACCAACACCCTTTTAACAGTGCACTATATGTATTTTAAAAGAAAGATCAAGGCATAATTTACAAAACCACTAAATTCAGCTTCCAAATTACGTATGGCAGGTAGCAAACAAGCACACCAGAAATAAAGCAGCTAATTATTCAGACTAAAATTCTGTTTGAAGTAACAGCAGGGAAGCCCAGTGTTGACAACTAAGAATTCTAGCATCAAGTGTTACCAAACCGAACCTGTAAAAACTGACACAGACTCATTTGGACATATTCAACAACAAGATATTTCAGTAACTGTGCCATATAGTTTGGTGTTAAGATTCACAAAAAGTAGGTAAGGTTTTCAGTCGATAAGTAGGAATAAGATGGGATTCATGACACCTAACTTTAGATGTCTACTCTTCATTTGTCTCCATCTACAACTCATCTGCTCATTTTCACCATGACTAGATAAAATATACTGAGATGTGAACTTTTGTGCAAAAGCTTCTGAAGTTATCCAGAGATGAAGGCAAAAAATTTCAAGAGCAGCAGGGAAGAGCACTGGTAGAATGTGAATGCTTGGGATTAACATTTGGAGTGGGCTGTTTTAAAGGAGAAAAATTGTTTTGTATAAAATATGCATAATTTATCCACCAAACCTATTCACACACTGAGAATTACCTGTATGGAAAGATGAAAGATTAAATACTTATCAAAATTAAACAATGAAAAGCAGATCCTGCATGGTGGGATAACATTTTTATCATGGCAATTTCCTCCCATACACAACTGGCTCATGTATTATCAGGACATTCACACTCACACAAAGGCCTGAAGATATTTGTCCCTTCTGATGGGGCATAAGTGGCACAACTACACTGGTAGTTTACAGCTAAAACAGCTGTCCTGTTTTAAAAGGTGTCATAAACAATCAAAAGTACCCAAACTGCTCTCAGACTCATTCCTGGAGCCTTCCATCAGGACTGTGCATGATCCACAGTGTTGCAGCAGAGAGTGCTTAACTTCCCCCTCCCCAGGGGAGGTACCTGGGCATTCCCACCTGAACATGAACATATTGAACTCTATGTTATGCAGGTTTCCCTCATCCCTAATGGATCAAGACTGAGATCATCACTTTGACAATGGGCTTTGAAATCGCAACAATCAAATCTTGTCGCCTGACCCACTGGCGGGCATTTCTCTCTTTCCTCTTCACTATCTACTCTTATCCTTTCTTTTTCTTTCTTTTCCTTATAAACTTTCTTAAGTGGTATCTTTACACTTCTATATTTTTCATTTCTATAGATAATAACCAAAGAAGCTACAAACCTCCTTCCCACTGCAATCAAAGTGTTCCAAAATAAACCTGCCATGTACACACAGGGAGTTGTGTGTTTCACTGTAATCTGCCCAAAGGGATCTACTGCTAACAAGAACCTCAGTTCTGCCTTCAGGAGTGGGTTGTAACAATACCCAACCTAAACCTCCCTTGGCCCAACTTGACCTTATTCTCTGTTGTCCTATCCTTTGTCTCTGGGGGAAAGGGACCAACTGTCACCTCACTACAATCTTAATTCAGGGAGTTGTAGAGAGTGATAAGATCTCCCCTCAGCCTCCTTTATCAAAGAGAAAGTATATTTTTAATGCATAAAAGTCAATATTCATAACTACACTTAGAGCATGAAAATGCTGGGTTTAATTTATATATAAATCAAAATGTTTGGCAAATTTGTGCTGCTCTAAACAGGATCTCAGTGTAGTTCTAGATCAAGTTCCTGGTTTAGATCTAGAATGGATTCTAAATCATCAGATTTATTTGTTTTTGTTCTTAAAACAGTATATATTAATAATTACTAGATATAGGAGCCCAACACTGTTTTTATTTGTTGGGGTTTTGTTTTGTTGGTTTTTTTAAAGCTAAGAAACAAGTTACTCTACAGTATCTGACTACAGATTAAACAAACATAAGCCACTGATGCTAAATTATTCTTTAGAGGAAAAAGTAAGAGTTTATATTTACTGTGAAAACAATAAAATTCTCAAAACTATTTACACACATATCAATTATGGATATACCCATATATACACACATATACACATTTACACAAGTACCTGAAAAAATGAACATCATAAATAGCAAAAGAATTAACAGCCCTACTTCCTTTGGCTTGTCTTAGATTTTCTAATGGAATCATGTATACATATTTTCATGAACTGCCATTTGCCCAGGATTTCTGGAAATGTGACCGATATCAAGAAAAAATGCTGATGCTTCTAGATATAGGAATCATTCTTGTACTAATATATATATTTATTTCAACCCTGGATGCCTTATGGACTACTGCTATGCAGACAGAAATTCTGGACCTATCCAACACACACAGATTTACCATTTGTTTGCATAGATCATGCAAAAAAGAACCAACTTTACAGCATCACACTTGTTACACTGTTCTTCACTGAGAAGTGTTCATGTTCATGACTTGAGAGGTCATATGCTCTGTTCAAGCCAAAATAGGTCATCTAAAACCAGCTAATCAAAACATTTGTTTCTGTGAAAATGAGTCAGATGTTAATCTATGCTGAGATCCATAGCGTTGCAACTATAAAAATGAAGAAAAACTAACTTCCTATGATGCTGAAAGCAGAAGCACAACTTCAAATCTTTCTGAGGCAGTATACCTCCCTGTTCCAGTTCTGGAAATCTGGGAATCAGGTATCCAGTGTGTCACCATAACCCACATAATAAAACCTCTCTCTCAACCTGACCAGGTATCCCAGAATCCAAGCTCTCAGCAACAGCTTCCATTGTTTTTGTTTCCTCTCACTTCTACTCATTTGTGAACGTCATAGCTCAGTGGAGGCATTATGTGATGGTACCCTGAGGATAAACCTGAGAAAGATCCAAGTTTAAATACTGTAATTCTGGCACAGAAAAGACATAGCATTCAACTAAATACACCCGAGAGTAAAATTATTGAGCTGCATAGTATTTTGAATGAGAAATCAAAAATCTTTCTTGTCTCCTAGAAGAGATAGCAATTGGCAAGATTTCTTTTCCATCTTAAGTGCACTGTCAGTTTATCACCTTTATGAATTGAGCTGCAACTTTTAAAACATTAGAAGTTTTCCTAGTTGTGACGGAAAGAATTTTTTACTTTGATGACTAATTTAAATGCTGTTCAGTAGGAAAAGGATGTTTTTAACCTAAGACATTTCAGGAATTCTTTCAGAGATGTTTTATACATATACCTATATTTATATCTATATCTGTATATATTTATATATCTATATATATATACAAATTTCATATATGTATGTGTGCATGCACAGAAGAGTTTCAGAGTTCAGAAAAAAAAATATTCCATAGATCTACTTCTTTATTCTAATCAGGAACAACATGCAGTAAAGGATTTTAAAGGTTCATTGCAATTAACAGGACACGCAGGTGCACCTTACAATTTACTTCATCATCTCTTCTTGACCTGCTAAAATGTTACTTCTATTATAAATAACACCCTGCAAGACAAGTGTCATATTATGTAAGACACTAAAAAAACTGTTCTGTGTTAGCTGGACCGGTTAATTAAACTAAAAGTTTTAACTCAATCACTGTTTACACTTTTTGAACAAACTGATTTCTATCATTATAATTACTTTTGGAACAACAGACACATCTAGGTGTTTAAATTCATGGTGGCAATGAAAAATTAACAGTCAGTTGTTACTTAGGGAGTATGGGCTTTCGAATCCAAGCCTAAACAAGCTGAAGTAAGGAACATGAGCCACCAGTTGACTCACATGGACAGAGCAAGAGAAAGCAGTTGGGAGTGTGACTTGCTGCAGAAGCAGGTGACTGAGGGATAAGATACAATTCCAGCAGCTGGCCCTATACAGCCAAGCAATCCATCTCCAGCACAGGTCTTCAAGAAGTTATACACTACTGCCTTATCCTTACAAACCAACCCAAGTTCTCTAAAAAAAATTTAAGATCTATGTTGGCAAAAGGTTTATTTCATTAATGCTGAAATATAATCCATTTTGACCGATGGAAAATTCTCAAACTATAGCAGAGAAGCACAGAATTTCATTTGCAACTTTTCATCTTCTACACAACTGCTATTCTTAGGCATATTATGTTGTATTTTCCATAGTAAAACATAGCAGATTTCTGTTTGTATTTCTAAATTCATAGGGTCCTCTCATCAACTACTCGGAATGCACATCTTTTTATAGGAATCTTACATACATTATACTTTTGGATTTGTATCAATATTCAGTTTCTAATAGTATGTATTATTTTTCCTATTTGCATTTTGTATATATGATAATTGACAGATTAGGGATTAGTTTTCCTACCATTATTAAACTGAATCAATAACAAATTCTTATGGTATTCCACAAAAGACTGTGGAAAGTTTGTTTTGGGTTTTTTTTTCAAACTATCATTAATCCTTAGTTATATTTGCTAGCTACTACATAAACATTCACAGCCTACAACAGTAAGCTTGTATTTTCACGTGCAGTGTCAAGAAACCAAGTGAAATATATACTGCAGCTCAAGTATTTTCTCCATAGTCAACAATGTGATAGCAATAACATAGCAACTTGTAAACAGTGAAACACGTCAGATGTTTGAGTTTGCAACTGCACACGAGTGATGTTGGATTTATTTGGGAGGTGTCAGCTACAGCAATAAAATATACAATCTTAGGAGTAGGACAGGTCTGCACTTGTGACTCATATTCCCATCTGTAAGTCCAATAATATTTTGGTGCCTTTTCAGTTTTTAACATTCAGCTGTTGATTCTGTATTTATTGTATTTTTTAGGAATTAATGTGTTTAGTAGCTGCTACTGAGAATATAAGAGGCCACCAAAATGGTAACAAAAATTTAGAGACAATATTTAGTGAAAAAATTCAATTTTCATTTTTTCTCTAAAGAATGGATAAATATGCTTCATTCAGGTAAGGAACTTCAAATAAGTGAAATTAAAATAGCACATAAACTTTAGAAAATGTATTTAGATGTAAATACTAAACAGCAAGAAGTTTAGCTAAACTATTTGCAAACACAATACAAATTTATGCCAGTAATTCTTTTCTAGTGATTCATTATAAGAAATCTGAACAGTCAAAAAAAGAAAAGTCAGAAAAATTCAATATGTAGCTAATTATGTGCTGGAAAGAAAAAATACATTTATTGACTTAACTGTCATAAAATCTCTTCATCCTAAACCAGTTTTTAAATTGCAACTAGAAGCTAATCACAGCCTTCAATGTGCTGAGTGCTCAAGCAAAGGAAAACAATCACTTGCAGCTAGTGTGTTATGGAAGAAAAAGAATACTTAGAAAAGATATTGTATGGAAAATATTAAAAGGTATATTTACTTTTTAACAATTAATTTTTATTTAGAATAGAAAGTTTGTATATTTGTATTCAGGAAAGCACTTGGAAATATTCCTGTAAACAGCCTTTGTTCTGTCATTCTTTCCATAATTACTTCAAATTCGCTTGGGTAGAGATCTGAACAGGCAGTCCACAGGTTCAAACTCATTAAAAGTGTAAATGTATTTGCAGCTAAAATAATGAAAAATTCTCTTCCATTCAACTGAACCCAATTTTAACAAATGTCAGACCGTGATGAATAAAAACACCCAAACTGATTACTCCTGAAACATTGAAGGAATCTATTTCCTAGGCATCTGTTTTCAAAAATTATACAAGAAAGTTTCAGCAAAAGTGAAAAATATAAAGACCAACAAACACTACTGCTAAAAGTCTTTCAAGAGCCTCATTTGTGAGCCATCCTCTTCTCAAGCTCCCACGTGAGATGTTGTTTCTCCTCCTATGTACGTTCCCTTGGCTATCCCTGCCTGGCCCAGGCCTCCTGAAAGAGCAGCACCAAGCTGCAGCCACAGCCCTGGGGCTTGCTAATGGCCCTAATGGCAGGCCACCACATCCCTAAATCATCCAAAACTCAGATGTCCCAGTGGCACGTCTCAGAGCAGACACACTGATGTGTCTCAGGGGATGAAAAGGCAGAGCAAACTTCTGTTGGTGCAGTTTAGATGATTCAGAATTCAAAATGATGAAATGATGCTGGAGTATGAAGAGGGAGACGCAGACACTTTGTATTTCCCGTCTTTTGTCTGGGCTTAGGAGCATCTATTCAAAGGGCCTTTGTGACTTCCCGTGGTTTCCAAAGTCTGATTCAGAGTAATGCTGTACTAGAGTAAAAACTCCAACTTTTCCAAAACACATCTTTTGTAGCAAAATGTTAACAAAACTCAATTAAATTCCCAATTTGCTAACTACCAGTGTATCAGACTTTCAATCAAGTTCCACTTTATTCAACTGCCTGGTCTATTTCAGAGTTTTCAGTAAGATAAAATGACTAGATGTGCTAAAATTACATTCTCATCTAATTCTTAGCTGGATGGATTAGACTGCAAGATACAGAAACTTTAAACACTGAATTCAAACTTCTGTGGCTTTGAAACTCTTAGATAAAGGCAAGTGGAAGATAACATCCTACGCAAACATAACTCAAGCATAACCTCTTGATCTTCAGTAGAAAGAAAGGAGATTCAAAGTCAATTTTAAGTCTCTGCTTTGCCTGGGATCAGCATTTGACCTTTTAAAACTGAAACCCAGCTCCTTTTTACTGAAGAGCAGTACAGGTTCCTCAAATTGTTTTGAGATTTAGTTTGTTTTCTTGTCTGTTTTTAATTAAGTTGACCTTTTGCAGTCCAAATAATTCTTATTCATTAAAACTGTCAGTCTATCACTGAGATTAATTTTAGCATCTAGTGAATCTATTATCAGTTTCAGTAATTTATAGAATATCATGGTTTTGATCTGGTTTATGATTCTTATTTTTCAGGTAGTTTAATATTTATTCCAAACTATTTTTGAAAACTGAATTAATATGGTGAAACTCTTTAAATTATATCCAGTTTAAATCTTCCCTTTTCAAGTCAACTTGAAACCATGGGGTTCATGGGGTTATAGGAAATATTTTGAATTTACAGGGTCTTTATCAATGCAGTGATAGTATTATAAATAAATAGTAGACCATTTAACTATACAACCTCAGGAAAGCTGACAAAGCAATTTTGGAGAATTTGTCCTCCACTTTCCAAAATACAATCAGTGCACCAGACCATGAAAAATGCCCAAGTGTTTCAGAAAAGCCCAACAGAGAGCCATCAACATTGGGAACAGGAGGTGATGGTTAAGGGGAACAGAGAAGACAGGCCATTTTCTTTATTCCATTCATCTCATACTCTCAGAGGATCCACAGACATTAGGTTAAGAATTCTATAAGGATGAGTCATGATATTTTCCTCCATAACCTTCTGTGGCCAGCACATCTCAGACATTCAGAAACCATAATGTAAATCTTACATCCATTTTACCATCTCTTACATTTCCAATAAGTAATCTTCCCTTCCAGGTCCTGAGGAATTAGGTCAATAACATTTTGTTCTGTTTACCCATCAGTTCAACTTTGTAAACCTCATTCATATCCCTCCTGAGATTTCTCTCCACACTGAAGATCCCCACCTTCTTAGTCTCTCCTCAGTGCAGCCACTCCAAACCTTGGCTCATTTTATCTGCCTCCCTGCATGAAGATGTTCCATGTGCCCTTTATATCCTTTGACATGCACAGAGATCTGCACACAGTAACCAACATGAGTACACCACAATGTTTGATATCACAATGTTTGCATTATTTTTTGTTTGTAATACCCTTACTGATGCAGCCTAAACAAAACATTATGGATTTTTTCTTTTGCTGCCACCCCATCTGGTGCCTGTAAGTACTGTTAGCAATAAGGTCAGGATAGCTTTCTGGAGTTGCAACAAGCTCAGCATGATTTAAGTAGGGGATAGTCTGTTTGTCTGAAATATTCCTTGCCTCACGTTTGTCTCTGATCAAGATCATCTGCCACTTGTTGCCCATCCACTCAGTTTTGGAGTTCCCACTATCAACTCAGCCTTTGACTACCTGAGGCATAATGTCATCAGCATTCTTGGAAATGTCACCATACACCTCTTGTCTCCAACAAATTTCTCACATTCATGCACCTTCTAAAAATATCTGCATCACTTTCTGTTACTCCTGTAATTGCCTCCCCCCTCCCCTCAGCCCCTACTGATTTTTGAATACAGATTGAAAAATATGTGTAGAATGGACTGCCAATGCCCCACATAGAAGTTCAATGTTTCATGTAAAACTGTGCAGGATTATCAAAATCAATTTCTTTCATCTGGGTAAGCAAATAGCAAAACCAGAGCTTACAATATATAAAGTTTCCTTGCCAAATAATGCTTAGCAGCATTACACTGGAATCTGAAATCACTAACAGATTTCATTTCTGGAATCTATTCAATTGCTAATTTCTTGCAACTTTATCTTGAGATCTGCTGAGCAAAAAAATGTAATAGGAAACAAAATTTCAGTTGATCACTCTGAGCTACGGAGAATGAACTTTAAAGCAGAGCATAATGTATTAACTACAAAGAATAAAACTTGAAACCTATGAAAAGTTTAGAGTCAGTTTTCTTTTCTGATTTACAGAAGGTTCTAAATGTTAATATCTATTTTTTCTTTTAAATTATTATATGAAAATAAATTATACTCAGTCTGCTCTCCCTTCATTACCATCTTCATTCAATATGGTTTTAAAGTATGCTTCCATTTTCTCATTCTCAAAATGGACTTTAAAAAATCTTAGAATTCTCTTCATAAAGTAACATTCTTTTAACAATGAAAATTTAATTTTTAGGAAACATAGACAAAAAAAAAAAGACTATTAAAACTTATGTGAGTCACAATATAAGCATTCTGACTTTTCAGGTGCTTTTTTTTTTTTTAATAGTCTATTAAAGCTATTCTGAAAAAGAGAAATCAAAATATTGACCAGTATTTATTGTACCTTATATTCTACTGATATTCTTAAATAAATTTGACATAGTAACAACACATGCATTGGGCAATGCCATGACAATATTAGCTCTTTGGACTGTAAGAAGAGGCCACCTCCTTCAACTTTTGTTTGCCTCATGCTTTGATCTTAAGGAAAAATTAAAGCATTTTGGATGATATGGGTTTCAAGTCTTAAAAAGAAAGAATGTGACTGTACCCAAAACCAAATTAGGACAAATAATAAAAAACTAAAATATGTCAAAGCATAAGAGTTATACAAATCCCGTGAAACCATGGCTATGTAAAGACTGTGCAGGTGATAAGACGATGGTCTTTTCATGCCCAAGTTCATCAATAATTGAGACCTACTTAGAACACAGCACATTTTCCTGTCAAGTAGGCTTCTTTCCTTTGAAAATCCGCTCTAGAAGAGTAAAAAGAAGAAAACAAAACACCACATATATGATGGCAGAAGCTAGGGTAGGATGTGTTTCCAAGACCTGGGAGGAAGAAGCATTCCCTGGCTCTGACACAGCCAAGAAGACTGGGAGGTGAATAGAAGCGTACTGATGCACATAAGTCTCACTAAAGTACACCAGGAACATTTATATCAGTTTAATTCAACACTATCTGTATTCCTCTTGGTGCAAGGCTATTATTCACACAAAGTTCACTAACTGAGGTCTCTGCAATCATTTCCCTCTAAATTACACAAGCTGTCATTCCAGAGGAAAACAAACCAATCGGTCAACATTCTAAACAGAACAAAAGGAGGAATGCATGTGCAAGTGTTTATTTAAGAACCTTCATCTAGGCAGCAAAACTGGATTATTCCCACTTAACAGATCCTAGGCTTCCTTAAAATGTAGAACATGGCAAGTATTTCCATGTAATATTCTAACACTGCATTGAGCCAAAAGAACGCTCAGTTAGACATTTCTACTGATAAATGAAGGGATGAACAATAACAATCTTAACACAACAGGAACATATTTTATATTCTCAAACATAGCTCAACCACCAATCTCTTTCTTCTGTGTTGCCAAAGCAGATTATAGGGCTGTTAAAAAGATGTGTTATTGTTTTATAAGTGTTTGCACTTACATAACAAGTTAATGCTTGGAAACACAGATGGGTTTCAAATGTACAAAAGAACAGCTTTTTATGTGACAAATAAAGCCCAAGGACTCCCTTGTGTAACAAATAACAGTACCATCAACACCTGGAAATACAGCAGAAAGAATTATTTAAAGCATCTCTGAAGGTTCTGACAGCTGTAGATTACTTGTTGCATCTCTTTCTTTTAACACAAAATCATTTAGGTTGGAAAAGACCTTCAGGATTATTGAGTACAACAATTAACCCAGCACTCCCATCCCTAAACCAGGTCCCTAAGTGACACATCTACCTGTCTTTTACATGCCACTGGGAAACCTTATAGCACTTTTCAGTACCTAAAGGAGAATTACAGGAAGGCTGGAAAGGGACTTTTCCCAAGGGCATGTAGTGATAGGACAAGGGAGAACTGACTTAAGATAAAAGAATGTTTAGATTAGATACTAAGAAGAAATTATTTGCTTCTGAATTGTGAAGCACTGATACAGGTTGTCCAGAGAGATTGTG
>WAAE01009363.1:57923-71704 GCA_013400495.1 Nicator chloris | reverse complement strand
CGGTCACCGCGGAGCCGCCGCGGCCGCGCCGCGCCCCCGGCCCCGCCGCGGCTCCCTCCGCGCTCACCTGGAAGCCGTCGCTCATGGTCTCGCCGAACCAGACGTGTTTCTTCTCCTTGGGGTTCTTGCTGAGGTACCAGTTCTTGCGGGCGATGGACGCCTGGGTCGGGTACACGCACGTCTCGCCCGTCTCCAGGTTGCAGAAGACCTTGATGGCGTCCAGGTTGCAGCCTTGGTTGGGGTCGATCCAGTACTCGCCTGAGGGGACAGGGAGAGGGTCAGCAGTGAGGGGAGGAGGGACAGCCAGGGGACGGAGGGGAGGAACAGGGGGGGGGGAGGGATGGAAGTCAGGAACAGCCAGGAGGAATGAAGGATGAAGGTGAGGAACAGCCCCAGGGCATGGAGAATGGAGCTGANTTTGGGGGGTTTTTTATATTTTTTGGGGGGGTTGAATGCTTTTTTTTTTTTTTTTGGGAGGGTTTTTGAGGTTTTTCTCTTACGGCAACGCAACCGGAGTTGTTTTAGAGACGCTGGATAGAAACCGACACAAATTCAAAAGTCCATTTGAAATTTTCTCCTTTTTTCGGCTGTTTTTTTTTTTTTGTGTGTTTTTTTTTTTCCTTTTATTATTATTATTATTCTTTTATCATTATTATTACTCTCTCCTGTCACGCGTGGGGCGTCCGGGGTTACAAGAAGCAGACGGGGCCGATGTCGATGCCGAATTCCTGGTCCGGAGCGCCGACGTCCATAGGAGCCAAATCGATGATGGGCAGGCGCGAGGTCTTCGTCGTCTTGTACTCGATGACTGTCTTGCCCCAGGCGCCCGTGTGACTCTGCGGGGACACCACGGTCACCCCCCGTCCCCCCGAGGGTCCCCCCGCGGGTCCCCCCGCCCGCCGGCACCCACCGTGCAGCCGTCCTCGGTGACGCCGTAGGTGAAGCGGCTGTTGCCCTCGGCGCGGATCTCGATCTCGTTGGCGCCCTGCAGCAGCAGGGCCTTCTTCAGGTTGCCGCTGGCCTGCTCCATGTAGGCCACGCTGTTCTTGCAGTGGTAGGTGACGTTCTGGGCGGCCTCGGTGGCCATGAGGCGCAGGAAGGTCAGCTGGATGGCCACGTCGGCCGGGTTGGAGCCCTCGCCGCCGTACTCGNGGGAGGAGGGACAGCCAGGGGACGGAGGGGAGGAACAGGTGGGAGGGAGGGATGGAAGTCAGGAACAGCCAGGAGGGATGAAGGATGAAGGTGAGGAACAGCCCCAGGGCATGGAGAATGGAGCTGAGGAGCAGCCAGAGGGATGAACGTAAGGAGAATCCAGGAGGGAACAGGTGAGAAACAACCAGAGGGATGGAAGAGGTGAGGAGCAGGCAGAGGGATGGAGGTAAGGAGAATCCAGGAGGGAAGAGGTGAGGAAGAGTCAGGAGAGATAAAGGATGAGGGTGAGGAATAGCCCTGGGGGATGGAGAACGGAGCTGAGGAGCAGAGGATGGAGGGATGGGTGAGGGATGGGGGCTGAGAGATGTTGAGGATGAAGGGAGGAAGGAGGAAGGTGAGGAGCAGCCATGGGAGGTGAGGAGGGAGGTGAGGAAGGCAAAGGAGGGAGCTGGGGGCGGAGCGTGGAGCAGGAGAAGAGGAAGAAGGAGAGGAGCAAAGGGGAGAGGGAGGGACGGGAGGGGATGGAGGATGGAGGATGGAGAGGAGAGCAGACAGGAGACACAGGACAGAGGGGAGCTGCAGATGAACAGGGGGATGGAAGAAGGGCAGAGCTGAGGAGCAGCAGAGGGGACAGAGACGGGGTGAGAGCCCCGAGGGGCCGGCGGGGACCGGGGCGACACCGACCGCTCTTCCAGTCGCCGTGGCACATCTTCAGGTCGCGGCAGGTGCGGGCGGGGTTCTTGCGGGTGCCCTCGGGGCTGCGGATGTTCTCGATCTGCTGGCTCAGGCTCTTGAGGGTGGTGTCCACCTCCAGGTCGCGGTCGCGCATCACGTTGGCGTCATCGGCCCGGTAGTAGCGGCCGCCGTCGTGCGCCTTCTCCTGGGGCGGCTGGGGCAGGAAGCTGAAGTCGAATCCGCCGCTGGGAGGGCCGGGAGGACCGGGGGGCCCGGGGGGGCCAGGGGGACCCTGCGGGAGGAGAGGAGGAGGATGGTGACGGAGCAGCGGGCGCTGAAGGCGGGCGGCTCGGGGAGGGCGGACGGCTCGGGACGTACGACGGGACCGACGTCGCCGGTGCGGCCGCGGGGGCCGGGGGGGCCGATGGGGCCGGGCAGCCCGTTCAGACCGTCCTTGCCAGCAGCACCAGCGGAGCCGGGAGGACCCTGCGGGACGGGAGAAGAGGGTGAGCGCGGCCGCGCAGCCCCGGCAGAGCTGTCCCCTGCAGCCCCGACACACGGGGACACCCGATGAGAGCCCCCCCGCTCCCCCTGCCGTGCCACAGCCGCGGCCGGATGTCGCAGCTCGTCCCGGGACTCACTCGGGGACCGGCGGGACCAGAAGCACCAGAAGGACCTTGTTCACCAGGAGAGCCCTGTGACAATGCAGGAGGAAGAAGAGGTGACATCAGAGGTGGCATCGGCAGCTCGTGCTGCCTCCAGGACGTGGGGCAGCGCCCGGGGTGTCACCGTCACCCCACGGGACTTACAGGAGGACCAGGAGGACCCTGGAGACCGGAGAAGCCTCTGTGACCCTTCATGCCTCTGTCACCCTGTTCACCGGCTTCACCTTTGTCACCACGGGGACCTTGTGGACCCTGCAGGAGGAGGAAGAGGAGGAGGAGGATGAGTTGAGCGGGGTCCTGGCCAGTCACTGTCCCCACGCCTGTGGGGACACAGAGGCACCAGGGAGGACAGAGCAGAACATCACTTACAGCAGGACCACGAGCACCAGCAGGACCAGGGGGGCCAGCGGGACCTTGGGGACCCTGGGACGGGAGAGAAGGGGACAGGTTAGAGCATCCTGCACCTCCTGCTGGCTTGGGGCAGAACCACCCTGAGATGCTCAGGGACCCCCGAGTGGGGTGGTGACACCTCTGACATCGCCCCTTGCAGGGTGGTGGCAGCTCTGGCTTCCTGGGGAAGCTCCTTCCAGCTGAGCCCGGGGCCAGGCCCCAGAACCGGGTCCTTCCCGGGTGTCCCCGGGCCGGGGGGTGCAAGGGGGGCTCTGGGCAGAGCGTCACTTACGGTCTCACCGCGATCTCCGTTCTTGCCAGCAGGACCGACGGGGCCGGGGGCACCGGGGGCACCGGGAGCACCAGGGGGGCCGGCGGGGCCGGTCTCACCGCGATCGCCCTGCGAGGAGGAGGAGGAGGAGGAGGAGGAAGAGGAGAGGTCAGTGAGGGCCAGCACAAGCCCATCACCCCTCCCGTGCCCCCCTCAGAGCCCACTCACCTTGGGACCAGCAGCACCGTCACGGCCGGGAGCACCTTCAGCACCGGGAGCGCCCTACGGGGACCAGAGACCCTCGTTAGGGGCGGGGGGGTCTCACTGAGCCCCCCACGGGCAGTGCCCATCAGTGCCCCGAGCGGGCACGCCCTCAGCACGGGGGCTCCGCGCCCCGCAGCCCCGATGGTGGCCGGGGCCGCTCACCTCGCGTCCGGCTTCTCCGGGGGGTCCGGCCAGGCCGGGGGGGCCCATGGGGCCGGGGGGGCCGCGCTCGCCGGGGGAGCCGGAGGGACCTTGTTTGCCGGGTTCGCCCTGCGGGGGGACACAACGCGGGCTCAGACAGCGTCGGACACCCAGCCCGGCGGGGTGACGGAGTCCGCGGTTCCCGGGAGCCCCCCGGTACTCACGGAGGGGCCGGGCAGCCCAGGGAAGCCTCTCTCGCCTCTCTGTCCGGGGAGACCAACGACACCGCGCTGGCCCGCGATACCTTGGGGTCCGGGCGTGCCGGGAGCGCCCTGCGGGGACAAACGGCGCCTCAGCGGCGGCAGCGGCCAGCGTCACCCTCGCCACCGAGGGGACGGCGAGAGGGGGTGACGAGCGGAGGGGTCCGGGCGGGGGACTCACGATGGGGCCGTCAGCGCCGGGGGCTCCCTTCTCGCCGGGGGGGCCGGGGGGGCCGGCGGGTCCCGGCTCTCCGGGGCGGCCAGCGGGGCCGGTCTCACCGCGGGGTCCTTTGCCACCTTCCTTGCCGGCGGGGCCGGGCGGGCCGGGGAGGCCGATGTTACCCTGCGGGGACGGGAGGCGATGCCGTCAGGCCGGGACCCCCTCGCTGCCAGCTGAAGGGCGGCCAGGGGGGTCCCGGTGCCAAGTGGGACAGGGCGGCCACGTGCAGCACCTGGATGGTGCCCAGCACCTCCTGTCTGCTGTCCCCAGCACCTCCTGTCCCCAGCGTCTCCTGTCCCCTGTCCCCAGCACCTCCTGTCCGCTGTCCCCAGCACCTCCTGTCCCCTGTCCCAGCACCAGCCCCCCACATCTCCCCCCCAGGGGTACTCACCGAGGGGCCGGGGGGTCCAACTCGTCCAGCAGCACCAGGGAAACCAGTAGCACCCTGGGAGGGAGGAAAGCTGCAGTCAGTGGGGATCCAAAGGTCCAGGAGACAATCCCTGGCTGGGAGTTACTGCAGGGACCCCGGGGCTGGTGGTCAGGAGGCAAGTGCCCACCTTGGGGGCTGATTTGGGGGGTATAAAGGCAAACCCCTTTTTCCCTCTGCTCTGTCCCCTGTTGGGGCGAGGCCACCCCACTCTGGTGCCATCCCCAGATGGTTTTGGGGGCGCGGGACCCCAAAGGTGCCCCACGGTGTGGGGGGAGCAGAGCCAGGGTTAAAGCACCTCGGGGCTGTTCACAGCCGAGGGTGTCCCCAGACCCCCCCAAACGCCCCCTCCCCACAAGCCCGGTACTTACAGGGGGTCCGGCGCTTCCGCGAGCACCTTTGGGACCGGGAGCACCAACAGCACCCTGGGCAGGAGGAAGAGGAGGAAGAGGAGGAGGAGAGGGGTGAGCTGCGCTGTGGGGCTGCAGCCCGGGGGCGGTGGGGGGGGCTGAGGGGGGCACTTACAGCAGGTCCAGGAGCACCAGTGGGGCCAGCGGGGCCGGGGGGACCGGCGTCACCCTTGGCTCCAGCATCCCCAGTTTCACCTTTAGCACCAGGCTGGCCGTCAGCGCCCTGCGGGACACGGGGCCGGGGTCAGCCCGGGGGGCTCCGCGCCGCCCTGGGGGGCAGGAGCGGACCCCCGGCCGGGGGGGGACCGGGCTGCCGCACTTACGGGGGGGCCAGCAAATCCAGCAGGACCGGGAGGGCCGGGCTCGCCACGGTCGCCCTGGAGGAGAGAGACGGGAGGGAACGGCGTGAGACGAGCGGGGGACGGCCACCGTGGCCACCGAGGAGTGGCCACCCACGGCAGGGCCATCACCGAGGGTGGGGGACACTTACGGGAGCACCACGGGCACCAGTGGGACCAGCAGGACCAGGGGGACCGGCTTCACCCTGGAAAAGGGGAGGAAAACAGCAGAGAGGGGTCAGGGCTGTGGCGAGGAGGGGGCGGTGAGTGCCCGGACACGTCTGTCCCTGCGGGATGTCCCTACCTTGTCACCAGGAGCACCAGCGGGGCCGGGGGGGCCGATGGGACCGGTCAGGCCTCGGAGACCGTCCTTGCCAGGAGCGCCATCAGCACCTTTGGGACCGGGGTCACCCTGAGGGAGGGACACGAGGGTGGGTTCCAGGGACAGGTCCCTTGCGGGGGTTCACCCCTCTCTGCACTGAGACATCGCCGGTTCTTCATCCCCCCTGGGACAGGCGGGGACCATCCTCCTCCTCCTCACAAGAGCTGGGCTCTCAGCGAGGGATTGTCCCCGAGGGATGGGGACAGAGGTGACACAGAGCATCCCCTCCCCAGGTCGCTGCTGCCCATCGGGGGCACATCCAGCCCCGAGGGGATGACGAGGGGGGCGTGGGGATGGTGGGGAGCAGGTCACCGAGGGGGACACCAGGGTGCTGGGGACACCAGGGTGCTGGGGACACCAGGGTGCTGGGGACACATACTCTGTCACCCTTGGCGCCTGGCAGGCCGGCAGCACCACGCTCTCCGGGCATACCCTGCAGACCGGGGGGCCCTTGGTTCCCGGGGGCTCCGGGAGCACCAGCATCGCCCTGGCAGAGAGGGAAAACAGGGATTAGTGAGATCCCAAATCCATCCCGGCGTCAGCCCCAGCCCCAGGGGGTGAAACCAAACCCAGCCACCCTCACACCTGTGCCCCACAAGCTGGGGACGGTCTCCTGCCACCCCGCCACGCCCAGCCTGGCACCTACCTTAGCACCATCGTTACCGGGAGCACCGTTAGCACCACGAGGACCTTGGGGACCGGGGGGGCCTTGGACACCGCGTTCTCCAGGGAATCCTCTCTCACCCTGGGGAGGGGAGGCAGGACCGAGGCCGTCAGGGCCGCGCGGGGCACTTTGGGGTGCCGAGAGTTGAGGGGGACACAGAGGGGTTCAGCTTACCCTGGCACCGGCGGGACCGGGGGCTCCGGCGTCTCCGGGGACACCCTGAGGGGAGAGGGTGACGAGTCAGAGGGGGACAGGTGGCACTGGGGACGGGCGGCACTGGGGACGGGCAGAGGGGTCCCCGGGGTGCCCCCAGGGGTCCCTCATTCCCTGGGCAGGGCTGGGATTCCCACTGCTCCCCCGCTGCCCGGGGGGGACCCCACCAGCAGCCCCTGGAGTGAGCAGGAGAGGGGCGATGGGGAGGGGACAGGAGGGGCGATGGGGAGGGGACAGGAGGGGCCCCAATGCCCACACTCACCTGCTCGCCAGGCTTGCCAGCCTCGCCAGGTGGGCCAGCGGGGCCGGGCAGACCCTGGGGAGGAAGAAGAGGAGCCGTGAGCCACCACGGAGGGGACAAGGGAAATGTCACCCACGCTCTGGGTGCTTTGTCCCCCTGCCGGGGAAGGGGCAGCCCTCACCTGGAAGCCAGGAGCACCAGCGGGACCTTGTTCACCTCTCTCTCCAGCGGGACCCTGGGGGACACAGGACAGGCATGGAGGGGGGCACGTGGCTCCCGAGCCCCTTGGCCGGTGGCCGGGCGTGGCCGGGGGTGGCCGCGGGCCGGGTGATACTCACGGCGGGGCCGGGGGGACCTTGGGCACCGGTTTCACCATCCTTGCCAGCAGCACCCTGGGGAGGAGGGAGAGGAGGGTGCTCAGAGCAGTCCCCGCAGGGCTCTGTGCCCCCCCCGAGCTGGGCGTGGGCCTGGACACGGCCACGGGATCCTTCGAAGGCCGGGAGACACCGCGGCGAGCTGCCCGCGGCCACGTCACCGCCGCTGTCCGCGCTCCAAGAGCGCCGGTAGCCACCGGGACGGGATCCCAAACACCTCATCCCGCTGCGGCCGCGGGCCGGGAGCCTTCCCTGGCTGCTCTCGGCCACCTCACAGCCCATTCCCACCCCATTCCCACCCCATTCCCACCCCATTCACACCCATCGCGGCTGCCCCGTGCCAGGGCGGCCCTCCCTGGCACCCCACGCTGGGATGATGCTCCGTGTCACCCTCCCTGTCACCGCACACCTCTCTGTCACCTGACCCTCCCTTGTCACCTCCCCCGGGCTGTCTGTGCCCCACCCCACACTCACCACGGCGCCGGGGGGACCGGGAGCTCCTCTCTCGCCAGGTTTGCCAGGTTCGCCCTAAAACCAGAGCGGGATGAGCCCGTGACGACCCCGGGCGGGGGGGACGGGTCCCCTGAGCGTCCCGCAGGGACCAGGGCGCGGGGATGGTGGCACTCACCGCAGCACCTTTGGGACCGGGGAATCCCATCACGCCGGCCTGGCCTCTGGCTCCGGGGGGGCCGGGGGGGCCGGGGCGTCCGTCTTGACCAGCGGGACCCTGTCGGGGGGAGCCAGCGCCCCGTTAGCGGCGCCCGTGGCGAGCCAGGGGAGGAGGGGACATCAGCGGGGACAACTTACAGGGGGGCCGGTCTTGCCGTCGGGTCCGGGGCTCCCGGGGCTTCCAGTCAGACCCTGCGAGGCAGCGGGAGGGGGGTCAGGAGCTCAGGAATTCCAGGGGATGCTCCAGAGAACGGGAGCATCCTCGAAAGTGGCTCCTCCGCCGGCACAGCGAGCAGGACAGCGCTGCGGCCGTGCCGGTGTGGCTCCGTGCCACCGTGTCACCGCGTCACCGCGCCCCTCACCTTGGCACCGGGCAGGCCGGGTTCCCCGGGGCGTCCAGCTTCACCAGGAGATCCTTTGGGGCCAACGGGGCCCGGGGAGCCGCGCTCGCCGGGGGGACCCTGGGAAGGGGGGACAGAGGTGACCCAGCTGCAGGACAGCACCCGGGGACCGGGACAGAGCCGTGTCCCCGCAGGTGGCAGCGACACGGAGCCGCTGTGGCCACTGTGTGGGCACAGGTGACAACGGCCAGAGTCCCCACGGCCCTGCTGACGCCACTTTCTCCCGCAGAGGGACGCGGGCACCCACCTTGGGACCGGCGATGCCATCGGCGCCAGGGAAACCGCGGCTGCCAGGAGCGCCCTGAGGGGGACACGGCACGGTCAGTGCGGGGACACGCGGGGACCTCGGGGGGTCTGGGGGTGCTGGGGAGGGATGTGCCAGAGCGCCACATGGCCACCAGTGAGGGCAGCCGGAAGGGGCTGGGGGTGTCACCACGGTGTCCCCGAGCTGGCTCAGCCGCTGGACACGGGGAGATGGGAGGAGGACGGGGGTGGGGACAGGGACATGGCAGGGGTGGGGACAGGGACGCTGCTACTCACACGTTCGCCAGCGGGGCCGGGCAGCCCAGCTGGGCCGGGCTCACCACGGGCTCCTCTCTTGCCTTCCTCTCCAGCGGGGCCGGGGGGGCCTTGGACACCAGCGGGACCCTGGGGAAGGAGGCGGAGGGATGAGGACCCCCCGGAGCCAGCAGGGGCCGCGCCCCCAGGGACACATCGGGGGGTCACTCACGGGTTCGCCTTTGGCACCGGTGTCACCCTTGTTTCCTGGAGCACCGGGCTCACCCTGGAGGGGAGAGAAGAGAGAAAACGTTTAACGCCGGATTGAGGAGCAGAGGCACCCACGAGTCACATCCCGCCGAGCCCTCAGAGCGACAAGGGCCCAGCAGCTGCCACCCACTGCACCTCCCTGCCCTGGCAGGGACACCTCAGGAGGTGGACACCTCCAGCTGGGACTGCAACACCTTCCTGAGGCAGAGGAAAGGATCCCAGCCCGGCCGGAGGCGCTGCAGCAGCCCGGGGATACTCACGGTGTTACCCTTGGGGCCGGGGGCACCGCTGGGACCCTGGGGTCCGGAGGGACCGCGGGCACCGGGGAAGCCGGGAGCGCCAGCAATGCCAGGAGCGCCCTGCAAGAGGCACAGGAGGCCGTGAGGAGGCAGCACAGCCCTCCCTGCCCCGGCCGCACGGGGACGCGAGGGACACTCACGGTGGCCCCCTTGGCACCAGGTTGGCCGTCAGCACCGGGGTTGCCCTGCGGAGAGAAGGAGGAAGAGGAGGGTCACGGCGGGGCTGGCACGGCGTGAGGCCAAAGGACAGCGAGCCCTCGGATGTCACTTACAGCAGGACCGGCAGCGCCAGCAGGGCCGGGGGGACCGGGCTCACCGCGAGCACCTTGGGGACCTTCGCTGCCACGAGCTCCCTGGGGACCTGTCTCACCCTGAGGAGGAAGAGGAGGAGGAGCCGTGAGCGCCAGGGCCGCCCTGGCCCCCAGCGGCGCTGATTCCACCTGCGGCTCCTTCCCGTGGAGGCACGGCCGGCACAGGTGCCCGGGACACGCCTGGGGACGTCCCCTCTGTGCCCCTGTCCCCGGCAGGGCCAGCCCGCGGCGCTTCGGCCAGGCAGAGCCCTTCCCTGCCCAGCGCCCCCTCCCCACGCTCCCAGTGCCCCCCAGAGCCCGGCGGGCCCTACCTTAGCACCAGCGGCACCGGGGAAGCCGGGGGGACCAGCGGGACCAGTGGGACCCTAAATGGGGGAGAGGGTGCGAGTCAGGGGGGACCCCAGCCCGCACCTGGCGCGGGTGGGATCCCCAGGCAGCAGAGCCCTGGCTCCCGGCCAGGATTCCCCAGCTGGGATGGGATCTCCCTGCAGAGAGGGCGGGTGGGGTCCGGGGTACTTACGGGGGGACCGGCAGCACCGGGAGCACCGTCATTGCCACGAGCGCCCTGCGGGAGAGGGGACACCGTGAGTGACGCCCACGGAGGGGGCAGGTGACCCCCACGGGTGGGACAGGTGATCCTCAGCCCGCCGTGCCCGGGCAGGGGTCTCAGCCCTGCCCATCCCAAATACTCACGGCTGGGCCGGATGGGCCGGGACGGCCTCTCTCGCCGGGAAGACCACGAGGACCCTGGGGAGGGGACAGGACACGTTTAGGACACGTTTGGGTCACCTGGATGGACAGTTCCCCCTTTCGGAGCCTCCTCCCACCCCACGCCCCCCCCCCAGTGCTGCCCGCGGTGACGTTTCCGAGGGGTCAAACCCCTCCCGCCGCATTCCCTGGTGGATCCCTGAGGAGGAGCTGGGTCCCCGCCAGGTGCCACCCCCCATCCTTGTCCCCTCTTGCCCAGAACCCCCCCGGCACCCCCGGGGTCCGGCACTCACCATCTGCCCAGGAGCTCCGTTCTCTCCGGGGCTGCCGGGCTCTCCCTAAGGAGGAAGGACACCGTGAGGGACCTGCTCTGCAGGGAGGAGGGGACAGCGGTGACATCGCCAGGACAGGGGTGGCGCTGCCACCACTCCTCACCTTGGGGCCAGCAGGTCCAGGCTCACCCTTGGCACCATCCAGACCACTGAAACCCTGCGGGGAGGAGAGAGAAGGGGCGAGGGGGGTTCAGGAGGGGACCCTGGCTGAGGTCAGGGGTCCCTCGTCCCCTGAGTGTCCCCAGCACGGGAGGGGGGACTCACTCTGTGTCCCTTCATGCCTGGCAGGCCGGCGGTTCCGGGGAGACCTCGAGCACCCTGGGGGAAACGGGAGGCGGTGATGGGGGCGCTGGGGGGGCTGTCCCCACACCAGAGGCCCCCGTTCCCAAGGGGGGGGGACAGTGGGGGTGTCCCCTCGTGTGTCTCACCTGGGGGCCGGGGGGACCCCGCTCTCCGGGGCGGCCAGGCTTGCCAGCTTCACCCTGAGGACAAGGACACCGCGTTGGTGGCGTGTCCCCAAGCCAGGTGGCTCCTGCTCACCTGGGGGGGGCTGGCAGGGCCACCAGGCCCCAAAGTGGGGGGGACCCCAGGGGCAGGCCACTTACGTCATCTCCGTTCTTGCCAGGGGGGCCAGCGGGACCTCGGGGACCCATGGGACCCTAGGAGAGAGGGAGGGCAGGGGTGAGGGTGCTGAGGTGACAGCTGTCCCCTGTCACCCTGCCACCCGCCCCGGGCAGTGCCAGCCCCACTGCCGTGGAGCCCAGAGCAGGGACAGCAGCCACAGCCAGGGCTGGCGGCAGCAGCATTGTCCCCATGCCCAGGGGACACGGGCTGGAGCAGCAGGTGACAGCACTCACAGAAGCACCAGGCTCTCCAGGTTCACCAGGGGGGCCTTGGAAACCTTGAGGACCCTGTGGAGAAAAAATAAAGGGAAAAAAAAAGGGTCAGAGAGTGAGAAGCTTGGGCCTGGATCCCCCAGTGGCAGTGGTGGCGTCCCCCCGTATGATAGCACCAGGACTTTGTCCCCACGTGCTTCTGCGGCTGTCAGGAAGGGTGTGACACTCTCCAAGCTGTCCCCCCACCACCCAGGGGGGCCCTGGGGGCTGTTTGTCCCCAAACCCAAAGGGACAGGAAGAGGTGACACTCACGGGAGCACCGGGAGGGCCGGGGAGACCACGGGGACCAGCTGGGCCCTGGGGGAGAACAGAAAGTGTCATCAGCGGGTGCCTTGTCACCCTGGCCCTGTCCCCAGCACCAGCCACCCCCTGTCCCCATCACCACCCCACTGCTGCACCCGCTGGGCCCTGTTGCCACCCCACCACCCTGCTGTCCTCACCTCCACCCCCTCGCTGTCCCCATTGCCACCCATCCCACTCCATTCCTTGTCCCCAACCCTGACCATTGCCTGTCACCATTGCCACCCCATCCCTGCCCCTATTGCTGTGCCCCTATTGCCCCTATTGCCTGTCCCCGCTGCCACCCCAACACCATGTCCCCATCCCTGTTCCCACCTCCACCCATTCCTTGTTCCCATCACTGCCACCCCATCCCTGTCCCCATCACCAACCTGTCCCCAACTCTGTCCCTATCCCTGTCCCAAGCCCCACACACTGTCCCTGTCCCTGTCCCCCTCACTCCCCCTCCCCGTCCCCATCCCTGTCCCCATCGCTCTCCATCCCTGTCCCCTCCAGGCCCAACATCCGTCCCATGTCCTGGTGCTCAGTGACGTCACCAGCACCGGGAGCCCTCCTGTCCCCTCGCCCAGCCTCACCCCCACCCCCTGTGCCCCCTGGTGTCCCCCGGTGTCCCCAGTGTCCCCCGGTGTCCCCGGGCTCACCATGGGCCCGGGCACGGCCATGCCTCCGGCCTTCTCGTCGTAGCCGTAGGACATTTGGGGAGCGAAGTTCTGCGGGAGAGGGAGAGCGGGGGGTGAGCGGGGCACGGGACCCCCGGGGGGGCCGCGCCACCAGGGACCCCCCCACACTCACTCCGCCGAGGCCTGGGGGGCCGGGAGGGCCTGGGGGTCCCGGGAGTCCGGGCTGGCCGGGGATTCCATCTCTGCCGGGGGGGCCGGGGAGTCCCTGCGGAGAGAAGAGAAGGGTGAGCCCGGAGGGGTGGGGTGAGCCCTGAGGGGTGGGGTGAGCCCCAGCAGGACTGGGGGGAGCCCCAGAGGGGTCGGGGTGAGCCCCAGAGGCATTGGGGTAAACCCCAGCGGGATCAGGGTGAGCCCCAGAGGGGTCAGGCTGAGCCCCAGCGGGATCGGGGTGAGCCCCAGAGGCATTGGGGTAAACCCCAGCGGGATCAGGGTGAGCCCCAGCGGGATCGGGGTGAGCCCCAGCGGGATCGGGGTGAGCCCCAGCGGGATTGGGGTGAGCCCCAGCGGGATCGGGGTGAGCCCCAGAGGGGTCGGGGTGAGCCCCAGCGGGATTGGCGTCCCTGCAGACCAGGGGGGACACCCACCCTGTCTCCTTTGGGGCCGATGTCTCCTTTAGGACCCTGTGGGGCAGAGACAGAACAGGTTAGAAAAGGAGCGACTCCAAAAAACCGAGGGCGGGGTTTGTGGTGAAATTTGGGGGGGCTGCGTTTTGAGGGGCCCTTACCTCTACTCCAGCAATTTCTGGGAAGGCGATGGAGGCTGCGGGGGGGAAAAAGGGGGTTCAGAGCAGCGCCCCACACCCACAGCCCAGACCCCCGGGCGGGGGGGGACACGGAGCCCGCTGGTCCCCGGGGCGGGGTGGGACACCGCCGGGGGGGGCTGGGACACCGCCGGGGGGGGGGCTGGGACACCGCCGGGGGGATGTCGCGGTACCGTCGGTGTCGGGACAGATGGCGCAGCACTCTCCGAAGGGGACCTCGGGGTTGGGGCAGTCGGTGTCCTCGCACGTCACGAAGTCGCACATGACTTTGCCGTTGTCGCAGACGCAGATCTGGCACGCTTGTGGTTTCCACACGTCCTTGTCGTTGTAGGTGAGCCCATCCTGGACGCAGCTCCCGGTTTGGACTGGGACAGGGCGGGCGGCAGCGTCAGGAGGGGCGGACCGCAGCCTGCCCGGCTCTCCCCCTCCCCTCATCCCCCTCCCCGCTCCCGCAGCGCTTCTCCCTTCATCTGGTTCTCATCAGCCCGGCGCGGTGACACAGGAAAAGCTCCACAATAAACTCTTCCCACATCGGCTGGAATTTAAACAAAAAAAAAAAAAAAAAAAAAA
>WAAE01009363.1:0-12727 GCA_013400495.1 Nicator chloris | reverse complement strand
AAAAGAAAAAAAAAAAAGGAAATAAAAGTTGAAGGTGCCCCCGGCGCCGCCTCTGGGGAGGGGACACGGGGACACGGTGACCCCAAGGTGGCCTCAGGATGACAGGGACGTGTCCTTCTGTGTCTGCTGTGCTTGTGAACGCTGCAGGACCTTCTGGCTTTCCACGTCCCGGAAGTGTTTCTCCACCTGCAGGGGAAGGGAGGGAGGAAAAGAGGGGTTTAGGGAAGGAAAGGTACCCAAGAGTGGCTGGAGAACCCAAACAAGGTTCTCCAGAACCGGGGTGGGCTGGAGGCCAAACAAGGACGGGCCTCAGGTGTCCCCAGGGAGGTGACACCTGCCCAGTCTCCCCAGTGTCCCCAGCCTGCGCTCGCCACTTTGAACACACGGCCCAAAAAAGGGTGGGAGGGGGATCTGGGGAGGGAAGGGGATGCCCAGGATGGGCTGCAGCCCACCCAAGGAGGGCTCCTGGGTGTCCCCAGGGCTGTGTCACCCTCCCAGCACGCCCCGTGTCCCCAGCCCACACTCACTATTTTGCGTACGTGGCTCAGGGCGCTTCCCTCTTTGCCTTTACAGTTTTCCACCTGGTACGGAGGGGCAATGACGACTTCTTCCATCACAACTATGTTCTTCTCCTGCCATTTACAGTCTTTAATGCTGAGGGGAGGGACAACGGCATCAGGGAATGCCACCTGGCCCGGGAAAGCCACCACTGCCCCCCGGGGTGCGCCTGTGTCCCACTGAGGGGCCAAAGAGCCCCCCCGGATGGGAGTCCAGGGGGGTGGGATGTGCCAGGAAGGGGCAGGGAGCGGGCAGGGAGCCACCCTCCCTCCCTGGGGATCCCACCCAGGACACATCAGAGCCTTCCAGGGCAAACCCGAGGGACCCAGCGATGGGAATCCCCCAAAAGGGAGCGTGGGGACCCCGAGGTGGGGGCTGGGGACCCCGAGGTGGGGGCTGGGGACACCAGGGTGGGGGCTTACGTCTTATGGATGGTCTGGAAGAGCTGCTGCCCCTCCAGAGAGACACCAGCACTAATTGCATACGCCTGGCTCATCTTCTCCTCCTTCTCCGTCCGTGCTTTGTTGGCAAGCTGGGAATACACAGGGACAGGGAACTGGGCTGGGAGCAATGAGGGGACACGGGGACAGCCCTGACACGGCTCTGCCCCTCGTGATCCCAGCCTCAATTCCCCTTCTGAGGCACCCTCACCACTGCCAGGTCTCCCAGAGATTTGGGGGATGGCAGCCCCATCTTTTCACATCCTGCTGTCCCTTCCCCTTGGCCTTTTCTGAATTAATTCTGGCATTTCAGGTGCAAACCACCCTCACTACTCAGCTTACCTGGGGTGGAGATGGGGAAGAGGAGCCTGGAATACCCAACACACTGTGAGTAAACACTCCACACAGGAGTATGAGCAACTTTAGCCTGCAGCAGTTGATTTGTTCCCAAAAAACAACCAGAATTGGTTATCTGGGAGTTGCATCCGTGTGTGGGGAGGTGTGATTACACACGGGGGGCTGGAATACAGATGGAAAACCCCGACCCTGGCATCCCCCCTGCTGAATCCCATGGATGTGGGAGGAGAAGGGCGCAGTGCCTGCAGGCACCAGCCTTGGACCAGCTGCCTTTTCCTGGCTGGAGCTGCCGCAGTGGAGGAGCCACATCAGCATCAGCCCTCCTCTTCCTCCTCCTGGAGCCTCCTCACTCCTGGGAGCACACCCAGAGCTGGACTGGCTTCCTGCTGCTGGCTAAGGGGGTTCCACCCCTTCCAAAGCCCCTCTGAGTACGGAAAGCCCGAGCTCCCTCTGACTGGGGACACTGTAGACCCTCTCCCAGCCATCCTGTGTCCCCTCTCAGGGAGCAGTCACTGCAGGAGCACTGGGATGCTCCCCGTGTGCTCCCTGAATGCCTCAACAGGGACAGGAGCCTTCCTTCGCCTTCACAAGCCTCCTACCCCATTCCATGTGGGAATGGCTCTCTCCAAGACCACCAGTCAGGCTTCCAAACCAGGCACAAGGTTCCACAGGGACTTCCCTGCACCCCACGCCCTTCCCAGCCTTCCCTGGGGTGCCCCAGCCCCTCATCCACCCAGGGGCCTGCCACAAGGCTGCAGAACTGGGATCTCAGCTGAGGGATGCCAAAGCCTCCCCCCACCACACCGGGATGGGCTGGAATTGAGGGACAGAGCATTGGGAATCCCCCCTGCCGTGTCCTCCCTGAGCACATCCCTTTCCCCAGCCTGAGGTTTAGATCCCCTCTGTCCCAAGCCTTGGGAAGCTCCTCCAGCAGCTGCTGCATCCAGATCTGTGGACAGCCCTGACAAGAGGCCACGGGGAGGAGACCGGCAACCCCGGAGAGGTGGCAGCACCAGCAGCATCCCAGCATTTCCATGGGGATCCATCCCTGTGCCCATCACTGCCCTGCAGCAGGTGTGCTCTCCCTGCCCAGCCACGTTTCCCAAGAGGAAATGGACCGGCCCTGCAGCTCCAGGCTCCTGGATCCCGGCGTTCCCAGGAGCTGCAGGGCTGCCCTGCACACACCTCGTGCAGGCAGCATGAATGGATGAGTCACTGCTCCCCCGGATGAACGACAGAATTCACAGCACCAGGCAAGGAGGGACCGTCGGGGACACCAAGGTTCATGCCAGGGCCACCAAGGGCCACGCCAGCGTCCCCCAGTGCCAGGGTGGCCCCTCATGCCACCTGGGTGACGGCAGGCTGGGGAGATCGAGGGGATCCCTCCAAAATCTCCCTGGAATGGCAGTGGATGGCTGTGCCGAGGTCCTCTGCTGAGTGCCAGCCCCGTGGGACAGGGGCTGCTCCCAAATGTCCCCAACTCTCTGGGCTCCCTGGAGCACTGCCAGCACTCCCATGTGCAACACCTCCTTCTCCCAGTACAACCAGTACCAGCCATCGACATCCCAGTGCTGCAGCACCGTCCCATCCAGCCTGCCTGAGCATCCATGGGGAAGGGGATGTGGGGCAGAGCCCCACAGAACTCCCCTCCTGCCACTGGAGTGGCCCCTTCCAACTCGGCTCCATCTGTTATTTCCCCACACACCAAATCCACAATTACTGGGATGCTGGAAAAGCCTGAAGTGAGCACTGGAATTCCTGGGGGGGTTCCCCTCAGGCTGCAGTGACAGCCAACAGTCACATCTTGGTGGCAGCTGTGTCATCCGAGACCTGGGACGTGTTAATCCATCGGGGAGGGGACAGACACCCAGCTGGTGCCACCCGTGTGACACAGAGCCCTGGGAGAGGCGGCCCCGTGGGGCAAGGAGGTGACAACTGAGCACCCCACACCTGGATTCATCCCAGCACCGAGGGCTCGGGGTCACCTTCCCTTTCTTCCACATCACTGGGAATTGGCAGTGATCCCCTTCCAGGATGGATGAACAGCAATTCCTCAGAATTCCACAAGTTCCACATCTTTAGCCCTCCTGTCCATTCCAAAACACCAAAACCCAGACCCAAAAGAGCATCATCCAGAGCCCAAACACTACCACCTAGACCCCAACTACCAAAACCCAGGCTCAAAATCCAAGCCCCAAAACAAGATCACCTTAGACCCCAAAACCACCAAAATCCAGGCCCCCGAATGCCAAAATCCAACACATAAAATCTGGGCCCCAAAACCACCCCAAATCCAGGCCTGAAATGCCAAAAGTCCAGACCCTAAACCCAACAAAATCCAGGGCCCAAACTGATAAACCCAGAGCCCAAACTGCTAAAACCCAAATCAGCAAAGCCCAGAGCCGGAATGGAACTCCGGGAAGCTGCGCTGGGAGCAGGCGAGCTCCAGAGGCAGATCCTGCTGGATCCCTGCAGGATTCCCAGTGATCCCTGGGGGAAGGGCATCTCTCTCACCTTGCTGACGTTGAGGGAGGCTAAAGGGGGAGGCGTTTCCGTGCGGTCATTGATTATTTCCACTTCTGACACGTACTGTAAGTTTACGAGCAGGATGTCTGCGTGGTTGGGCTTGCCACTGGAAGAGGGGCATTCTGGAGGGGGGGGGTTAAGGAAAACAAATCCAGAGGGAGGTTTGTATAGGTGGGACACAGCCCAGGAGCAACGCAGGAGGAGGTTGGGTTTGTGGGAAGCTCCTCTGCTCCCTTGTCCCTACTTGGGACAATCAGTGATCCCAACAGAGCCACTCGTCTCTCTCTGGACCTGTCTGGTGCTGATCCTGGTCTATCCCAACTCCAGACTGAGTTTTCCAGTCCTGGTCCACCAGCACCAGCCCACCACCACCACCGACTTGAAGCAGCATCCCCAAATTTGCACTTTTTCCACCAGAACTCTTTCCTTTTGCAGGCAGCAGCCTCCCTGCGAGCATTCCCGGTTCTGGAAGGAAGGGAATTCCCAGGAGAGGGACACACAAGGTTTGGTGGTGGTACTGCTGTTGTGAATGAGACAGCAGCCCCCCAAAAAACCCCACCCCTTCCAGAGCTGACAGGGATTCCTGCACAATTCCTCTGCTCCCATGAGGATGGATGGATGGAGGGATGGAGGGATGGAGCAGGGAGCATGGCATGTACAGCCTCTTCCATGCCAACACCATCTCCTCCTGGAACAGATCCTCATGGAAGTCCCTGTTCCTCTCCCAGCCCCCCTGTGCACAAGGTGGAGCCCCCCCTAAAAAACGCTGCTCAGTGATGAGGAGAAAGCCAGGGAATTCCATTCTCTCCCTTTGGGGGGATGAGCTGGAGCATCCCAGCTTTGGGAGGAAGAGCTGGACTTTGGGAAGAACCCAGCCCTCTGTGGGGCAGACAGGCAGCACCCAGCAACCTGTTGGACCCTGTGGGATTTCCCTGCTGCCTCTAGGAGCTCCCATGGCTCCAGCCACATCCCAGGCACCCAGGGGGCCTTTTCCTGTTGTGTTTCCCACAGCTCCAGCCACAAAACCCTCATTCCCTGCAGAACCCACCCCTGGGCCCCCAGAACTCCAACACCAGCCCTGAGCTGAGCATTCATCTTCCCCCCTCTCCTGGGTCCCTGCACTGTTTTCCAACAGCCCTTGGCTTTTCCCATTCCTTGCAGATTCCAAACAAAACCATATCTATGTATGTTCATACTGGGGGGGCAGGGAACCCCCCACTGCCCCCACTCACCCCAATACAAGGCTCCCCCACCCCCCCTCTGCAGTGCACACCACTCCCCCGCTCATCCCACTACAGGCTTCCTCACTGCCCTCCCCAAAAAAGCCTCCAGGACACCACAGTCCCCTCCCTATTCTCCCCAAAACTGGGCATTCTCTCTCCCCACATTCAACCCCAAAAGCTTTTATAATTTAGGGGTCCCCATTCACCCTAATACAGGTTCCCCAATCCCCTTGATCACCTCAATACAGGCTCCCAATCACCCTAATAAAGGCCTCCCCAATCACCCTAATACAGGCTCCCCAATGCTCCCAATCACCCCAATACAGGGTCCCCCATTCCCCCCAGCCAGCTCAATACAGGCTCCCTCAATCCCCTTGATCGCCTCAATNCCCCATCGGGCGGGCCGCAGAGGCCCGAGCGGGCCGCGCCGGGGCCGGGACCAGCGCGGCGAGGCGCGGGCGGGTGGATACTGAGCGCCAGCATCTTGCTGGGGTAGTCGAAGGCGACGACCTCGCCCTGGAGGCGCTGCTCCTGGCAGGTGCGGCAGGACACCTGGCTGCCCACGCTGAAGTACTCGCCCGGCGCCGCCATCTTGTNTCTCTCTCCCCACATTCAACCCCAAAAGCTTTTATAATTTAGGGGTCCCCATTCACCCTAATACAGGTTCCCCAATCCCCTTGATCACCTCAATACAGGCTCCCCAATCACCCTAATAAAGGCCTCCCCAATCACCCTAATACAGGCTCCCCAATGCTCCCAATCACCCCAATACAGGGTCCCCCATTCCCCCCAGCCAGCTCAATACAGGCTCCCTCAATCCCCTTGATCGCCTCAATACAGGCTCCCTCAATCCCCCCACCACAATCCTCCTCACCCCCCCAAAAAACTCCCCACAGGACACCCCACATTCCATTCACCCAAGACAAGACCCCCAGCTGCCCCACTGGCCCCAGTGCAGGGCTCCTCGATCCCCCGCTCCCTCGATTACCGGGCCCCCCAACCCCTGCACGCAGAGCTCCCCAATCCCCCCATTCACCCCAACACAAGGCTCTCCAATTCCGCCAAAACCTCCCAACCGGACTCCCCGCTCCCCTCCTCCCTCGGGGGTCTCCCCGCTGCCCCTCAAACCCCTCCCTGTCGCCNGCGCGGCGGGGGCGGGGCCGCGCGGCAGCGAGGGCGGGGATTGGCGCTCCGCCCCGCCGATCTGCTCCGCCCCGCGCTCTGATTGGCTGAGCCCACGCCGGCCGCGGTCTGTCCCTCCCGCCCCGCCGTAGCGCGCCGCCCCGCGGGCGGTGATGGGAAGTGTAGGCGGAAGAGGGCGCGGAGAGCGGCGGGAGGGAGTTTTGAGGGGTCCCCGGGATGAAGCCCCCCCCTCAGGTACCTCCCGCCGGTACCGGGGGGGTGCGGAGCGCCACCGGGAGGTTTAAGGAGGGTCAGGGCGGCTCAGAGGCTGCTGGTGGGAATGGGGAGGCCGCGGGTCTGATGTAGGGAGACCCCAGGGAGGCCTCGGGCCCAAGAGCACAGGGAGGCCCAGAGGGACCCCAGGGAGGCCCCGAGCCCGCTTTACGGGGACCCCAGGGAAGGCCCAAAACCTCAGAGAATACCCAGGGTGGCCCCAGGGAAAGCTCCAGGGAGACCCCAGGCCTTCTGCAGAATCACCACAGGGAGACCCAGGAGGTTTCCAGGAGAAAACCCCAGGGATGTGATGGCTCTTTGGAGCATCACAGCTGCTCCAGCAAATCCCACACCGATCCCCCGGGATCCTGCCCTGGCCCCCATCCCAGAGCCACAGGTCTGTTCTGCCGGGACGCCTCGGGCAGAAATTTGGGAGTCATTCGTGGGCAAACTTCCAGTGGTGAACGACTCTCTGAATCAGTGCCAAGGCATCCCTTGGGATCCAGCCACTCCCACCCCTTCCCAATGAATTCCTAAGGATCCAACCACCTCCTACCCTGTTCCTAAGGGACTCCCGAGGGGATCTGTGCCGGGGCTGATCTCCCTCCTGTGTCCCAGCCCAGTGCCATGGATACCCTGCATGAGGCCGGGATCCACGCAGCCGTGGCCCTGCAGGCTGGGCCGCCCTGGCTGGAGCAGTTCTGGCTCTTCCTGACCTCCCACCTGGATCCCAATGCCATCTACACCGTGTGCTTCCCGCTGGCCCGCGGGCTGGACGACCACGTGTCCATGATGGTTCTCTGGATCGCCCTGGTGGCCGAGTGGCTCAACGTGGTCCTCAAATGGTGAGGGGAGGGACATGGACGGGGGGCATGGGGACACTCCCTGCTCCCTGCCTGTGGAATTCCGGGCAGAGACTCCCTGCCTGTGGCATTCCGCAGGGTCACCCGAGCTTCCCCAAGCATCTGCCAGGAATTCCTGGCAGAGAAAAGCCCGGGAGGCATCAGGACTGGCAAGGGATCCTGCCCTCCCACTGTGGCTTCATCCCTGGAAATCCCGGGATGAGCTGCAGGGATCCTGCCCTCCTGGAAATCCCAGGATGAGCTGCAGGGATCTTGCCCTCCTGGATCCTCCAGGATGAGCTGCAGGGATCCTGCCCTCCTGGATCCTCCAGGATGAGCTGCAGGGATCCTGCCCTCCTGGAAATCCCAGGATGAGCTGCAGGGATCTTGCCCTCCTGGAAATCCCAGGATGAGCTGCAGGGATCTTGCCCTCCTGGATCCCCCGGGATGAGCTGCAGGGATCTTGCTCTCCTGGGTCCCCCGGGATGGGCTGCAGGGATCCTGCCCTCCTGGATCCCCCGGGATGAGCTGCAGGGATGCTGCCGTCGTGCTGCCCCCTCCATCCCTGGCTCCTGCCCCCCGGGATGGGCTGGCTGTCTCTCCCACTGCTCCGTGCTCTCCCTGCCCGCAGGTTCCTGTTCGGGGAGCGCCCGTACTGGTGGATCCTCGAGGCGGGGCTCTCCAGCCGGGAGCAGCTCCCGCTGCGCCAGTTCCCGGTCACCTGCGAGACGGGCCCCGGTGAGTCACAGCTCGGGCAGCCCCGGGGTCCCCAGGGAAGGGCCCCAGGAGCCCCATCCACGTGGGAATGCTGGGCTGGAAGCGGGAAAAGCCATTCCTGAGCAGCGGGGAAGGGTTGGGCTTGACATTCCCAGCTCTGGGACACGCTGCACACAACCACCCCTGTGCTTCATCCCCCAGGGAGCCCCTCGGGCCACTGCATGATCCTGGGGGCGGGCCTGTGGCCGATTGTCACCGCCCTGACCAAGGCAGTGTCCAGGTACACCCAGAGGTGAGTCCGGGACGGGCAGCGTCCTGAGCCTCTGTGGGAACAGGGGGGTGGGATGTGGGGCCGTTCCTCTGGGGCAGAACCCACAGGGAGCAGGCAGGATGAATCCCAGGATGGACACACTGTCCCTTGGAAGCTTCCAGAGCCTCTGTGGGAAGAGGGGGGTGCATATGGGACCCCGCTCAGTGGGCAGCACCCGTGGAGGGTGATAAAGATCCCTTCCCTCCCAGCAGGGCGGCTCCAGGGGGACACATCCCTCCCTTGGCAGCTCGGGAAGAGGCTGAGACCCCCCTGAACGCCCCCCAGGACTTTCTCTGGCCTCTTTCACCCGTGCTTTCCTCCTCGCCGCTGCCCGGCGGGATGGATCCCGCCCTGCCCGGCACGGCCCCCTGACCCCCGTTCCCTTCCAGCCGGGTGCTGCGGCTGAGCCCCTTCCTGGTCTACATCCTCCTCCTGGTGGCCATGGGGCTCTCGCGGATCTTCGTGCTGGCCCACTTCCCCCACCAGGTGGTGGCCGGCTCCCTGGCAGGTGAGGGGGGCACCCCAGCTCCCTCCCCTTCCCTCGAGCCCCTTCCCAGTCCATCCCAGCGCCAACCCCGCCTGTCCCCGCTGCCAGGGATGGCTCTGGGCTGGGGACTGCAGCGCTGGCCCCCCAACTTCCTCAAGTGCCGCTTCTTCCTGGTGACGGCGCTGGGGCTGCTGCTGAGCGCGCTGGCCCTGCACGGGCTGGCCACAGCCGCGGGCCTGGACCTCGACTGGTGAGTGCCCGGGGACGGGGGGGACAGGGACAGGGGTCCCACGGGGACAGGGCTGTCACAGGGGGACAGGGACAGGGCTGTCACAGGGGGACAGGGGCAGGGGTGGCACAGGGGGACAGGGATCCCACGGGGACAGGGCTGTCACAGGGGGACAGGGCTGTCACAGGGGGCACCCCAGGGATCTGCCCACCGGGGGATGGGGGCTATCCCCAGGGAGCAGCCCTCCAGGCTGGAGGGAGGAATCCCCAGGAATCTCCTTCCAGAGTGCATTTGGGGCGTGCAGGGACTAACCCCAGGGATGTGCCCCGCAGGCTGGCAGGGTCCAGCTCCTGGCCTCTGCCCCCCAAGCCTTGGGGAGGGGGCTGACCGCGGAGCTCTGCCCGCAGAGCGTTTTTTTTGGGCGGGGGCACAGCCCAAGCCCCGCGCTCCCCCCGCAGGTCGCTCCGCCGGGCCAGCGCTCGCTGCTCGGATCCGTCCTGGCTGCGGCCGGAGACGCGGCCCTGGGCCTCGCTGTGCCGGGTGAGCGGCAGCGCCCTGGGGCTGGCCCTGGCCGCCCGGCACCCCCTGAGCCGCCGCGCCGCGCAGGAGCTGCGGGCGCTGGAGCCGCCGCTGGGCAGCGCCGCGCTGGGGCTGCTGGCCCTGGACGTGCTGCACAAGCTGCCCAAGAGCGAGGACACGGCCCTGTGGTACCTGAACGTGGGCGCCCGCTACACCCTGGGGCCCGTGCTGGTGACCTCCCTCGTGCCGCAGCTCATCCTCGCCCTCCGGCGGCTCCGGGCAACCCCCTAGATCTCCCCCCGTGTCGAGTTGGGGGCCCTGCTCTGGTCCCAGTTCGTCCCCACCTGTCCCAGGGACCCCCAAGTTGAGTAAGGGGGTGTCTGCTCTGTTGCCAGTTCATCCTCACACTCCCTTTCCCCAGGGACCCCCAGACTGGGTGGGGGGTTTCTCCTCTGTTCCTGGTTCACTCCCACCCTCCCTTTCCCCAGGGACCCCCAGACTGGGCGGGGGGCCCTGCTCTGTTGTACTCCTCCCCCCAAACTGAGCATTCCCCCGGTTCATGCTCCCCCTCACCTGCCCCAGGGACCCCTCCCTCACCCCGGCTGGGGGTCTCTGCCCACCCTCCCCTGCTCCAGGGGCTCAGCCTGAGCCGTGCCCATCCCCGGGGGCTCCAGGCCAGGGGACCCCCCTCGGGCAGAGCTGGGGGTGCCCCGTGCCCAGCGGGTCTGGGGCCACAGCACAGGGACCGGGGGGCTCTGAGCTGCCCCCGGTTCTCCCCTCCCCTCTGCAGCAGGGGTGGGACCCCCCCCCAAGCCGGGACTCCCCCTCTTACCTCGGTGTGTGGGGGGCTCCCCCCGTTTGGAACCAAATAAAGCTCCAAAACCAAACCCGGCCCCGAGTGCTGCGGGGGGACACGGGCAGAGCCGGCGGGGGGGGACAGCGGGAACAGAGCCCCCCCCGAGCCCGGGGGGGGGGACAAAGGGGACCCGCCCCGGCCCCTCCCTGCGCCTCTTGCGGCGGCTGGGGAAACTGAGGCACCAGGGACACGGCGGGGAAAGGGGACAGGAAAAGGGGACCCGGGGACAGGAAAAGGGGCACGGGGCCACCACCACGACCCCCCCGGGCCCCCCCAAAGGCAGCGGGCCCGGCGGGTATTGCCAGAAACAGTTTATTTATACAAGGACGAACATCGGTGACATCTTACAAAATACTGAACCGAGACCCAGAGCGAGCGTGAGCGGGGACACGGACAGGACCCGGGGGGACGCTGGGGACACGCGGGGGGGGACACCAGCCCAAAGCAAGCCGGGCACGCTGCCGGGGGGCCGGAGACCCTCCTCTGCCTCCTCCCCAAATCCAGAAGCGTTTCCATCTCCTGGGATGGGGGCGGGGATCCCCCGGCACACTCGGGATGTCCCCAGGGTTGGGGACACGCACAGCGGGGACCCCGCTGTGATCCCGCCCTTCCTCACCCTAAACCAGGGTCCCTCCCCGCCAGGAGAGGTGACAAGGACAACCTTATCCCTCTGTCCTAATTTGGGACCACCCCAAATTCCCCCCCACCCCTGGAATAACTTAACCCACGATACGCTGTCCCTGTCCTGGTCCCCCCCTCCGCCCCCCCATTAAAAAAATACTATTAAATAATCCATCTGTAATAAAATTATATCCCTTTTTGGGGGGGTTGGGTGGTTTTCTCTCTTTTAAAGCTGAAATCGCTCCGAGGCCCCTCCAGCTGGTGACAAAACAGCAAAATAAAGTGGTTTTTCCTCCTTTTTTTTTTTTTTTTCCTCTCCTGTAAGGACAAATTTGATCCCAACAAAGGCGCCAGGGTGACAAAGGGACTGGGGGGGGGGACAGGGCTCGTCCCTTTGTCCCCGTCCCAAAGGGGGAGGCTGAAGGGAAAAAAAAAAACCCAAGAAAATTAAGAAAACCCAAAATGAAGGGAAATTAAGGCATTAAAAAAAAATACTTACTTAAAGGCACAAATATTTCCCATCGCCTCCCCCGGGGGGGGACGGGTGCCGGAGCTGGGGAGGGAACGAGGGGGGAGACACACAAAAATAGGGGGAAATAAGGAAAAACCCCTGAAAAAAAAATCTCGAGGAGCCCCGGGGGGGCACCGGGGGGACCCGACGGACACGGGGGGACCGGGGGGACACGGGGTGCTGGTGGAACTGCTGCTGCACAAGAGACACGACCGCAAACACCGCGGGGAGCCGGGGCACAGGACGGGCGGGGGGATTTTTTTGTGTTTTTCTCCTCTTTTTAATAGAAAAAGAAAATATTTTTCTCTTTTTTCTAGTTTTCCTTTTGATTTCTGCCTTTTTTTTGTCTTTTTTTTTTANTTTTTTTTTTTTTCTTTTTTTTTTTTTTTTTTTTTTTTTTTTTTTTTTTTTGTTTTGGTTTTTTTTTTTTTTTTTTTTTTTTGGTGTGTTTTGGATTTTTTTTTTCCTTTTACTGTGATTTTGTGTGTGTGTGTGTGTGTTTTTCATCTCTTCGGGTGTTCCTCGGTTTTCCAGGCGGGTCAGAGCGTGGGCTCGGCCTCCATCGGCTCCTCCGCTGGCCTGGGCAGGGGAGGGACAAGTGTCTGTCACTGCCCCGGGACATGCCTGGAGCCATTCGGGACACGTGTCCCCGCGGCCCGCAAGTGTCACACCCGGCTCGATTTACAACTCCCAGTGTCCCCCCCCAGTGTCACACCCGGTGTCACACCCGGCTCCATCACCCCCCGTGTCCCCCCCAATGTCACAGGAGGTGTCACACTCTGCTCCATCACCCCCTGTGTCCCCCCCCGTGTCCCCCCCACCCTACCAAGCCCGGTGCCCCCCCCCCCCCCCCCGCCGCCCCCCCCTCTCCTCCACCCCCCCCCCTCCCCCCCCCCCCGCCCCCCCCCCAGCGGCACTCCCTGCCCCATTCACCCCCCCCCGTGTCACCCCCCGTGTCCCCAGGGCCGTACCGCGGCCGGGGGTCTGTCCCTCCCTGCTCGGCGCCCACGGACAGCAGGGCCATGGCTGTCACCGTCTCGGCCTCCTCGGTGTCCCCGCGCTGCGCCTCCAGCAGGGACCGGCCCACGGCGGCGGCGAAGCGCCGGACGGAGCTCCAGTGCCGGCCTGCGGGGACA
>WAAE01009362.1:0-166067 GCA_013400495.1 Nicator chloris | reverse complement strand
AGAGTGTGTCTATAAGATCACTTATCTACCATGCTGAAACAGTAGCACTAAAGAGAAAATTATTTTAATGGGGAAATATGATTTTTTAGAATTTATTCTCTGAAGCTGGCTCATTATGTTTGTGCCTAATATGTTTTTCAGTGTAACAGAGAAAGTTAAACTTGGCCTGAAGTGCTTACAGAAGACCAAAAAGTAAAAATAAACAACAGAGATGGTAGCTTTATAGTTCTTTAGGTTTTTTTTCAAGCTAACATAAGTGTTGGAGTTCATGCTCACTGGCTGTTTAATGCAGTCTGATACTTTTAAATTCAGTATTTGTCAATCACACTGCAGAATTGTTGCATAATTTCACTTTTTCATAATTAAAATAAATTGATTCTGACACCTTTTAACATCAAATATAGTTCTACTGTTTATCCTCGTCTTCAAAAGATGAACTCTATGGTACTCCCTTCTTCCCTCACGTCTGTGCTAGAGAAGATGGGAGCATCAGTGCTGAGAGGCATCCTACAGCAAAGAGCTGCTGTTGTCTTTTCAGGGACCACCTAAGGAGGTGGTGAAGTTTGCAGCAGTAAGAGTTATGTGTCAGGAGGGTTTGCCCACAACAATCAGTGAAAAGCTCCAGAGTAAGTTCAAGCTGTGGAAATTCTCACTTGTTAGGGCACTTAGCCTACCCTGGTTTTCTGTGTACCTTCAGGGAGCAAACACGGGAAAGGTTTAGCAGGACGACAAAACATCCCAAAGAGCTATTTGCTTTTCTTTAGTCTCCACAAAAAAAGAAGGCAAGAGTTTGAGGAGGTCCCACCCTGAAGACTGAGAGCCAGACCTCATTTTAAAGATTATTTGGCAAAAGAAACACAGAGAAGAAAGTTCCCCACGGCTAGTCTGTTTGAATGGTGACCTTTATCTTTCTCCAAATGAAAATGAAAACTCTTCCTACGCTGCATGACCTCCAGTGAGGTTAGTCAGTTGCATCACGATGAGATGATGTTATATATCAACATCTGTTTCTATTGTGTCCTTTTCCCATATGTGTGTTCCATGTTAGGAAATTTTCTTCTTTATCTCTCTCCCATTTTTGCTTCTTCTTAATACCTTTTTTTTTTTTTTAAACTATACCTCTTCTCTCCTCTCACTGCCCGGAAGTGTGACAGTGAGAAGAAAGCTTTAGGGACTGGAAAGGAATGAAGATGCTTTTGGTTTTGGATAATTTTCATAATCTTTTGCAGTTTAGTGAGTTACCTCTGCTGCAAGGGACCTCTGCGATAACTTTGCCAAACTGAACTCTTATAAGGGACTCCAAATAAAACGAATTTCAAAATTGGCACAGAAAACATAGCTTTACATGTGTTCCTCCTAGGAATGGGTCAGAGAAGGATTTTTTAGTTGCAGTTGGTTAGAATGTTGGCTAGGAAAACATTAACTGTCCATTAAGAATGAATAAACTTTTAGTATGAAGTAGCATGCCAAATTCAAGTCTGAAATGTGATCTTTTTTCTGCATTCTCTCTCTTAATCTAGATTTTTAGATAATTCTTATTTCCAGTAGCTGTTTCCCTTGGAAAACATTGGGCTTGCAAAAGCTCTATTTGTTTAAAGAGCTCTGATTTCAGCTATTATTTCTGATAGTTGACTAGGATATAAAATTCTCAAAGTTAAACATACCATGTAGAACACAAGCACAGCATATATAATTTGAAAACAAGTCTGAAAAGATACGACTTATGGGAAACATGGAAACTGATACTTAATGGTAATATCATTGTAATTAACCCTTTGTGATGGCCTTTGTGATCCCTCTTAAAGGGATCTTCAGAGTGTAAGGACCTTTGCTGCACACTGGCTCCTCTTTATGGACAAAACTGCTTTCTGTGCAAGTGATTTTTTTTCCCCCTTAATTGTCATTTTGATACTTTTTCTTGCAGATCAGGTCCTTTTTTCTCATCATGTGAAGGCCTATACATCCTCTGCCTTTGCAACAACAACTGTTCTAGACTCTGCTCTCTAGCCATGACAAATTTCTGAGTCTAGTTCTGGGAAGGTGGGGGATTTGTTACCTCAATTAATGTTTGTCACTAGTATTGACACAAGAAAGAGCAGGACAGCAGTTGAGCACACTTCCTTTGTCACCCTTCCTGGACAAGGGCTGTCCATCTGCTTGTACAGTGCACAGTCCAGTCAAGCCCTAACTCCAAGAGAGACTTTTTGGCACTAAGATGACTGGTTAATAGTAAACCTGCCATAGAGCACGACACAGCCTTGGTAACGAGACAAACAAATGGAAAAGGTCTCTTCAGTCTCAGGTTTATATATGTTGCTGATTTAAGCTGAATTCAACCCTGAACCATGATGTCCAAGCAAGAATATTTCACCAGATCAAAAGATTGGTGAGTCACAAACAAGCCATATGGAACTGAAGTTAGTGTACAGAAAAATGATTTTCTAAGGATTGGAAAGAATTCTGTGCAACTTTGAGATATACAGAAAGATTTAAATTATAGATAAGGTAACAGCAAAAAAAACCTGCTTTAATGATTTCTTGGGTTAAGAAGTGTGTTTCTTCTAGGGTCCTTCAAATATTTGATGATGGCCAAGAACACAGGGAGTACTATGGATCATGATGAGATTTACAGGAAAGTGGGATCTCAGTGCAGGTGCCAGCTGGAAAAACCTAAAGAGCTCTGAAGAACTGCCATCACAAGTACCCTTAAAATGCAAGGTGAACTCATTGACTAGAGGCTTCTGGTAGCCTTTAGATTGGCTCTTCCTGGTGCTGTAAGAATTTGTTATACTAATTTTAGAAAGGAAGGTGTGTGAAAGCTGTTTCTCCTGTGAAAATATTTGGTCACTTCCAAGGCTATGCAGGAGACAGCACAAATGAGTGGAAGGGCTGGGGCCCTCTTTCTGCAGTACTTAGTGGACAGAAGAGGAGAACTATCTCACAGATTGATTTCATCCTTTTTATATCTTTCTTGTCCCTCAGGAATATGCTCATGTGCATGGAGAAGAACTGAGCACAGAGCTCTAATAGGACACACATTATTTTCAAGACATACAGTCATTGAAAACCTATATAAGACAATACATTTTGACCTTTTTCATACCCAGTTCCAAGATTGCATCTCTCCTGATGAGCAGTGGTGTTAATGTCTCTTATGCTATTTTGTTGTTTTTCCAGGAGATACTCTTACCCCTAGTGCCAGTATTTATCCTGGAGCAGCAAAGAGGTAGCAGCCTCAATGTGACACAGCTTTCCCCTCACAAAGGGAGAAATGCTGAGCCTTGCTATTCAAAAGGCTGTAAAATGAAAATTGCTTAATGTAGAAGGAGCAGTGCTAGCAACCTTAGCTGTGCTTTTATTAATATACGTGCACCTCCTTTTGGCAGAGATTACACTGCATTTAAAAACTGCTGCAGATGCTTTTTGGGGGATTTAAGTCTGTCCATCTGGGTGGTTTGTTTTTTTTTTTTAAATAGCAGCAGGAGATTTCAATCATGCTGCAGATTTCACACTTGAAAGAATTCACAAAAGGCCCCATCCTTAGTCTGCTGAAAAGCTATAAAAAGTTAGCCTTAACTGGTCTAGTGTTGGGAATTTATAAAAGGATTTCCATCTAGCAAGCAAACAAAGGTACATCAGAATGAAGACAAAATTCATATCTGGAAAAAAATTGTAGTTTTCTTCTCTTTAAATTAGGCCTTGGATGACAGCCTCATCTAAATTGAGTCTCTAGAAGGATTAGGAAGTAAACATCTCCACTTTTCAGTCTATTACAAGATTATATCAGAGCTCATGATGAGTTGTTAAGGTGATGAAATACCTAAAGTTCAAGGCGCCACACTTCTGCTGATGACTGTATTTGGTAGCTGTTAATCTAGCTTCTTATTACAGATTTAGAAAAATGAAGTGTTCTGACTTAATCCTCTCCCCTTGGAATTTCCAGTGGCTCAGAGATGTATATGGTTTACCTCTCTCAATAGCTCAGTATCATCTTTCCATCTTCATGTGTCCACTTGTCTGTGACAAGTACATGAATAAAGAATTAATGCACTCCCTCTTCACTCACCCCACTCAGTACAGTTTTGCATCTTACTCAATAACAACAATTGTGAAATTTTAAACAATGATCCGTCAAGTTAATTCTGAATGCCTGGGGCTTCACAGAAAGGCAGCAACAGTGTCACATCTCTGTGCCTTTAGTCCACAGTTCAGTATTGTGGCTGTGGAATGCAGAACTGGATTTCATCCTAGTCTTTGGTGATCTGCTGAAATAATAATGTATAAATGTTGTTAACCCTCTAGTAATGGGTAGAATTATAGAAGCTGAACGCATGAGTGTTTTCTTCCCAGACTTCACAGCAATCCACCTCAGATATTTTCTATATGTGCTTGAAAAAACATATTGAAGAATTGGAAGTGTTACCTGTTGGGAAAAGTTTCTCCTTTGCACTCCTTCAGTAAAAACATTTATAAATTAACAGTTTCACAGAGAGAAAGGTGTAAGAGATGCAGCAAGGTGAGAGTCACTTTCATTTAGATTTCTTAAGAGAGACCACAGGAAACTCATATTCCTCAAACGCTACTACTGCTTCTGTCCAATTCCTGTCCATGTGCCTCAGATTTTGGGTAGGAAGAGGCAAAGATGGGACAAACAAGGTCTTGTACACACTGATATTTCCAGTGACTGGGCAGAAGAGTGGGTAGGAGACAGAACATGACAAAATGACCCTCAATTCTCTATCTGAATACTCACTTTGAGAACTTATTGCAATCTGAGCACCAACCTTGACTGCCTGTGGAGGTCTAGTAGACCCTCATGAACCTCTTTCACATGAAGGCTGTCGCAGTTTTATACCCCTTCTTTAATATTTTTGTGTCTAATTTATGTAAATCAGAATGTCTTCATTATTCATAGGTGCACTTCATCTGGTTCTAAACCCTAAAAAATCTCATGATATGTTATAGCCCTAAACCCCATAGATACTGTTTAAGTTGAGACAATTCACTAAACTCTTTCCAGCTCTTGATGAGACATTGAATTGCTGGCTTCTGAACAAGCTGACAAATCAGAACCACAGAAGATCCTGATGTGGAAAACACCACAAGGATCATTGAGTCCAAGTCCTGGCCCTGCACAGAGCACTCCAAGTATCACACCAGGTGCCTGAGAGCATTGTCCTGATGCTTCTGGAACTCTGTCAGGCTGGTGCTGTGACCACTTCCCTGGGGAGCCTGTTCCAGTGCCCAAACACCCTCTGTGTGAAGAACCTTTTCCTGATATCCACCCTAAACCTCCCCGACTCAGCTTCAGGCCATTCCCTCACAACCTGTCACTGGCCACAGAGAGAAGAGATCAGGGCCTGCCCCCATATTCCCCTCATGAGGAAGCTGTAACTGCAATGGGGTTTCCCCTCAGTCTTGTCTTCTCCATGTTGAACAAGAGGATAGAAGGGAAGCATTCTTTCACTGTGTTAAATTTCTTGGATTCTGCTCCATTAATGAAAATTTTTTAAAATTTAAAACAGTGCAGGATTGAGAATCGATGCACTTTATCCTTAGTGATCTTAATGGTACTAGAGTTACATGATGGAAAGATTTCCTGGAAATTTCTGTCCCTCAGATATTTCCTCTCTCTGCCAGTTTGCCAAATCCAGCCACAACATAAAAAGAGTGCCTGGAGATGATACTGTTTTCCTTTTGGCTTCTTATGCGGCCATATGACTCAGCAAGAGATGAACTTCAGATAAATGATGCTAATACACATTTAGAAATGTGCATGGCTAGCTGAAACTGAGTCAGCATTTTTCACTCTTTCTGTGACTCTCCTGATTTTCTGTTGCTTACAGGAAAGCACAGTGAGAGAAAAGAAAGCTGATGAGAAAGTCACAATAAAAGAGCTGTGACCCTTTTTTCATGTAGAAGCAGAGGTAACAGCATGTTTTATGCAACTGCTTCATCTTCTTCATCTTTTCCTTTGACACCTTTGCTCCTCCCTTGACATTGTCCTATCCGATAAAAACACACTTTTTCATTTATAGGAAAATTCATTTTGTTTCTCTCTTTCAATTCCTTTATTAATTATATTTAGGGAAATTGTTCATATCACACATTCTCTGTAGGCTTCTCCTTTATGTGTCCAGCCAGGTGTGAGATGAAATTAACCTTCATGGGTTGTAAAGCACTTTTAGAGCTAAGTTTGGGGCTGAGAAGGAGTGTGGTATTTATGCAGTGTAAACAAGCAATAGAAGTCAGCAAGGCAGAAAGGATGATTGGGAAGTTGGACACATCTGAACTGGCAGCCTAGGAGACCATTTAGGGTGAGAGTGAAGTATGCAACAACTGCTGGTTGTGGCAAAGGAAGCTTGAACGTATATAGCTTATAGCCTCAGTGAGGGGCGCACTCCAAAACCACCTAAGATCTAGTCAGAGACAAAAACCTAGTGTAAAAGTATGGTTATATTGTTGATACAATTTCATCATGAGGTCTGTTCTCAGATGTGAGGTTGATTTTTTTTTTTTTTTTTAGATCAAGCTACTTGATCTACCTCTTCCCCAGGCTCCTTTTCCATGAAGGAGGTGGTAGCTTGTGTCCTTCTCACTTCACAAATGCTCTGAAACTAGCGGTAGTGAGGCAAAACAACAATAGTGATAATATTAGTAGAGATTTGTTGAATTGTGGTGGAGGAGAAAATGTTTTCAAGGTATCTGAAGAAATGGACCACCCTGTTCTCACATGGTATGAACTGGAAAGGCTCCAGCTTGTGTCAGTGGATCTGTCCTAACCTGTGCATCAGCTGACAGTCCAGCTCACTCTTTTTGAGGATCATTTCATAAAGGGGTGGAAAAGTAACACACAAGACCTCTGCCTCAGCCTAAGCTCTCCCTGCTAAAAGCACACAGTGCTCCAGGCAACAAATGGGATGCTGAAATCGGAAAAAAAATGGCCCAATCAGAACTCTGGCATCTGTGAAGCTGCACTTTTGCAGAATTTTCAGCTGGTTTGTAGTAATGTTTCAGGACTGGCACACTAACAGGTTTAAATGTGTTTTAATCTGCTTATGTAATTTAAGCACCTCTGGGAGTGGTGAGCATTCATTAAATTATTTGTTATGGTGGGAGTTCTATCATATCGAGCCAGATGCTGCTTTCCATGAGATATGCTATTGTGTCTGGCCCAAACTAAGCTGAATAACTCCATCAAATTTGATTAGGCTATAAAATAGGTCTCTGCTATGTATTAAAATGCATCAGAGCACATCCTTGGCTCTTCTAAGCATCTGAAAAGTAACTTTATCAGCCACGCTACAGCTGACAGTTTTTCCCTTTCCTTTGATATTATTTTTGACTCTTTCTACATCATTACCCATCCTACAGACAAATCTTCATAACAGCTGATTTAGTTGAGAAGCAGAAATTCAGTGGTGTGAAATGGCTCAGAGGTCTCCTTTATTACTGTACATTGAAGAACATTATCCAAATTAAAACAAACTTGATTTTATAGGGAAAAAAGAGAAATTGTTCAAGTCTGTGTTCTGTATCATTTATTCTCCCTCTATTTTGTGAATGAATAGGCTTGTGAGCAACACAGCCCTGTGTAGCTTGCAAGCAAAGATCCAGTCCTGTGTTTCTCCCATGCCCAGGTTGCCCTTGATCTAGAGAGGAGTTTGGAATTTGCTAGGAATGTGAAAGCAAGCCATCATATAAGGCCTATGCTCTCTTGGCACAGATTACAACTGAGCTAAGACCAGACCAGAAATCTCATACGTGTAAATAATGTACATAAGTGTAGTAAAATTTCTTTTCACTTCCTTTCTGAAACATTTTCTCTAACAGGTCTATTTCATTTTTTATAGTTGAAAGCATCAACAGCTACTGGATAGGCCTGAACTATATCTTCTGTCTTAAATTCTCTGTTAGCACCCAAGGAAGGATAGTTGTATCTGTTTGCAGAGCACCAAGCACGGTTCCTTTGTGACTTTTTGCTCTGTAATCTGAGATTGAAGCAGTTCAATCTGACTCTCTTGAACTGACTGTTTAGGTTGAGGCCAGTATCCAAAGTCTCTATTATAAGCCATTCTCCAGTGAAACCTTTTCCTTACATTTTACTTCTCCATCTTCCAGGAGCACAGCCTGGTATTCTGCTTCCTGCCTCTCTGCCCAAATTCTGTATCATCTCTTACACTCTCTGGGCAGATGGAACCTCATCTGTCACACTCTGCCCACCCAGCCTGAGACACTGATATCTTTGTCTCCTTGTTCTTGAAGGTTCTGGATGCTATTCACATCCCTACTGCTGCTTCCCATAGTCCCTACACTTTCATTTATTTAGACAGTAAAATATACAAAAGACAGTGTGCCAAGTCAGAAATCATAAAGCACAGTAACTGCTAAATAATGTACCCTAAAAGAGCTATGTGTAGGTTTCTGTAGGTGTCAGCAGCTGCAAAATGTGTTGGGTTTGAGACCTATAAATCCTTCCTTGAGAGAAACATTTATGGTTTGAGCAAAAGCCAGGGATATTTTTTTTTATGAGTTAAATAAATAGAAGCATAAGTTCTTATGTCACATTTTGAAGATTACTCTTCTCAACTTGCAAACATTCCGGCACCTTTTGGAATAAATATAAAATATTTTTATGGAGTGTGGAGGGAAACAAAAACCCACAAGAAACATGATAACCATGTATATCATCTGTGTGATAAACTGAAAGCTAACAAATAGTTTCACTGGAAATTTGGCCAGCTTCAGGGTTCTCAGCTGCAACTGTCTGAAATGAAGCTGAAAACTGTCACAGAGCAACCCTGAGCCTCTTAAAATCCACTTGTGAACCCAAATATGTTTAAAAGTGAAGGCCACAGGGCTGTGTTGGTCTGCACCACTCTTCCTCAGCCATGCAGCCAGGCCTCGTTTGGTGAGGAGCTCCATGGTCCAGCCCTGGCACTGGGGGCTCCCACTGACCAAGAAGTTTGGCTCTGTGCTGTCATCCTCTGTGTGACCATGGTGAAAAAAACTCTGGCCACTGTGGTTCTGTTAGGTTCAATTTTTAATTAATTTGGGACTGTCTGCTCAGCAGTGCTCTGTTCGTCTAATCTGGACCACTTCTGAGGAACCCAAGCTCCCTGGCACAGGGTCAGACCCACAGAGAAAGAAAGCACGAGCTCTGCCTTCCCTCTTGGACCTATTTTCTAGTCTCAGACTGCTGAATGTAAAAACAGGAGCACATGCTTAGTTCAGTGCCTGTTTTATGCAGCTCCTCTGTCTTTGCACTGACTTCAGCAACACCAACCCTCTCCTTAAATTTATACTACTGGAATACAGACAAATGTAAAAAGAGCAGCAAATACAGTTGACAGAACATATGGCTGACCTGACATAAGACTTTCCTGGGTCCCTAGATATATTGATTACATCCATTAGACCATTCTTCTCCTAAAACATTTAAAAATGAAAAAGTCCCTCCTGCTGGTGAAGTGATAGTGTCCGATATCACCTGTAGCCTGTAAATGAAAATTTAAGCAGTGCTCCTCTAAGGTAACTACTTGTATTGAATACATTCTCCTGCAGTCAACCTTTTAAAAGTCACAGAATTTAAATAAAAATGTTTATACGCACATGGATTTTTATCACATGTATCTGGAGCCAGTCAAACATTTCCCTAACGAAGTGCATCAAGGCAAGGACAAGTTTTAATAATACACAGAAGTTTTAAGAAATGTCTTTGATGGAAAGTCAATTTTTCAACTAGGGCAAGCAATAAGCATTAGCTTTGAGGAAAGGTGGCACATGTTTTAGTAAGCCATTTTAAATGGGATTCATCAGCTCTGAAATAAATATTGTCAACAGTGCTACCAGATTTAACAAAAATGAAAGGAAAGGATGTTTCTGAAATGCCCAACTCATTTAGGACTAAGAACAGTTAATGAGCTCCTGAAATGGGAGGACTTGTACCAATTAATTTCTCAGAATAGCTGGAGTATCTTATCCCTGTTCTTTTCCCACTGGAGTAGAACAAAATGCCATCATTACCCTGTTTGGAGGCAAGACCAACCCATTATTTACTACCTTATGGTAGCCAAGATGACATAGTATCTTGAGTTCCTTGTGTTTATTTTGAGATTGCAGGTGGGAAGTTGTAGGGTTCATTTCTGTTTTGTTGTTGTTATGTTTGTACTAAAATACATAGTCAAAATGTAGCAGTCAAGATATTTTAAATTTAAAGGCAGATAATTCATCATAGATTCTTTTGACTCACCTAAAAGGAGAAGAAATGTTGTTTTGGCTCTCCTTGACTGCTTTGATGCTGAAAACCATCCTGATTTATAAGCAATGTTTTACTATTAATAGTTTAATCAGATGCAAAATATTCCATTGTGATGTCAGAAAGAATAGTTACATATTACTGGCTGAAGTATTTTTTGCCCCATGTATTGGGTTCCACAGGTAACTTTGAGGAAATGTGGTTTTACTGATAGAAGGGGAAGCAACAACAGGACTATGAAAAGAATTTAATAGACCTCAGGGTAAATCTTGTTTTCTTGCAAAGTGTTTTCTTCTATTAGTCCTTCTCACAGTGAATTTCATGGTAGTCAGCATCCCAGTTGGATTTGTCCTGAACAGAAATTCTCTGCAGTTAAAAGGTATGGCATGGTAGAAGTACAGGTAGATTCATCTTTCTTTGCCAGATCTTCCTTGATCTCTCCCATGTGTTCAGATGTTGAATGAAGCACCAGCTTCCACAATGATATCACTATTTATTGTACCTGTGGAGTTCTTCTCTTAAGATATCTTGAAAGAATGGATTATTTGAGAAAAGTTGCATTACCATCCCCTTATAACTTAAGCCAATGTAAACATGCCTTTTGAAAAACACCTGAATACTGACACTCACATCTGCAGATCAGTTCATCCCCAGAGGTTAGGTAGCTCACACTGATGGGACAGGTAACAGAAAAAAATCAGAAGAAACCTGTTAATTATAAATACTCCTCTGCTACTCAGCAGGGAACAATTTTCCCAAACATAGTTTTGTGAGTTTAATTTATGTTGTTACAAAAACTCTGTCTATGTAAAAAAAAAAAAAAAAAAAAAAATTACATAAAATGATACAGAATAGAATAATAGTGTAAAAGCCCTAATGCAAATTCTGGTGTGTGGCTGAGTAGCAGAACAGGCAAGAAGTTGCTGTGTAAATGATATATGCCATTACATAGCCTGAAGGGAAAAACAGAAATTCTTTGCTAAAGCATGTATATGATAAGACAAAATTTTTTTGAAGAAAATATCAAAACTATTCACAGAATTGATAATTCAAAGGCACAGTTTTAATGACTGAACAGGAGAGTACAAATTACCTGAGACCAACAGAGTTCCAGTGTAGAACACAAATGGGGTCAATTTAGGAGTGCTCCTAACCTCCAAACTACTCCCAGCATAGGAGGAACAGCTCAAATGGACCAAACCAGTCATGAATGATGAGGTCTGAATAGCAGACACAGCTGCTGGCATTTTTCTACCTGCCAAGTTTTTATAACTTGTAAACAATTGGCAGGTGGGACAAACACCACCATTTCTGCTTTTACCACCCACAGCAAAGAAATTGCTCTGTAGGAAGCTCTGAGATATAAGAAGCTCTGAGATTTCTGGTGAGGTTGGACTGAAAACCAAAACTAGAGCCTCGATTCCTTGTGGTTACCAATGTTTCCAAGGCACTTGTGTGAGAGTTGGCACGGTGGGGGTCAGCACATTCTGCTGACCTGAAAAGACTCAGTGCTCTTTCTGTTCTGTGCAATATGCTCATGGATCAGAAGTCCTTAGTTTATGCTTGGTGCAACTAAACAGCTGCAAAGTTTAGGCTTCATTGTTAGTAAAATGAGGGCTGATGTGATTTCAGTTTGTTAGCTGCAGAGAGGTGCACTTCATTGAGATACACAGAAAACAAACAGTGTGGATCTGAACAGCCTCAGAAATATATCATGCCCTCAACTCACACAATCTGCACAGCTCTCTGGATCCCTTTCAATATGAAAAGGTCCAGTAGACCTCTAGGAGGATATTCTGGTGTGGATGCTTGTTTTAAGAGAATGGAAGAGGAAAATCAAATGGAAAGTTGTATTGGCATCATAATCCCAGTCATGCTAATGGCAAAGTGCCCTATGATTTAAATAATTTAGGATATTGCCTTTAATTGGTTCTGGTTACATAATCTTCTCTTAATCTCTTTCCTCCCACTGTTTCTCTGAAGGAATGTGCTCTAATGAGTAAATGTTCTGTCCACTTTACTAAAGATGGAGTGCTAGCCATAAAAAGGGTTCCTATAAAAGTCACCACACAGAAGTGGATTAAATGACAAACAACAGGGCCAAGAGCCCCAGTGGCTGGAGTCATGTCACTATCAGAGAGTTTGGGCTTCTGTCTTGTGTTTGGGGGGAAAAAAAGAGTTTAAAAGCACTGTGTAGCTGAGGAAAGCAGTTTTTGAAAACACAGACATGCCTGAGAGGTATGTACTGTATCTTAATAGAAAACAAATTCCAGATCCAATATCTAAGTCAATGTAACAATGCTCTTCATTTCAAAAAGGTCCTCACAGTGCTTTGCAAGCACACATTACCCCCTCCTCCTACCCACAACCCCACACACATCCAGAAAGAAAAGAAATCTCCTAACTTAACTGAGGTGCTTCAGCGCAGGCCACCTATGGATATTGATCCAGAGGTCAGGACCAAAGTCCTCAAATTCTGTTCTGTGGACACAAGAAGTAGCCAAATTTTTATTCCTGACCAAATGTTCTTCCTGATCATGTTTTGTACACTGAAAGTCAGGCAGGCATGTGCAGTTGTCCCTGCTTGGCCCTGGCAATTAGACTGCCTGCAGAAATCACTTGCACTGAACTGTCCTTTCACACTCCACTTTTAGACCATTGGCTTTGCGTGGGCTATGAGTGAAAAAAAATTCAGCCAGCAGTTTTGCAGCAACTGACACTGTGTAGCTGAGGAAAGCTTTTTTGTTTGGTTTTTTTTTTTGGTTGTTGTTGTTTTGTTTTGTTTTGTTATTGTTGTTGGGGGGTTTTTGGTTTTTTTTGTTGGCTTTTTTTTTTTTGGTTAGGGACTTGCTGCTTTTAGGCTATTTTGTCTTTATTTAGTCTCCTTTTGTAAAAGGAAGCCTTATCAGCAATTCACTGTAGAGAGATGGAAGAGTCACCTAAATGACTACTACTGGTGGCCCTTATGGGCTTAAGACAACAAAATAGAAAGATTTACCAAAAGTAGTATCTGTAGCTTCATGTCATAAGCTTTTTACATCACTTAAAGGTTCATCTGTGGGGAGAGACTGATTAGTAAGAACAGGAAAATTACAGTAAATAATTTTGAGATGAGGGAAAGGATAGGAATATCCCCTTTGTCATTCTGGGGAGGGTTGAGGACTGGGGAACTGACCTTTACACCTCACTAGGGACAGAAGACCATGATGGCCTGGAGGGTACAGTGACTCTTGGCCAGTATGGTTCGATTAGGAGAGAACAGAGCCTTCTTCCATGGCTGCCTAGGCCACAAGCTGCCCCTTCCAGCTGTGCTCCAGCATCATGAGAACTGCTCATGATGAACAGTTCTCTTTTCTTCCCATCATGGTTTAGGAATGGTATTCTCCAATGCAATATTACCCCTGAAATCACTCCAAGCTACACATTTCTCTCCATCCACCCTTCCCCTCACCCTCCTCTGTGGCAAAATGGAGAGGAGAATTGGAGGCACCAAAGATAAAGATCATGGGTCTTTATCAAGACCATGATAAATTGTTCTTGTTTTACAAGAACAATTTACTGGAAACAGCAGTGAGAGAAGAAAATGAACAGTGACAGGAACAAAATGGAGGGTACAAGAAAAGAAACATTACTGCTCATCCCGGAAACTCCCAACAGTGGACAATCCCCATCTGCTCCCTCTGCCAAGCCAGCCCCACCGCTGGGTCCAGCTCAGAAACGGCGTCACCCAACCTGTCCCTCCGGTCTGCAGCCACTCCCTCTGCCACGCTGACTCCACTGCAAGGAACTCCTCCTCCTCCTTTTCCTCACCCCAGCACTGATGTAGAGGTGCTATAGGGTAACTTCCATGTCCTGGCCATACCCCCTTCCAACTACTGCAGAAAATTAACTCCGTCGTGGCTGGAACCAGCACACCTCCCCGCAGGAGAAGATTAAAGATTAAAGTATGAGTGTGCTCATTTCCCCAATAGGAGAGTGAATCAGCTTACCTGGTTCCTGGATTTGGAAGTTTGTGTGCTTACATCTATGTATGCATGCATTTTTGTGATTATATAGCATAGTTGACATTTTGCTGAGGAGATAAAGAGTTACACCTGTAGAGAATTTTAGGGTACCTATTTTTATCCAGGCACCTCTGCCTTCCCTGCAAACACTGCACATAATAAATTATTGTTAGGTGAACTTCCAGCATGAATAATAATTTCAGCAGCTTCATCAGCAAGCTGTAGACACTGAATCCTCTTAATGGCTTATTTATGGTAAAGGTCCTTAAGATCTCTCTGCACTCTCTCCCTGGTGCATTTTGGGGTATGTCCATCATGACCCTTAATGTCAGTCTTCTGGCAAATATACCATTTGTGTGTTATATATGGAAACAAATATGCTTTTAAGTCCCTCATCTGCATTTTCTCATGTACCTATAGCCCTGACAAGGGCTATGAAGGCACGGGTGGCTTTGTGTTGTTTCACCTTCAGAACAGCAGGTTTATTCTTTTGAACATTTCATCATGTGAACATTGTTCTTGAATACTGTGTTGTGAAAATTAGATCAAACATCTGAATATGAAACTTGGAAATCTAAGCTGGCATCCAGGCTTCTGTAAACATGCCTTGCAATTTTGCTTTGCGTGGCTTAAAAATTTGAATCCACTTATTTGCCAGTGAAGTATGACTCTGATTTAAGTTTTCTATCTTTCTGGTGTATAGGTCAGGAGGGCTCTTACTTTGGGACACACTCGTGTGAGAAGACAGAATGAATTCTGTTCCCCAGCATCACCTGTGGTTAGAGATCAGTGTGTCAGGTCCTGCAGCACTGCAGTGATTTTTGTTTGGAAAGGATTTGTTTGAGGTGGCCACATAAAATGAGTTGTGGTGCTGCTCCAAAGCGGTGCCACGTAGGACCCTTTGCCAGGGATAAGCAAATGCTTTCCTCCTGCTCAGACTTTCTGTGGTAAAATTTTGTGCAAATATAGTGAAAGAATGAATGTTCAGTGGCACTGAACACAGCTTGGATATTGATTTTTGTTACTGTTGCATAACATTTAGGAACTCTGTAAGAAGCAGGGTCAAATCAATCTACATGTGCTTAAATACTCAGAAAAAAAGCAATGGAAAAATTTTGGGAAAAATCAGATCTTACCAGAAAATAATACTTATTAAGCACTGAGCTGGACCAAACTCTCCTGGTCTTTAATAAAGCCATGATTCTAAGAGCTGTCTTAGTTCTGGAGCAGTAACAACAGACATTGAGTATTGAAATTAGTGGAAAGACAAGGCATTGTACACATCAAAATATGCTTTGCAGAATTTGATTTTCACTTAGCAAAATTAATAATGGGGATCAGTAAAAACCTACATGCTCATGGCTTTTCAATATAAAAATATATGTAGTCCCAGCATATATATAAATGTGGAGGTTTTCAGATTTTTAGAAATAAATACATTTATATCATGTTGAATACACACGGTAATATGAGGCACAGAGAACATAAATGCCTATATCACCTAGAAGATTAATGAGCAAAGTGAGCTACCTGTCTTTGTCCCCTGTCCAAGGGAATGAGGAACAGGCACTGTGGTCAGTAGGCAGATGCCATGACCTGAGGTCCTCCTACTTTGCCATTCTGTAAGACTTTTTTTATTACATAACTGTCTCTTTCACTGTGATAGCTGCTTTATTCCAGCTAAAAGTGCTCTCTGTCACCCAATGAGACAACCTCCTTATACATACTTGGTTTCTAAAGCTGGGTTTGCATGTGATAGGAGATTCTGGTGTGACAGCAATTTAAGTTTATGTATGTGCTGACAATATATGTTATACACAACTAGATTACTACATTAACTGGGGGGATAGGGACAGTTGTAAAGATTGTTTGGTTGAGATTCACACTGGAAATAAAACCCCAGCATAGGTTCTATTTCTGTATGTGAATGTCCTCAATATTGAACTAGACTCAGATATAACATTGTCACCTTGGAGTTGTCTCCATAAATTTTTTTACTTGATTCTTGTTTATTTCTTTCATTGCTTTTTTAATTAGATGGTTTTTAATCATGCCTACTGGCACATGAAAAAGTAAGTTTTCTGACAGAAAGAATGTATTTCTTAAATAGCTGAAGTTATGCTCTTTTAAAGTCAGCTTTGAGTCTGGAAAAAGCTGTTTTGTGAGGCTTCCAGAGGTTCCTGCCAAAATGCCATGAGACCATTACTTCACATTTACTTGCAGATTTATCTGGAACCCAGAAGTGCAGACACAACACAGAAGAGCTGGAAGAAGCAAGAGTTCATCAACTATTTCTGAACTTTCAAAATGAATTATTCTGGTTCAGTCTGAGAAAAACAGAAAAGTTTGGGTGGGGAGGAAGTTGACTTTATTTCCCAACACTTTTGTGTTCTAAAGTAAATCCTCTTCAGATTCAAGATCACTTTGATTTATTAGAAGATAATTATCCATTCGCTGGCTAAACAATAGTTTCTTCTGTTGAAACTAAGCAATAATATCGTCTTGCTCATCATCTTTCAGATATTGGCAGCAGATCTTATGTGCATACTGAGAAAAAGGTTTGGTCCCTCTGGGAATGCATGCATGTGGAGGAAAAAAAGGCAATCATTTGAGAAGGGTGATTATAATGCTGCACACATTACTTCAGGTATGTGCAAGTCAAATAGCCAGTGACCTGAAGCAGTCATGGTTCAGACAGCCCAGCATGGTTTCCTGCCTGCTGTGACCTGGCACGGCCTAGGACAGCGCGAGGTTTCTCGGTGTGTGGCTGGCTGCCACGGCTTTCCTAGGAGTGCAAACTTGAAGGCTGGTGATAAAAGGAAAGAAATTTTGCCATTCAGAGCTAGCTTCTTGAAATCATGAAACAAGGTAGGTTCATGATTTCACATTAGTGCTTGAAGGTAGTGGTCATCCTTGCCTCCCTTCCACAGCTGGGTGGGGAACACTTTCCTAAGCTGACGTCCAGATCTCAATGCTTTTCTAAGTGCTGGGCAAAGACCAGCCCTACTGTGGTATCAGTGCAATGGAGATACCAGGATGCCACAGAAGTGGTGTCTGCTTTTGCCTGCCTCTTTTGAACCTTCTCTCAACTTTATTCAGGAAGACTTATTGTAAGAAACTTGATTTGTGTAAGATAAAATACTTACTAATTTCTGGAAGGGGAGCCAGTTTAGACAGGCCTTCATTTTTTTCCCCAGGTAAATTAACTTTTTGTCAGTAGACAGAAGTAGACAAATCTCAAGGAAACTCAAGCTCTTTTTTGGTGAAGGAGAATACAATAACTTGCCTGCTTTATAAACGGCCTAATACTCCTAAAATTAAGTTTTTAGTGTATGCCCAAATATACTACTAAGAAACATTTCCTGTAGTATTGTGGTGCTCCTGTTTGGCTCCAACCAAGACTGAGAAATGTAAAAGCCATTTCAGACATGAATAATTGTAATAGTTTGCATTTGTAAAGTGATCCAGATACTAACAATAATGGACTGCAGTTGGAGTGTGAGCATGGTAAAATGTCTCTGTTACAAGCATAATTCTTTAAACGAAGTGGTGAAATGAAGGCATTAGTTATATTAGGTCTGGTATACTTTGACTAGAGGTGTAGCAGCCTATGAAACTGAAAAGGCTGTTAATTCAATCACTGAAATGATTCAGCACCAATAAAATGAATGTGTGCTAATGTTAAAATAGAGCTAACAGATTTTAATTGCCTAGAACTTAGACTTGCTTGGAACTGCAGAAAAAAGGGACAGGTGGGTACATCACGTCTTATCCTTTTTCATTGTACTTTATACACAAAAATAGAGACAAAGACAAATAATTTAGACAGGTTCTTTTAAGTCATATAGTGATTTCCTCTTGACACTTTAAGTGATCCTACTGTTCTTAGATATATCTCACCTTCAACTACAGAATGCTCCAAGTCTTCCTAAGTAAGAAAACATGAGCACTTTTGTCACATACAAAGAGAAAGGGAGCAGGGGAAGCTTGGGGATGGTTGGCACGATTTACTGTGTTTGGAAAATAAATATAGGCCTAAATATTCATGAAGAGGAATAGATGTTTTCCCTTTCACTGAAGATCCTTAGGAGCATTTCTAGTATCCTGGTCCATATATGTTCTTGGGCTGTACACTCAGATACAATATCTGTCGGTTTGCTGTGTGACGCTCACTGACTCAGTGGTCACTGCCTATTCAAAACACGTGGTAATCAGACAATTGCTGGGGTTACTCCATTGATAGCACCAAAAACCCCCACATATTTCTATAAAAGCAAATGGGAATTCTATTTCCAGTAAATTCAATTTCATAAACACTTATTTAAGAAAACCAGGGTTGAATACTACTCTATTCCATGCTAAAGAATACACACAGATATACAGTTTGTGCTTTAACAACCCTTGCAGGGTCATAAACGAATGTATAAGTTAGTGTTGACTTTTTAAATGGTAGTATTAGCCTTGCATCCCAGGAAAACCAAACAACAAATCACATTTGTGCAGTACTCATAAATCAGTAAAACACAAAGCTGAGCTGGAAAACTTTTACATGACATCAATCACAAACTGTGAAATACCCAATAAAATTTCACAACATACCTGTGGAACAAGTTTTGCAATGTGCAAATAACACAGATTCCCCACTACCAGGAAGAAAAAAAAGTCTTTCAACACATACAATACAAATTCTACAGTGTACATGTAAAACAAGTTCCACTGTATGTATGGGGGTTTGAAGAATAAATATAATATCTTAATAGTCACCAAACCTGAAGTGACCCATTGTCTCATGTTGCATTAGTATTTGGTTTTGTGGTCTTTCATTGCTTCAGGGCTTTATTATGAAGGTGAACTAATGTGAGAACTGGTCTTTTAAATGAATAGTTATATTTCTGACCTGAAATGCCATGATCAGTCTGGAATCTGCCTGGTATTGGCCCCAAAAATTGGCCACTAACAGATTCATAAAGCTTCTGAAAAGCAGAAATGCAAACAGAATGGAATACAAACATCTGAAACATAGAAATACTTGTGTTTGGTTTTAACTGTGTAAAGTAAACAGATTAAAGAAGCTACAGGGAGAGGGAGAAGGAGGGCAGTAGGGTGGCATTAGGTGTGGTACTAGGTGTTCCTTCTAAGAGACCAGTAAACCAGCACTAGAACAATGGATGAGAGATAAAGTTAGGGGTAAACATCCCTAAAATATAGTGACCTAGACAAAAAAAAAAAAAAAAGCCATAGCTTTTAGTAATATCCACAATTTTATAATACTATCTAAAGAACAGAAGGTGCATAAAGGAATTGACACTGCTAATATCAGTCTGTGAGCTAATTACCACTGCCCTTGAGTTGGAAAGATGCATCTCTTCTTCATCTGTGTCTGGGTTCCAGCCAGGTTAATTTTTGCAGTAGCCAGGAGGAGCATGTCTAGGGCTCTGAGGTTATTCTATACAACCTCACCCCATGTGCAGGGGTGGTTGGGAGGGGGTCCCTTCCCCTCAGGAAGCGTGGCAGAGCTGTTGGCTATGGCCAGTTTCCACCTCGTGGGCACTGGAGCGTTCATTGTTCACCTCTTTTGTACACACGGTTATTAACATTGTTGCGACTGTTCAGTTTTGTATCTCATTGATGTATCCAGTCTATTACTCTTAACTCAACCTGTGATCTTTACCTTTTGTGCTTCCAATTCTCCTCTCCAGCCCACCACAGGGGGAGGAGGAAGGGGAGGTGGAAAGTGAATGAGCAGCTCGTGGTTTGGAGCGTTTCACTGGGAACTCTAAATTGGGGAATACCATTCCCAAACCACAACAGGTAGTCATTCCTTTTCAAACTCTTTCAAAGTATTTGGCCTTGCAGCTATGAAGGCACACGAATGTTGCTTTAGCCATAGTCTCTCTGGTCACAAAATGTGCAAAAGCTCAGCTTGGAGAAAGGAAATCTGTCTATTTCTTTGCTTTTGACTGAAGAAAAAAGGAGTGATGAAAAAGAAGACCAGAAAGACAAGGAAAGGCAGGACACAGAGAGAGAAAAGAAAATGATAGGAGTGCAGATGTGGAGAAAGCAGGTAAAACTTATTACTTCCAGATAGTCACTTGGGGGAGTGTTACAGCATGAAGAGCTTGATTTTTGCTTAGGAACAAGAGTAGAGCGGAGTAATAACCAGTTCTCTGCAGCTTTGTGAAGGGGCTTTTATATTTTTCCATCTCAGGCGGTTTCCATGTGAGAAAATACTTGGCCACATATCATGTAATGGTGGAATGCACAAGCCCATCCAGGTGAGCAGTACTGTACATTAGGATATAGCAGCTCACTACCTCAGTAATATTACCAGTGAACTGATGTGCTGTGTCACTGTTGATTACAATGATGACAATATTCCTGTTCCTACTAGAAATCCTCAAAATCAGGCCAGGAAAAGAAATCCCTATCATTTATACAAACTGTGGCTTCCCTTTAGAAAAAGGTGAGAATTCATCAAAGAATGACCAGCTTTGTTCTTTTCAGATTTCTGTGAGATCTAGTCCAACTAAATCCAAGAGCCAATAAAAAGTTATTGTGTATTTATAAACTTTCTTTTCAGTGCTGCTTATTAACAAAGTAACTTGAGAAACTTGTAGTGAATGAATACTTTTCATGTGCAAGTAGGAATCGGAATCTTGTGCCTTATTCCAGCGTCATCTTTCTGGCTATCAAATATACTGTCCTATGTATTTCTTTGTTCCACTCAACAAAGGAGACTCATGTTGAAAGTAGGGCACCTACTTAGTGTTTAGTTGGATTAGGGTTCTACAGAGGATTTCCTAATCTCTGGAAAAAAATGATTAATTGTTGAAGCATTAGGCCTTCAAGGCCTAGACTTCCAAGGAATTCAGTTCTGAATGATTTTATGATGGCCAGACCTGGGACTGTACAGGGTATTGGGTTCTGAGTGCAGACAAAAATAGTAGGAGGTGAATGCTGAGTGAGTAAAATGAGATTCAGGAACTACAAAAAAACACCCAAACAAAAACACAAACAAACAAGGAACCAAAACAAAACACCCCCCCAGACCCCCTCAACCTCTTCCCCTCCCCCCCAAAAAAAACAAACAACAAAACAGTGGAAGAGAATGCATACTCCAGGTACAGTTTAAAACTTTCTTGGGACGTAGTCACGGAAGAGAAGATACTCTCTGCTTCTGTCTTTGTATTGAACTTTGTCAGACCAGCTTTCAGGATGTGAAAAATCAAAATTGTGTGATGACACTGGATTTTGAGATGCTGCAGTTGACAGTGAAGTCTTGACCATGTTTGTGATGGTAATAGTTTCCCAAAAGTGCTGTGCCTTGTAAGGTAAATCACAAAGTTAGCTTCAGCTAAGTAAAATTTGGAGGAAAAGTCCCTGATATGGTTAATTGGCAAATGCCCATTTTTCGCCCATCTGGAGAGCATCCATGTTTAATGTGATGACATTGTCTTTAATGTGATTAGAAGACTTGAATGCCATCAAATGTTCCCATACTTGCCCTCTGTGCCCGAAGACCTTTATGCATTTCTTATACATTATATAAAAACGAAAATTACTTTTCTGCCGGCTTGCACATAGTGGGGTTAATTTTATCCAGTAGTTCCATTTCTCATAACCTAGTCCCTAAAAGTGTCTTCAGAGTTTGCCAAAGGGCTAACTTAGAAATGCTACTTCTTACAACTCTCACCTCACTTTGTTGTGACTAAGCCCTCCTGAAATGCTATCTGTTCCACAGGACATTCCTTCTGCAGCTGTCACATGCTGCTGTGCTTGCTCTGTGCTTTCTGAACTGCCCTATACTCTCATAGGACTCTCTCTCAACTGTTTTTTTTTCAAGGGAGAGTTTCTATTCTGTCCTGTGTGTTTTTTCCTTGGTTGCTAATGTCTTATGGTACTCTACAATGACAGAAAAGCTGATAACAATCTTGAGGAGAAGAGATCAGGCTGTCTGAATGCTGATATAAACTGAAATGATGGTATGAAATATGTCAATAAATCATCTTGCAGTGCATTTCAGACACGTTTTCTGCCAGTGTGAGTAAGCACATTTGCTGAGATGGGTCAGACCTGGGATAACATGAGTTTTTCTAAGAACTGATGGTTTCCCTGGTATGTACAAGTGCTTTGTAAGTTTAACCTGTTATATCCAGCTTCACCCCTAACACCCTTTTCCCCCAACTCACTACCTTTTAATTGCCTTCTAGCACTGTGTTCATGAAAATACAGAGCTCTGAAATTGCACCCAAGGGGAAACTCTGCCAATATTTTTTACCTGGAAAAAAATGCTTTTCAAAATAAAAGATAAGGAATAGTCTTAGTTGTAATCTAGAATTGCACAAATTAATTGGCTGCTCTGAGGCATACTTGTTTGGCATACCCTGTTGCTTTGGAAGCTGTTTCCAGGTACAGCGTGGAGCAAATCAATCTCTTTCTTGTTTCTGGGAGTTCCCTGTCCTTGCCATGGAATTGCAATAAGCAGTCAGAATGCTGTGGTCAGTGGCATAATTGGGTTTGGTCCCGGAAATAATGGGAATTCAGCCAAAGCCTCTGAGGGAAAGAGAAAGGACTCTGTAAACAGTTGTAATTGGGTCTGACTGAAAAAAGATCATTAATGGTGCTGTGTCTTTTAAACTGCTAAAGCTGCTCTTATACTCTAATTCTTCCCCTGAATGTCTGCATTTTGTGCCAGTTGTTACCCCTGTGACTGTATGGAAGACACAGTTCCATTCAATTCTGTATTCAAGAGACAGGTTGGGTCCTGACTTTGTTCCTGCACTTTTTAATCTTCTGCCTCTAGTCTGAGAGGCACAAATGCTGCTGGAAGCTTCTGCTGCCCAGTGGGGCAGCTCCCCCTGCATAAGAGGAGTGCCACTGTAAATCCCCACTTCTACCAGTACCCATTGCCATTGTGGCCAGACGTAACTCTGCTGATAAGCAGGGTCCCCATATGCTGCCTGGACATTCTGAAAACACCTGAATTGTTCTCTGCAGAACAGATATAACAGGGAGGACTGCAGAGGAAGGCAAGATATCCCCCAAAAATCAATCACGATATTTCCATTGTGAAAGAAATAATTGGGAGACAGGAAGAACTGCTGGATGGGTGGGAAAACAGCTATCTGCTGGGAACAAAACCACAGCTTTGGTGTCTTTTTGTAAGAGAGGAATTGTTTTGTTCGTGTATCCATATCTTCTAAAGAAATTCTCGATGGAGGAGGGAACAGAATAAACAAGGCTCATAGATTTTCATGTGAGAAATTTCTTGTGCAAGAAAGTGAAAAACTGTGCTTAGAGCAAGGGTGGTGCTACCCCATTACACAGCTGAGTCTGTGTGCACCACTGGGCAGGCTGGCCCCCTTGTATCTCAGCATTGCTGTGGTTCTTTCAGAGGGAAGTTATGTTTACCATATTTTCATCTTTTTGTTCCAGTGGGTGGCAGATGCAGAAAAGGGAATGACTCTTGAGAAGTCTTTTTTTGTCTGTAAGAAATGACTAAGTCAGGTGAGGCCTACAATGGCAGAGAATGAAAAAAGAGGCATGAAGAATGACCTGTGTGCCTGAAAACTTGGCTGCTAGTTAATCTGATAAAATATATTGACTTTGTCTACAGACTTTGTTCTGGATAGAAATAAACAAGAGTCATGGTCTAATACCAAGAGAGAGTTTTGTTCACATGAAAAGCTGACAAAACTGAAGTGCAAAAATCAGAGTGCAGCCCTACCCTGTCTGTGTTGGCTCACACTCAGTAGTGAAGGCACTCCAGAAGGGGCTTTACTGATATCATTTAACTAAAAAAACTTGTGTTAGACTCCATGTGAAATATATCTAATGATCTGGAACATATATGTTGGATATTCTCCCTGTGGTAACGGACCTAGACACAGAAAGACAGCCATGTTTTTCAAAAGTCAAAATTATTGGCCAGCTTTCACACAATCTGTACACATTAAAATTGGCACTGTTTTCTAGCTATTGAAGAAATGCAAAATTTAGTGGAGCTGGGGAATTACTGAAAGGCTCTAATACTTTTGAAGTCAGACCCACCCATATTTAGGTGGAAAAATGCATTGGAAGCGATGCAACCCGAGAATTATTTTCTGTAAAATTCAACTTGAGTTCTCATCCCAAATTCAGTGATGGACTTGTCTAAATTTCTACATATCTCCCTGGCTTCATCACAGAGCAACTGAATGTTTAAGAGTTTTTGGAAATCATTATGATGCCTGTGAGGCAGGAGAAGTATTCTTGTTTTCCGTTTGTTTTAAGGAGTAAAAGAAAGATGTGAATTGCCAAAGGGCATGCAAATATCTGTGCCAGAGCCAGGAAACAGGTACATATTTTCAGTGTACCAGCCCAATGCCTGAAACAGCAGATTTTTTTTTTCCCAGTCGTGTCTATTTATGCACAACATAAATAAGTGGATGTGTAGTGTAATTATTTCCTACTATGTGTTTGCTCCATGGGTGTTTTACGTAAGCGCTGTGACATTGGAGCAAGCCTTGGTCAAACACACACCAAACTCACATCCTGGAAGACTCTTTCAGTGATGTAATATGTACAGAAAAGTGGCTCTAATATCTTCTAGCTTCTTGGCCTTGATTCAGGGTCAAGAGGATATTTCCAGCAGTTGCTTTCTTCAACAAAGAGTGCTCTGAAAACCCAGGCTCTGTGAACTGAGCAAGTGCTCAGAGCACACACTTCTGTAAGAAGCTTGCTTGCCTACTAAGCAATTCTCAGCAATGTCTTTGGCTGCAAGCTATTGTTATTTGTTTGTACTGTGGCAATGCCCAGAGGCTGCAGTCATGGATCAGGGCCCCATTGTGCTAGGTATTCTAAAGACAAAACAAAAAGTTCTTTGTCATACTCTTAAGGCAAATCTGAGGTGAGTGTGGGAAAAGAACTTTCCCAAATCCAAAGTTCTCGGGCCAGCTTGTAAGCAGTTTACTGCTCTCCACACTTTGGGTTTGTCCTTGGTTTTCTCATCTGCATTGTTTATTCAACAGAGATAATAAATGAACTCTGAAAACACAATGGGAAATGCTGAAATTTGACATAGCTACTTATGTTTCCTACTGAACCCTTAAATAAATAGCCATCCAGTGACTGACAGAGGTGCCTAGAAGGCTTAGTTGCCATCTTTGGCTCCCTCGAAGTATTTTGTTGTGTGACTGAAGTGACTAAAGACTGAAGTCTGAGGCAGGAATAACGCTTGCCAAAACCCAACGTTCTTCAGTATTTCAGATGTGTGTATTTCATTTGCTTCATGCATATGGCATTGCTGGGGGTATCCACATCACAACAGGATTTTTGCACCTCAGGCATTCACCAGCTGCTGCCACTTGAAGTCAAATTCCTTTCTGTATCACATCACATTTAGTTGCTGTGGATACTCTTGCGATGCCAAAAACAAAGGATTAGGACTTACTGTAGCCCTTCCTCTCCTAGAACAAAAGGTTCTGCTTCTAAATGTCCTGTCTGCATTACAGGCAAGTGAAGCACTGAGGGTCACTGAGGAGGGATGTGGCTGGACCTCCACAACCACTCCCACCCTACCCCTGGCAATGATGTCCCTGTCTCCCCAAAAGGCTTTGAGTGAATAGAATTGGGAATTAAACTTATACTGAAGTTACTAAACTGCAAATACTTACAAAGTCATGTCAGATCCACCTTAGCACACTGGCTTTTTGTATTTTCTGGATGTCCTCTGTACACCTCTAGTCTCAAACTAAGAATGAGAATAAACTTTCCCAGGTTTTGGAGCTACTGCCGGTGGAGTATGGGATAATTTAACCCACAATCACAGGAAAAGGGTCTGGAAAGTCCCTCGAGATGGCTCTTCACTTGTTGGGGAATCACTGTGTAATGCAAGAAGATGGTCTGAGGGCGTAGTTTATATTTTTTCTGACCCTCAAAAGCAGCTCTGTAGGAACTGGGTCTATTTCAAAATCCACATTCAGCTAGCAAAAGAAAAAATGTAATGTTTCTGGCAAAAAAAAAAAAGTAGCATTCATTCTCAGAATAATTCAGCATTTAACACACATAATTCTTGCCTGTTTCATCCATATGCTGATTAATTAAACACCTTAAAAACCCGGGTTTGGAATTTTTTTTTAACATTCTTATGTTCAAAATAAAAGTTAATACATTTAGCCACTGCTGGTGGGCTTGTTTCATTAGCCTTTTCTGCCATGGATTTAAGAATTGAGAGAACAAACATTTATCAGCTGGAATAAAGACTTTTTTTTTGTTTCCGTTTGTGTCTTCAGAGATGCATTCCAGGCTTTTAAAGAAGCCACAATAAAGCTCTAATTTTCTATTTATATGCTCAAACATTATTTTAATTCGTATATCTATAACCAGATAAACATTCTGAAAATTCACATTGCAGCATAATCACTTTGTTCTTCTTTTGGGATACTGACTCATAATTAAATAGATGCAGCTGAAAGACAACCAGGCTGCATTGGGACTCTACTGTTACAGTAAGGGGAAAAGAAGATGAAAACAGAAGTTCTAAGGTCAGCAAAGGAGTAGGAACTCGAAAATCAGGTTAATGGTCTGGTGCATGCACCAAAACCCTTTACCAACCATGTACATTGTAGCCAGTGTTTTATACTTTGGCTTCAAAATGGGGATAACTATTTTCCTGTGTTAGCGACTTTTGTGAGAATATCTGTTAGTGACTGTAAAAAAATCTGACAATATGGTAACACTCGTATAGGTATCAAGAGAAACAAGAGGCTTAATTAGCATCTCACTAGAGACTGATATTCTCCTTAGAAAGAGCAATAGACTGAGTTACTGAAGGTAGCCAAAATTCAATCCCTTGCTGTTTATGTAATGAGCTAACTCACAGTCGGTATTTGTTGTGAATTGCACAGTAAAAGAATTTACTTTAAAAATGCCTTTTTGTTGAGTCTTGAATGTGTTGTCCAAAATGTCTCATTTTTAACAAACTTACAGAGAATTCGAGCCTGACCTGGATTCTGCACCTGGCCAGATCTAACACTGCCGGGCAGCATCTGCAGCTCTGTGCTAGGTAGCTGCAGGAGCATTTCCAGGGGAGGGCTGCACTCTCCAGGTCTGCAGCCCGACTGGGCTCCACCACCCTGCTGGAAGGGGGCTCAGGCTCCCACTGTGAAGCCAAGACTTACAGCGTTGGAAGTCTGGAAAAGGCTTTTTGCATCTACTGGGCAGGCCTACGCCACCACTAAAGCAAAAGCTGAATGTAGGGTTTCCCCTGTTCCAGGGCACAGTCCTTTCATGGCTTGCTGTGGAGCTAGGGGAGCAGACAGGGAAAAAAAATGTTAGATTTCTTGTTTTATAAGTCCTTGCCTTAAAGCAAACAACTTCCTTCTGGGGAACAAAATGTTCCTTAAATAAAAACACTGTATTTCTTATAACATCTGTTAATACTGCTGAAATCACAAAGATAATGATTGCAATAATTGCTTTTAAGGTGTCAGAAATGTACATGGGCATACCAAAACATAGTCTACTTAAAGCTGATCACATGTAAGAAGTAACAATAGTGTCTAAAATATTCTGTCTAAATTTTTTTTTAAATGTGTTTGTTTAAAAATAGGATTTACCCATGGATTTTCAAATAATTTAAAACAATTACAAATTGGGTCATAAGAAAATACAATTGTACTGTTTTTTTTAGTCCCTTTTCTTCAAGAATAGGATAGCCAAATTCCCTGAGTTCTTTGAAATGTTTCTCTTAAGCTTCAAGCCCTCATTTGTTCATGGGATAATTTTCCATGTCTAACCTCAATTTTATTAGAAAGGAAAATTTCTATAACTTGACTCAGTCCCTGTTTCATGCTGCACTGCAAAGGAAAAACAGCTGTTTTTTCAGACATCTCTCAAGCAAGGTGATATGTATTTCCATGTAACTCTTGCAAATACAGTGCTGCCACTTTTGCAAAAAGAGGTATTGTGAAACAGTTACATCCTTGAGATATATTGAGGGTGTTAGGAAATTAGTCTTAACCAGACTGAAGGTGGATTCTTAAAATAACTTGTAGCGTTTTTGGCCTCTGTAGCATTTCTGATGTGGAAGATCTGCTAAGAGTATAGAATCATAGAATAGCTGGGATTGGAAGGGACGTTTTAAGATTGCCTAGTCCAACTGCCTCTGAAATGAACCCCATCCAACCTGACCTTGATTCCAGGAACGAGGCATCCACAGTTTCTCTGGGCAACCTGCTCCAGGGTTTCACCACTCTCATAAAAAATTCTTCCTTATATCTAGTCTGAATTTAGCATCTTTTGGTTTAAAACCCCACTGCAACAGGCCTTACCAGAAATCTGGCCTTATCTTTCTTATAAATGCCCTTTAACTATTGAAAGACTGCAGTAAGGTCTTCCCAACCCCCAAATTCTTCCAGCCCATCCTGACAAGAGAGGTCCTTCGTTTTTGTGGCCCTCCTCCAGATTTGCTCCAACAGGTCCACGTCTTTCCTGTGCCTCATGAGGATCCAGTGCTGGATGCAGCACTCCAGCTGGGGTCTCATGAGAGTGGAATAGAGAGACACAATCACCTCCCTCGCCCTGCTGGTCAGGATTCTTTTGTTGCAGCCCAGGATATGGTTGGCTTTCTGGGCTGCAAGTGCACACTTGGTCACTCGTCTCCAGTTTCTCATTCACCAGTACCACCAAGTCCTTCTTTGCAGCAGAATAAATGACTTATCAAGGACAAAATATATTTGTTCTGAAATTTAAATTCACATATTTTTTCAGGCATTTCCCATTTATTAATCTTAAAATTTGCCTGTTCCACAAGGAATTTTTCTCAAAGTTGACTATAATATGTCTGAAAGTCCTTGAGTTCAGACAGCCAGAGGACCTTAAGACTACGGTCTCTAGCAGATTTCTCATGACTTCCAGATTCCTTCTCATGGGACATCCCTGCAGGTTTTCTGGACTATGAGATTTCACAACATCCATCTGGTTCTGTCTGGGCTAGCTGATGGCACTGCAAGTATCAATTTCATTCAGAATCTGCAAGCTCAGGGAAGATGCTTTTAGAGGCAGCACAGAAAATGTGTATTCCAAAAACGTTTCTACTCTTGAGCTTGTGAGAAACTGTAGATACCAGTTTCAGTGTGACTCAGGTAAATATTATATATGAAAAAGATGAGATTTGAACTAATTCAAAGTCCTTCAATCTTTTTGAGTTTGCACACATCATTACACAAGCCATTCTTATAGTGTAGTGTGTTATCTTTAGATAGAATATGCTAAAAGATGTATAATGTAATGCTAAAAAAGATATAAAGTTATAAAGTAGGTTGCTACTTGGTTACATAGGATAGAGGTCCTAATCTAGTACATCCATCAGTGATTGATCTCCAGCCATTGTTATTTTCAGCTGGTAAAACGTCATTTTTGTGGGTGATTTTGGCTGCTTTTCTGTGTATCTTCAATGAGTGAGGAAAAGACCTATACCTGCTGCTCCTGGCTCACTTTGCAGGTGGTCTGTGGAGGAAAGCTGGTGCATGAGGTGCTGCAGGCAGCTGCTGAGTTCCCAGGCATGAGGGGACCCTGTACTCCCACTGCCCACAGTAAGAACATTGTCTGCGCTGGAGAAGACCAGGCCTGCAACAAACAAAGATAAATAAATTATTTATCTTCCTATTTCATGAACTTCTACAAAATAAAGATTTCAGCTTTGAGAAAATTACACTGGCAAACTCTTCTCTGTTGTGAGCAGGATCTTGCTGTCTTCATTCAAGGAGAAGTTTCATATTCTGGCCCTAGCTTGCATTGTTAAAGAAATCTGGACATTTCCTAGAAGCCTGAAGGTTTTTGGCTACTAGAAATGCTAGAGATTTCCTCATGCTAAGAAAAACCACAGACTTCTCCAATTACAAATATAATTGTAATTGTCAATTAGAAGTTACAATAAAATAATGTTTCCTGCAGAAGCAAAGACCAGTTTAAACTTGCAGTCATTATTTGCAGGGCAGGAAAGATGGAACTAGATTGTAACTAGGAATATTTACATGGCTTGTACATTGCTCTTAGTAAAAGAAACATTATGGCCAATTTGGACACACTTTTGAAAGGCAGAGTGAAGCATTTGAAATAAGAAAGGCATTTCTCAAATGTTTTTTCATCTTCTCCATCATTCAGTCCCAAAGTGTTCAAGACACATTGTTGTCTGTCAGACTAAACAGAGGAAGGAAAGCATTATTCAATTCTTGAAATATTTCAGTGCCCACACATCTTCAGTTCTCATGACTTTTTTTTTGTCCAACCATTTGTGTCAATGATATTATCTATTCAGAGAAGTATGAGGCAATAGGATAGAATGTTAACTTCTGTGAAGTCTTTCATTCCACGCACTTCCCCAAACAAATGCTTTACCAAGTTAAATAACGTGGCTGTAGAATTAAAATATTCCAGAGGGAGAGGCAAGAAAAAGGCCAATTTTTCAGCTGAAAGTGGAAGAGTGATGGCAGCTGCTAAGGCCTGTTCTGGGATGCAAATGAGGATGTTCTTATAACCTCCGTTCTGTATTTCAGGGACTTTGTTAAGGACAGGGTGCTCAAGCAGAATTTGGAAGAGGGCATTTCCAAGGCAGGAAAACAGGGCAGAATGGCATTTCAACTCTGTTTAACCACTTCAGATCTGTCCTGCTTTCATGTTTTTTCTGATTGAGTAAAAACCTTAAAAGAATACAGTTTTCCAGAATAGTGTACATTGATGTGATTCTTAATTCTGCAGTGTGGTGCTGGTTTATATAAATTAGAAGTGTGATAGGTCAAGAAAGTGGAAATATTAAGATTTTGTGAGGTTTTGTAATTATGAGCTGAAACTTTTCTAAGACAGCCTGTGATATTTTTGATACACTTAGGTAAGATATTGTCTTTCTGTTCAGACAGAGCTTAACTTCCAGCACACGTTTGAGCTTTAGTTCTGGTCTGAAGTTTATATTAATCAGGTCTGAATTTTGCATCTCTAGTGCATTTTTCTCTCTTTTATCCTGTCCCTACTGTATAGTACAATTTACAAATATTGTCTCACTACTTAATCTGTTACTGGTGAATCACTGTCTTGATAGAATGTATACAAAAGTAAATACTAAACTAGAATAGAGCATAATTGCATCATAGCAAACTATTTGACAGCTGACTCATTAAAATAATCATGGAGATAATTTTTAAGTCTGTATAAATATGAGTACTAAATGCTGGTTGGCTGTGCTTTCCAAGGAATATATAATCCAAGTATATAATCCAAGTGATAGGCTCCTCACAAATATTGGATTAGTCACATTTAGTGATTTATAGAAGTAGACTGATCATCCTCATGGCAGCCAACAGGTACATCTTTTCTTTTTGACATTTGTTAGTCATTTAAAACGTACCTCAATATATGTATGACTCTGAGACTAGCATAAAATTACACTGGGAAATGCCCTGAAGTCTAAATGCTTACAGAGAGAAATATGTATTTTTATAGTCACCTGGACATTGTGAAGAAGCAGTGATGAGATGAAGAGCAATGTAAATTCCCTGTACAGTGGAAAGAGTTTTCAGTTTTATACTACTAGCATAATTCTGTGAATGAAAATATAAAAATTATATGTAAAATAGAAAAATTCTACTTGCAAGAGGCATGTTATATTTAACTGAATCTTTTAAAATGAAGAGGCAGTATAGATGAATATATTTGTTTACATTTATGCGTTAAATAAATCTTCACATAATCCTGTAACAGATATTAGACACCTTAAAAGTCTTCCAGTAATTTAGCAAGGATGGAACAGCAGTGTAGGTAATGGTATTTAAAAGTTCTTAGTTATTGCTTGGTGTTGGAGGTTCTGCAATCCTACCTCTGAGTTTGCGAGTGTAATTGTCAAACAATTCTATATTTTAATCAAAATCAAGGATTTTTGAATTAACAATCTGGCTTTGGAAGGAGAACTCCTATAAAAAAGTCGTGGCAGCAGCAGCTGGCATGGGTCTACATGATACCTTTTAAAAGAAACCTGATTTGGGAATGTCAGCTGGTCAGCAGATTGCATCTACACCTCTCTTGAGCTTCAGCTAGAGGAATATGCAACAGGAGGGTGAAATGAGTATTTCCTGCAGCTTTATCCCTGTACTATTGCCACAAGTTCCATTATTGCAAGCCTTTTTTTGTGTTATTTGTTCATCCCTGCAAATATCCTTCAAATAAAGGTCAGGGAGCTATAGAGCTAAGCTTAATAATGTTTTTGAAATATACTGTAAAGTGCTGCACACCAGAATCCAACATGTGAGATGGCCTGATCATTCCCACTTATACAAACAGGCAAGACCACATTAACTACTGACTCCAATTAGGTCCAGCTGGAATCCTCAGGCAAATTAATAATTTTCAAAGGTACTAAGCAAAAAGCTATATCTCTGCCCCCTGAAATAAATTGTGAATGCCCTGAGAAACTGGAAATAACTGATAGTCCTCTTCATGTAAAACCTCTTTTGTTTTCCTTTTAACATTCTCAGAAAATCAAAATCTAACACACTGTAACCATTCTCAAAATCTGGGCTAAATACTCCGTGCTATATTGCCCAACTGGAGAAGTAAAGAGGAAATAATTCTCTCTCTTACATATTACAGTGTATAGCTATTCAATTACAGCATTCTTCAATTAAAAAAAAAAAGAATTTGAATTAAGTAGATCCAAGTTCTCTGGTATTTTTCTCTACTGGTGTGTCCACGTACAAGCAGTGATACTGTTGCTCTCATCATCCCAAGAGCATCTCCTCTAAGTGCTGGATGTGTTTCAGTGCTCATCATATGACATAATTTTTGCAATGAAATAATGAAAATATTTTTTTAAATCAAAGGTCCAGCTAGTTTAATGTCATGCCTCTAACAGTGGCCAAATGTGGTTGCAAAAAGAATAATAATGGGGCCAACGTACAGATATTTCTATGTCATACATGCCTGACATTCTGGGATTTCCTAATGCAACAATAATATTTCTCCATTAGAAATACAAGTTGTGTACCCATTACCTAGTTGTGAGCACCTGTCTCATGGAAAACAAGTATGTCCAGATAAACGTGTGCACACACATGTAGTTTGTCGTTGTGTGTCTTAATATATAGATAGATAATTTCCATTCTAATGCCAAAGTGCATCCCTGGTTTATGTGGGCCTGGCAGTATGGAGGCCTACTGTACATCAGTGTGTGTTTAAAGTCCTCACTGATTGTCTGCTAAGTACACCCTTGCTGGCACAGAACACCCAGCCTTGGTACATCTATCCTCAAACACTGTGGACACCTGAAAAAACACAGAATCGCAGAGAATCACAGAAACTTGAAAGCTGGAAGAGACCCCCATGATCATCTAGTCCAACCATCAATTTAGAACTGTAATCACCCCTAAACCACATCCTCAGGTGTCACATCCAGACCCCTCTTGAACACTTCAAGAGATGGTGACTCCATCACTTCCCTGGGCAACTTATTTTGTCTAATATTTAATCTGAATCTCTCTTGGCATGACTTAAGGTCATGTTATTTCATTATACAAAATAGTAATAAAAAAATAGAAAGGGAAATTTTATTTGTCTTTTGAGCCTTAGGTTTGGGGAATGTTTTTTCACCCTTTTTCCTCTCAAAGATTTAAAATAAGCATTTGTTTCCAGTCTTGAGGTGTCATGTAGCCACACCTTCAAATGGTCTGAGCTGTAAGAAAAGCAGCAAATATAGCTAGCATTGACACAGCAAGTAATTTTTTAGGTAAAAAGCTTCGGTCAGGCTTTCACAGCCACTGCTACATTCCTTCTTTATGATGTTTTAGAAGTTCCAGACAGAAGAGGAAGTGCTGAAATACTCAGAGAAAGGCACTTCTCTGCTCCAGAATGGAGTCCTGTCTGGAACTCAGTGTGAACCACTGGAGCTCGTAAGAGAGGCTGTCCTTGGGTGAGGCTGATTCTGGCTTCTACAAACCTATGGCAGCTGAAGACTTGAGCTAAGATGCAGGGCAATAGACTGTGACCTTTTGTGTGCATTCTTCCCATAATTATACAATAAAAATGCAGACTGTTATTTCTATCTTGCTAAATATCAGCTGTGAGTTTGAAACTGTCCAAGATCCAAAACAAGACACTTTAACTTAAAAGCTAAAAGTAGGCAAAAACCACAAGCTGGAGATCAGGGATAGCTGCATGTCATACAAAAAGAGGCATAATATGACAATACTGGAGGAACCTGTGTTTGCCTCTTGGGTAGAAAATGGAAATTTTCCAAGACTTTCTAGGAAAAGGCAGTATGGAGTTCTTCTGAGATGCCAGGAAATGTTGACAACTCTCAGGTGGGATAGCCTTTAGGAAGGTTAGAGAGACCCCCATGATCATCTTGAAGGAAGGACTGAAGGAAAGGGGGTTGAGGGGAGGATTTGAAGAAAAAGGTCATCACTGTGGACTTTTCATAAAGAGTGAGGTAAAAGGTTAAGAAATAATAGCGGAGGGACAAGAATTCTTTATTTACTGAACTCATTTTTGCCAAATGAAGCATTGTTATTCAATGAGAACAGGTGATAGCAATTCTTGAGAAGATATCATGGGTCTCATGACCATTTAATCCTTACTCACCTGTGTACCTACAAAATCAGAGTGGGAGGAGAGCTCTGGGGTCAGTGCAGCAATTGTCTTTTTGGCATAAACCTGTCCTTGTCTTCCAGATGATCAGAGAAGCTTATTGAGCATTGTCTTGTATTGACTGATAGTGTAGAAGGTATCAGAGATCTTTCTGGTGTCTAGTGGGTTTTGTGTCTCCACCAAACCGTGGCTGCTGAGGTAGGTGTGCAGAGCTCCACATCATGCTGGCTGAGCTTTTCCTCTGTAGTAGGGAATACTTGCATAAAGTTCACCCAGAGTAGGTTATCTGCCTTGCAGCTGTGTGGAGCTGCAGAAGGGCCTGGAGCACTGCAGTAGTTAGTTGGTTTGTGTTTACCCTGGGTTGTATAAACCAGAAGGGAATTCTCTCCCCCTTCTGAAGTGCTTTCTGAAATACTTGTGTACCATGCCACCTGCCACCTCATTAATTTCCTCTGGTTCTCAAGGTATCTTGTACTTTCACAAAAAAGGCTGAATGGTAAACTTTGTCTCATGATCAGATAAGATTTAACAGGTACAGGAGATTTAAATGAGTTGGCTTAAAGTCAAGACTCTCAGCACAGCCCACTGGCATAGTAAAAAGGTGAGGATGTGAGTGATGATTATCTCCTGTGTATTGTAATTTTTTGTATGTGGTATAGTTAAGGAGAGATATTAATGGCAGTTGCAATGCATTTCACTCTGATGTATTATCTAGAATTCACCTCTATTTCTGAACAGGTAACAAATGGAGGTGGGGTGGTTTGCTCCCTGATAAATTGCTTTACAAATTAATTTCTTGTAATCAAAACCTTTTGCAGGCTTCAGCTACATTCTGCAATAATTTTGTTAGGAAGGGCTTCTAGATCCAGAATAGAATTTCTAGTGAAGATGAAATGTAGTGGCAGAGCAGGTATAGCCCAGTGTGCAATTCCAATGAAAAACCTAAAGTTATATCTCCAACATCCTATAAACTGTTAGCGCTCTCTTTTCACCCCAATTCCCTCGTGACCAAGTATCAGAGGTTCCTTTGAGGATTTATGTTTTCTATAGAATCTGGTGATACTTAAAAGTATTATGGCTTAAAATAAATGTGAAGGAAAAAAAGAAAAATAAGAATTTTCAAGTATTTTAAAAGAAAATAGAACTTAAACCCATGAATTCAGGGAGTCACAGTTGTGCATTTTGCCAAGAATAGCAAAATTAATCAAAAATTTTTCTTATTTTTTTCTTTGGTAATCCATTTTAAATGCAAATGCTTCTATTTCTGCTTATGTCAACACTGAGAATAGAATAATCAGGTTTTTAATAGGATTTTACTGTGGTGAGAATCAAATCCAGTATTATCCAATGACTTTGTGAAGGAAATTATTAACTCTGGAGAAGTGACTACAAACTTGGAGAGAGCCAACAGAATTATAAGCAAAATTTATGTCTATCCATAATGTTGTTTTTGGCACAAAGGAAAATGAATGAGCAAGTGCAAGAAGAGGAAATAGTTGAACTTTGTCAGATATTTTTTTTGGTGTTCTGAAGAGGGCTGTGAATAAATCAGCAAGAGAGAAAACTCTCAGGTATGTCCCCGAAATTACCTTCCTTTAGATGAAGGATGGTTAACTGTGGCTCTTCAGGTGAGTCAAGGTTACAGCCAAAGCAGGTCATGCTTTAGGCAGACTGGAGTGCACTTTGGAAGGCAGTCTGAGTGTGAAAAACAGGGAGATGACAGGGAGTGGGCTCAGGAACTGTAAACTAGGGAACAGCAATATTGAATACATTACTCCTGTGGGATAAATGAACATGCAAGGCACAGGAGCACATGCTCTGAGACTGGGACCTGCTTGCTTTGCTAGAAATAGACCTGAGTTTATTTTGAGTTGTCCTTGGATCTGGCAATGTTATATCTTTCCAAGAAAGGGTTATCTTTTCATTGCCTCTGCCACCTTTTCTCCATCCACCTGTGGTGACAAGCTGAAAGGTCTGAACAGTACAGCAGAAATATTTCCTTATGTGCTTGTTTCAGTTTTGAGCTTTCAGGTCGCTCCTCCTTTGCATTCTAGAGAAAGCAGAGCAATGCAGAAGTATGTGAATAGCTTCTGGGTTGCCAAATGATATAATTCCTTCACAAGTTAATGAGAGGATGGGCACTGAGGTGAGATTAGCTGTGGCTGTGTAATTGTCTTTTTTTTTCCCATGTGTGTACAAGCCTGGGGATTTTTAATACCTGAAAATGCAGGGATTTTTGCTTTGTTTCTTGCATTCACTATCCTAACATTCTTCTTTTTTATAAGCAAAAATAATTTATCCTTTGATAATCTTGATTTTAAAGCAAATATGTAAACACTTATTTATTTTCTGCTAGACATGGGCCTGAAGAAGCATGTGTTTAAAAAGTAATTTTGGGGTGATGTTGAGAGTTGTGGAGACAAGAAAATCTAGATTGAATTTTTTTTTTGAGAGAGAGAACAGACATTAATACCTTCTGTGAAAATCACACCTTTGAGGAAAAAACCTCAAATGTTTTCAGTTTCCTGCAGGTATAAGATGGAATAATAGCTTCCTTCCACAAAACAGCAATGCTTCCTTTCACAATGGAGTGGATAGAAGAGCTTTGATTTTGGCCAGGTTAAAAAGGGGACACTTGTTGTGAAGCGAGAGTTCTATCCTCCCACTGCAGAAGTGGGAGAGCTGCAAACAGAGCCTTTTCTCTACACGGTGATACTCTGCTGGACTCAGTGCTGGGAAACACGACTCTGCATGTGCTTAACTTTCGATGCACGAATAATTCAGCTGAAGTCAGGCTCACATGAGATTCCACACGCCCTTCTTGGGAAAGTAGTCATTACTGCTGGGAATATTCCATGGAGCTACGTGTGTCAGGGCCACCTATATGGAGAACAAACATAGACAGTGTTGCCAGGGAACCCCGGAGATGTGAGAGCGCACGACAGCAAGAACAGACTGAAAGGGTCTGTCCTGTGCTGCTTACACTGCAGAACTACACACTCTGGGTTATAATCAGCCCCTTGAGGGCTGCCAGTTTGCCCTGCTTGGGTTTCACTGCAGATCATTCTTCTCTGCTGGGTGTATAGCTGCTGTGACACTGCTGAGGTCATTTTACTTGAGCCAAGGTGGCAGTCATTACAATGAACAACTTCTTTGGAAAAACATTGACAGCTTTATGGTGAAAGCAATTTCTGAGTACCTGGCGTCCAGCACGCCCTTATTTATTTTTGTGTCAGAGGTTTTTAAGGTTTTGGCTACGCCATCAAAACTAGTCATTCAGGTAGATCACATTAACTAGCCAGTTTTCCTCTCTCTGTCACTGTACTCACAAGCCTATCCTTGCACAAGGGTCAAAATGTTGCTATTTATGTAGGTCTGGTTGGTTTTGGACCGTGTCACCACTTGTTTTCTTCTTTTTTCACAGCTTCCTAGAAATCAAGATTCTTGTCTTCTGCCTCAGGGCATTTCTTGGTTTAAGTCATCTACAGAGGACACCTGTAGTTGTTATTCAGGAAGAGAGCCACTGAACTCAAAGACCAGCTATGCAAATTGTCTACTCTTTGCACTTATTTTATTTTCATGGTGTTACCTCTACCTGAGCATTTCTTTCACCTTTTGTCACCTGCTTCTATGCTAAAATGCAGGATGTCCTTTCTGAATGAGACAAAGTACTACAATACTGACTCTTAGAATCATTAATTCATAGAATATCCTGAGCTGGAGGGACCCACAAGGATCATCGAGTCCAAGTCCTGGCCCTGCACAGAACAGCCCCAAGGATCACACCATGGCCTGAGAGCACTGTTCAAATGTTTCTTGAGTTCTGTCAGGCTTGGTGCTGTGACCACTTCCCTGGGGAGCCTGTTCTAGTGCCCAACAACCTCCTGGGTGAAAAACCTCTTCCCAATATCCAGCCTAAACCTCCCCTGATCGGTTTTGTGCCATTCTCTCGAGTTCTGTCACTTGCCACCAGAGAGAAGGGATTAGTGTCTGCCCCTCCTCTTCCTCTCTTGAGGAAGTTGCAAATGCAATGAGGTTTTCCCTCAGTCTCCTCTCCTCATACTACTTCCTCTCAAGGCCCTTCACCATCTTCATTGCCCTCCTTTGGATGCTCTCAAATGCCTTAATGTCTTTTTTTATACTGTGGCACCCAGAACTGCCCCCAGCTCTTGGCTGCCCCAGTGCAGGGCAGAGCAGGACAGTCCCCTTCTTTGCCTGGCTGGTGATGCTGTGCCTGATGACCCCAGGACACTCTTGGCCCTCCTGGCTGCCAGGGCACTGCTGGCTCACATTCAACTTGCAATCAACCAGGACCCGCAGGTCCATTTCCATGGAGATGCTTTCCAGCATCTCATGTCCCAGTCTGTCTGCACATCCAGGGTTGCCCCATCCCAGGTGCAGAATCTGGCATTTGTCCTTGTAAAACTTCACAGAGTTGGTGACTGCCCAGCCCTCTAATTTATTCAGGTCTCTCTGCAGAGCCTCTCTGCCTTCTAGGGAGTCAACAGCTCCTCCAAATTTAGCACTGGTAAACTTACTTAGTGGTTTTGTTTGGGTTTTTTGTTGTTATTGTTGTTTAGAGGGTTCTTGTGTATTTTGTTGTGTACAAGGCTTTAGTCAATGTATACAGTAAAAGATATACATCTATATCCTCTATATATGAGGATTTGTGAACGTAATATAAGTGTGCACTGGCAACTCCAACTTAGCCTTTGATTGTTGCATGATTGGCTCTTTGGGATTTGTATGTGAATTCTTTAGACACTAAATGCAAATTAAAAAAAAAGAAGGAGGTAGGACCATGAATTCACATAGTTTTGTCTCTTGCCTCTGAAAATTATGGATACAGTCCTCTTAACAGCAAAAATAAAACCAAATTGATGCAGATGATGAAAACAGAACATCTCTTGTTTCAGACACTAATTTAAAGTCAGGAGGTAAAAGTGAGGGTAACTAGGAATGTATTAACAGATTCCTACCCTGACATCAAGGGTTTGAATTTCAGTTCCTCTGTTTCAGTCCTCACTGCTTCACAGCAGTATTATAGAAAGTAATTAATTGGCCATTGTTTATGTGACTAGTTTCTAACTGCAAATGAAGAACAATGTCATTTTCTCAAGTTTGGCTGAGATGTGACATTTTGGTTCCATTTCAATGGGTGTAATAATTTTCTGTTTTGGTCTGGCTGTTTGCTGAAAGGGAAATAGATGTGCAAAGGAATTTTTGGAAAATGCTGTGTAGGGAATTAATGGAAGAGACTGGTATGAAAATTAGACAGATGTTACAAATTCTAGAATAAAACCAAGTTCTGGTCAGTGGCAGTAGAGACTACAACCACCTTTAATAGACATGATCTGCAGTTAAGCAGCAGATAAATTTTGTTCTGTTTGACCTGTGACATTTAAGAGGAAGAAGTAAGGATAATGACATATGTTTTCATTACCTTCCTCCATCAAGTTTGCTATTTAAGCCTTTTTATCCAAAAGCAGCAGCAGTTTCATTTTATTTAAATTGATATCTGAATTAAATGAAAAGCAGCACTGCTTTTCAAACCTTTTTATTTTTTTTTTCCTTCCCTTGAGATAAGATACCAGAGTATAGTTACAGATATACAAAGAGCATGTATGTTCAGGAAATGTGTTTTATCTCATCTTTATTTCAGAAACTTCAGCAGTGGACTCCCTCAATAGGAAGCAATCTGCAATACCAGATATTCCTAATAACCTGAAGAATTCAGGTAAGTACAATAACATATTTATTTAAATGATTTTGGATGTACAGGATCACATCTTACTGACTTTTTAAGAGCTTCATTCTTTCACATACTGGTTCAGAAATGAGTTTTGAATGAGATCTTATGAGCTTTGAAATTTTACAAAACCACATAGTATTCTTCTAAATTTAAATCCTACAGGAGGCTTTCTCTGTATGAATGGCTGACAATTGAAGAGTGTGTTTGCATAGTATGTTACAGAGACCTTGGGAAGTGTGAGGAGGACAAGAAAGGTGCATGCATGTGTTGGCTGTTTTTCATTATATTCCCAAGGTTTTTTTATTTTTTTGTGCTCTGGTGTCTGAATTACTCTTTTATATTACGTGTATAAAAGTTCAAATTCGTAAAAATACTGTCACTGGATAGCTTGAACTAGTTATATTAGCAATTTTGTGTCTCAAAAATGTATACATGTCCAGTACCTTAGTGACACAGAGAAATATTATCATTCCCATTTTAAGTGCAGAAAGTGTGCAACTTTCCTGCATGACATAGTCTCTCTTTTCCAAGATGAAAATTAAATACACAGCTGCTGGATTCAAGCTCAGGTATGGCATGGTCTTCCCCTTCATCAGAAAGGGAGAAATTGTACTTTTTCTCATCCAGAATTAGAATTCTTCTTTAGCCTAGGAGTGCTGGTTAGCTTTTAATGTATGAGCAAAAAAGGACTAACCAGGTCCTAGAAAAAAAAATAATTCTAAAGGCTGAATCCTTGGACTCTTAAATTTCTTCAAATGTTGAGCTCTGTGACCTTCACTTAAGCTCTTTGAGTTCACACAGCATCATCCTTTAACCTTCTTTCCTATTTGACTCTATTCTTTCTCTTCAATAGTGTTACCTTCAAAGCACCTGAGTGAGCCTCGAGAGATCTAGGCTTAGTTCCTGATCTTGCCACAAGCCTCCTTCAGCCAATATTTTCTACACCCTGCTTTCAGTGGGTTGTGGATATAGGACTTTTGGCCTGGTGAATATTGGTGAAGGGACTGATTCTTCTGTAACTCCTAACCTATGATGCAACTTCAAATAATAAGAATACTGGTTTTATGTACATAGACATACACTGAGTCCCTCTCCCCCACAGCTGTGTCGTGATTTGGGCGCATGGAAAGAAAAATAAATAATGCAAAAATGTAGTAATTTAGGACTTGTCAGGCTGAGGGATGCTATCTCTTTGCACAATCTCAAGAAATCATGATGAAGTGCTTAGGCAGGGAAGAGACAATGCCCTCAAGCTTGTTTTCCATGTGTTTGGGGTGTTTTCTTCTCCTCCCCCTCTCCTGTTTTACTGTTCATCTTTCTATCATTGCAAAAATTCTCTAAAAAAAGATGCCCTTAACCAGTGAATATGCAAGTGACTTAATTAAAATAACTTCAATTATGCTGAACGCAAGAAATTAATTATATCCATTTAGACAATCATTGTTGTCCACATAAAAAAGATTTTAGCAGTAAGACAGGATACATAGATGAGAACCACGTGGGTAGCAGAACATGGTATATATATTCAGATAATTAAAAAAAAATCAAAATTCCCTTTAATCTCGGTGTCATTTTCCTGTCAATCAAACAGTTGCTTAAGCACTTTATTTCTATTGATTCTGGAGGCAGAAATTCAGTGAAAATTATGAGAATATTTTACAAGTGATGGGTAAGTTCCATGGGGCTTTACATTGATCTTGCTGTTGTGGTGGTTGTGGCTGTGAGGGTAATGATGGCTGCAGATGGAGCTCCTTTTATATCAGGTGCTGCACGAACACTGTGTGAGGAGAAACAGGGCTATAAGGTCTCTAAAACAAAGCCAGAAGGATCTACATGTAAGTGATGAATTGACTTCTGTACCTCCAGAGGCAACTGAAGAATAAGGGGCACAGTGAAAGCAAAAGACTTAACAGTGATTTAAAATCAATTTGAAAAATCCAGTAATTAATGAACACTAATCTTTCGTTTTTACACTAGGAAAACTTAGATAAATGGATAGAGAGGCCACAAAAAGGAACTAGTAAGGCACATAAACTAAAGCCTGTCAAGGCTAGGATTAGACCTTATAACTTGACTCACAGTTCCTTGCAATAAGTAAACCATACTGCATGAAATTAGTTGTTGCGTGTTTTAGTCGCCCATTCTCTAATTGATTAATTTTAGGGAAATAAAACATTATCATAAATAATTTCAAGCCAGTACAAACCATTTACTTACAGGGTTTTATTCCCCTAAAAGTCTGTTTTTCTTAATTCCCAGATGAAATGGAACACCTCCAGTAAATATGATCACAATGCTTTTCCATATTTCAGAGAAAGTAGGAAGTCCCTTAAGCGGTATGAACAATGTCTGACTTGCCTATCTTTTGCAGAAGCCTGAGTACTCAAAGAAAAGCCAGTGTTTCTGCACAATAAAGTAAAACAGAGATTGCCTTTGGATGACAATTGCCTCAAATATTTTTTATGGAGTTCAATGACCCTGCCCTTTTAGAGCAGATGGTGTCAGCTGCAGGTAGTTTCACCATGGCTTCTCTTTTATTTTCTCTCTAAAAACTATTTAATTTATTCTTAATGACTCAGCCACTTCTGCCAAAAAGGCTTTTTAGTTTTTTACTCCTCACAATGGGACAGAGAGTGGTGTTGAAAGGTATTGTAGCTGGCATAGCCTGAAGGCACTGTGAAGCCAGGTAAAATACTTTGTCTCCTTCTCTTTGTTTCATCTTGGCTTGCACTCATACTGACTTATTAAAAAAAAATGGAAAAAAACCTCAACCCACCCAAATATTCCAGCTTGATTTTTATCATCAAAGTGCTTCTGTGCCAAGACACCTGGTTGGTTCAAGAGTGTTGTTTTCCAACATAGCCAGGTCAATAATTATGTTTCTTTTTAGGGGCCAGGTCAGAATTTTGAGCTCTGAAAATCCTTTATCTCTCCACAAACAAAGCAAATATATAGGATGGCTTTTATTAATTAACCTATCCTGAGATTGCAAGGTGCTGACAAGAAGGCACAGTTGTATTAGAAATTTGGATTTCCAGATGAAATTTGCAATCTTCCTGAGCTGTTATGGCTTTGTCTTTTCATCAACATACCCCAGGATCTTTTCTTCATTTTTCCAGTATAATTTCAGTCTTCTGTCAGGTCTTTATCAGCTATCTCTTTGTTTCTGACCCTGAATACTTGGAGATGAACTCCTGAACTTGCCAGTTCCAAACCATATGACCATAACAATGATGCAAGAAGTCAGGAGCCAACTGGAAATTCACTTGCAAAAGCAAAATTCAGAACTAAAAGCATATAATAAGCCCAAGGAGACATTTCCAGAAAAATAAAAACAACAAACAAACAAACTTGGAAGCTGCTATTCTAGAAATGAAGTGGTAGCTGTCAGTTGCTGTTCTTGTTGGCTGAATTAGGACAGCAGGCTGAACACTGGAGAGCAACACACGCGAGGACCTCATGTGATCTTGCAACAGGATATTTTAACTGCAACCTAGCAGAGTAAAAGGGGCACCAAACCTGTACTAAGAGGTATCTATGGCAGAATGAGATTGAAATAACTGCCCTTCAGTGTTATGTTCCTGCAAGAAAGACACTGAGGCTGACAGTAGGCTCCCCACCTGGTATTCCCAGAGAACTCTGGATGTACATCATATTTAGATCAGCCCTAGGCATACATCTACTTGCCCAGGCAGTCTCTAGCTTTCCAGTTGCCTCTTTTAATAGATTTGATCCAAAAGTAAAGCCTGATAGCTTCTTCTATCATGATTCTGATGTTGTTCACCATAGATGCATATGGGATTTGTAGCGTAATTTGAAACTGAGGCTTTTGTGTATCTGTCTGGGTGATATGATTATGCTGGAACACAGAAGGTTCCACTAATGCTCTGTCACGTAATGTGGTTGTAAGCTCTAAGAGCCAAGAGTATGTTTGCATCATACTCATTGTAAACGAGGACCTCAGAGTATGAGGTTCTTTGTCTCCTTCTGTTACTTGTTCTTTCTATACCATTGAAACCATTTCCTTTAATCACCACAAAATTCATCCTGACCAGGATCTGGTATATATTGTCTGAGCCATTTCACTCTAGCATTACAATATATTTTTCCATTATGACATCCTAGTTAATATGTTGTTCGGTCTTAAAGGTTAAACAAAGTTGAGTCTGGGTGGTAAGTGGATGAATGACTTCTAAGAAAACATCAGTGTGACACAGGAAATGGCATTAGTGATTCATAACAAAATCATGATTCTTCCATTTGAAGTACTTTAGAAATAATAAATCTTCTGTATTTTGAAGAGGTAAAAATCTGAATCATTCTCTTAAATAGTAACCTTGAGGGTTTTGGTTTTATAGTTGGTTTGGTTTCTTTTTTCTTAGTGTGGGAAGCCTCTCTGTCTTATATGAATTGTATGGTGCTGCTTTACTGTTGCCCTTTAGCAGCCCCAAAATTAGTCTGTAGTGGCCCTACCTGAGTGTCTCTTGGATATTTGGCTTGTAAGATGTATTTGGTAATAAATCCCTTGGTGTACCACTATTGCACTTGCTGTCAATGTGCAAACACATTATACTTCCTTCAGGGTGGAGTGGGTACAAAAGACTATTATGTGCATAATTAACTTGCTGCTTAAGTGAGCTGCATAGTAAAGGCAGGTGGCTTCTTTAATATCAATCAAATATGCTGAAGAAAATATTGCTGTTAAAAAAAAAGCATTCATTATTGGGAAAATTACTTGACTGCTTGTAGAAGTGGAGGGTGTGGGTAGGATGCTCAGGGAATGAGATTTTAAATGTAAATTTTCCAGTAAGATTACTGTTTCTCATCAGCTTTCATATTTGTATCAAATGGGAGAGGTGAAGCTGAAAGGCTTACTCACAGACACAAAGTGAGCCAATGATTAGCATACACTATTCTCCTAGTTTCCTGAACTTTTGAAAACCAATTTGCTTTTTCCTCCTTCTGTGCAATTTTAGGAGAGGTCTGTTATTCTGAATTAGAAAATTAACAAAAGGGTACTTATGCCGTTGTAAGTGTAAGATGCATCAACATCAGCTGGGCTCTTCTCCTCATCATGGGCTTTTGCAAGGTCTAACATAAGTCAGCAAAACCTTGCAGTGATCTTTCTCTGCCAGTAAAGCAACAAAAATTGGGCCAAGGTAAGTGTGATCTCCGATAAAATTCAGCTAAATTTGTATTATGGATTTGCGTGGTCCAATGCGTATTCCTTGCCCCCCCAAAATTCAGTGGGGATATTACATCAGGGGATTATGCTGTTCAGAGGGACATCATCAGTCTTGGGAAATGGGACTGCATGAAGTTTGAAAACAGGAAACACAGTGTCCTGCACCTGGAGGAGAACCTAGCCCCAGGCTCCAGTAATTCTGGGTGTCTCGGAAGCAGCTTGACAGAAACACACCTGGGTGTCCTGCTAGACTCCAAGCTGAACAGAAGCCAGTAATGTGCTCTTGCAGCCTCCTGGTCTGTATGAGAGACAGTGCTGCATGCAGCCCAAAGGAGGGCATTTTTCTCTCTGCTCAGCATTGCTGAGGCCCTTTGTGGGGTGCTGTGGCCAGCACTGGGCTTCTCAGTAGAAGAGGGCACGGACATGCTGGAGCAAGGCCAGCAAGGACCATGAAGCTCATTAAGGGAATAGAGGATTTCTTATCCTAGGAGAATCTGAGTGAGCTGGAACTGCTCAGCCCAGAGAAGACAACTCAGGGGTGCATATGTGGGGTCATATTGTCACCTATATTCGTGTGTTCAGTTCCTGACATGGGCAGGGGGGAGGTAAAGAGTATGAAGGTAGACTCTTCTCAGAGTTGCTCAGTGAAAAGAGGGAACGGACACAAACTGAAACACAGGGAAGTCCACTTAACAGAGAAAAACCCCATTTTGTTGTGAAGGTGGTCAAAGAGTGGAACAGGTTGCCAAAAGATATTGTAGGCTCTATCTCATGGAGATTCAACACCTGACTGGAGAAGGCTCAGAGCAACCTACTTTAGCTGATCCTGCTTTGAATAAGGAGATTGAACTTCATGATCTTTGAGGATTCCTTTTAATCTCCACCAATCTGTGATTCTGTGTAGCTATCTATAAGTAACTGAGCTGTATAAACAGTGGGGAAAACTTGCTGCCGTAATTTGCATTCCTCAGCAAAACTAAGGTGTCCTGGAGTGATCTTTTGAGAAGAATATATAGAGATCAAAAGCCTTTTGAACTCTAGAAATTGTAGGTTGGTCAAATCTTCTACAAGAGAAGGGGCAGAAGTCACATGCCTTGAAATTTCTACTAATTGAGACAATCCTTTCAGAATAATTGTAGAGAACAAGCCTGTTTTGACACGGGGTGGACTGCACACGTCTCTGCCTGTGCAGGTAAATTTCTGTGATTGAGGTATTTCAACACAAAGGAACATGTTACTGAAGCAGTATTTTATTTGTGTTATGTAGATGTACTTGTACATGACAATGGCTCAAAGCAAGTTTTACTGCACTAGCAAAAAAAAAAAAAAGAAGGTAATTGTCAGGGGGAGATGACTTGCTTAGTACTGTTGTTGCCCAAAACAGTTTGAGCTAACTCTCTCATATTCTAGATTGTGTGAAGGATTTATCTGAGTAAGCAAGTGGGATGTAAAAAAAGCTAAATGTGTGAAGCCAGGTTTGCTAGTCTAGCTGTGTCCCTCCTGGTTCCTGGAATGCTTATTCATTCCTTATATCTTTTGCCCATCTGTTGGACCTGAAATTGGAGGTTTTGTTGATTTTGATGTTGTTCATACCTTTAAATATGCCTAAAGTATTTTTAAAAGGCTGATTAACAATGCCTTCCCAGTATGGTGTGGGAGTTCACTCAGATATTGCCTACCTGCTTATCTCTTTTGCTGCTTATCTAATACAGCATAAAGGATTACCTTTTACTGCATGGTACCTCATTAATTTTTATTAGTTACTGCTCAACTCCTTAACTCAATCCACTCTAATAAATTAATGTGATAAGACACAATACCCTAATATACTTATTAATACAAATTAATGGAATCAACTTTGCTGCACACCTGTTCTCAGTAATCTGCACAAATACTAGTGAATTATCATTGTCTCTCAGAAATAACGTCTACAGTGGCATCTTGTTATTCTTTTTTGCTGGCTGAGGAAGCTCATGTTATTGCAGTGCACAGGATGCTTTGGAAAATACAGTCTTTGTGACTGTGAACTGTGGCTGAACTTTATACATCTTGAAGAGACAGCTCTAATTTGCTTGTGACTCCACCAGAACACTCTGCCTTTATGGCTGGAAATGCTGTAATACAAAAGTGTCTCAGCAGTATCAATGTACTAAGTATTACTAGAGCTCAAAGGGCAAAATCAGAAGAGACAAAGTAGAAGTGGACTTGAGTCTGATGGCTGTAAGCTGATCCTCTGTACAAGGAATTATTTCCTTGAGATCTGCTCTGGCTCACTCAAGGTCATACAGCCTACCCCTGACAGAGGGGATCTATAGCCCTCTATAGTGGTTTTAAACATAAAGTGCCTGGAGGAGAGGTGCTGAACTTGCAACATACCTGGCCTCCATTAGAGATTGTGAAAGAGGAAGAATATGCAGAAATGTAAACTTTATCTAGTAAAAAACATTTAACGTATTTTGTCTTGTCTCAAAACTGTTATACAAATTTGATTCCTTTTTCTCCCCTTCATGATTAAAAAAAGTAATTGCAGTACTTTGTATCTTTTTTAGCTCTGATTTGAATCAGTCATTGCCCATGTTTTAAGGTGAGGGCAGTGAGACATACAGGCATCTGAGAATCTGTCTGGAAGATAATTTCAGATTATGGATTGGACAAAAGGGTTCATGTTTCCAATTTGGGAGCTTAAAGTGCTAGAATATCTCCCATTTCCTCCTCTTCTCACTCCCAATATCTGTTTAAAAATATTTATCTTGTTCAAAGGTTGTGTTCCAGTGGTTAAGCTTTGGTCCTCTAAAATGACTGCATTAAGCTTAAGCCCAGAGCCTTGGCATTTTGTATGTGCTGGAAGAAGCAGAACTGAAAACTTAAATAGTTTCTTCAGGCTATGGTCATATGAAAATTACTCCAAATTTTATGTAGACAAACCATTCCACCAAATACTTTCACCCAGTTTTGTCCAACATTACAAACAGCATATCTTGGTTTACAAAAGTAACCCAGAATTGCTGTTTTTTAGTATCTATTCTTCTAGATTACGTGTGCTGCCACCTCAAATTTATACTCTGCTGTCTTGATATGACAGCTGAAAAGTCATGTCAGTCAGGTGAAGCCTCAGCTGACTGGAAAAAGGAAATCATTGTACCCATCTTTAAAAATGGTAGAAAGGAGGACCCTGGGAACCACCGACCTGGCAGCATCACCTCTGTGCTAGGGAAGATCATGGAACAAATCCTGCTAGAAGCTGTTCTTAGGCACAAGAACAACAGGGAGGTGATTTGGGACAGCCAGCACAGCTTCACTGAGGGCAAGTCCTGTCTGACCAACCCAGGGGCTTTCTCTGATGGAGTGACTACTTCAGTGAACAATGGAAGGGCTATGGATGTCATTTATCTGCCCTTCTGTGAAGCCTTGGGCATGGTGCCCCACTGCAGGCTTCTCTCTAAATTGGAGAGAGATGTGTCTGATTGGGTAGATTGTTTGGTGGATAAGGAATTGGTTGGATGGTTACATTCAGAGAATTGTGCTCAGCAGCTCAGAGTCCTGATGTATGGTGTTCCTCAGGGATCTCTGTTGGGACCAGTGTTAATTAATACAGGCAAAGGGATCTAGTGTACCCTCAGCAAATATGCAGATGACAACAAGCTGAGGGGTGTGGTTGACACACCTGAATAATGGATGTCATCCAGAGAGACAAAAAAAGCTCAGATTGTGGGCCTGGGAACCTCATGAGTTTTAACAAGACCAAGCACCTCAGTTGAGGCAACCCCCAGTACCAATTGCTGGGGATGCAAAAGGCTGGGGATGAACAGACAGAGAGCAGCCCTGCTGAGAAGGACTAGGGAGTGCTGGTGGGTGAGAGGTTGGACAAGATTTGACAATGTGTGCTTAGAAATCCAATTGTATCCTGGGATCAAAAGCAGCTTGGCCAGCAGGGCAAGGGATGGGATTCTGCCCCTCTCTCCCCTCTGCTGAGATCCCACCTGGAGTGCTGCATCCAGCTCTGGGGTCCTCAGCACAGGAAGGACATTGACCTGTTGGAGTGAGTCCAGAGGAGGGCCACTGACATGGTTAGAGGGATACAGCACCTCTCTGACAAGGACAGGCTGAGAAAATTTGGATAGTTCAGTCTGAAAAAGAGAAGGCTTTGGGGTGACCTAATTACAGCCTTTATTACCTGAAGGGAGCCTAGGAGAAAGATGGCCAGGGAAATTTTACAAGGGCATGTAGTGACAGGACAAGTGGGAATGGTTTCAAACTGATAGAAGATAGGTTTAGATTAGATATTAGAAAGCAGTTTTAACTGTGAGGGTGGTGAGGCACTGGAATCGTGAGGTTGCCCAGACAGATTGTGGGTGTCCCACCTCTGGAAGTGTTCCAGACTGGCTTGGATGGGGCTCTGAGCAACCTGGTCTGCTGGAAGGTGTCACTGCCCATGGCAGGGAGGTTGGAACTAGGTGATCTTTAAGGACCCTTCCAACCCAAACCATTCTATGATTCTTCTGTACCAACTTTTCCAAAGAGAACATAACATGTCTAAGTGGTACTCTTTCCTACCTTTTCCATAGACAAGTTTATAAGGTCTTAGATGAAAGCAGTAATTCTGTGCTCATTTTCATAGAATCTACTGACCAGAAATCAAGATTTCACTGCTTTTGAACACTTACAGAATGTCTGCTAAAAACATTCAGATGTCTATGTATTAGCAGTGACCTCTGAGATCACAATAAGAAGAAACCCTTATTATTATCATAACTCTCTGAGAAACAGAAAGGATGTTTTATATAAATTTACTTAGAATATCTTTTGAAGAGATTGTTAAAAATGGTTAGGAAAATCGATGGAGTTCACTAGCCAGAGGGATCTTTTCCTGCTTCTCAGTAGATGCAGCAATGACTGGCTGGGATTATTGGAGCACTGCATGCATCAGTCAGATCCAAAAATTATTTTCCACTGGAAAAAATACCTTTGTGAGTTTAATGGATTTAACTTTAGTATCTATGGATTAAAATTTAGTATGTTTGAAAATGAAAAGCAAAGTTGAGGGATGCATCCCAAGTCTACACACATTTGTTATTAAAGCAGAAAGCGTGCTGGAAGAGGGAAGGGTGAATAGTTGTATGTGAAAAGGGATGGAAAATTTTTACACAAGATAGTATGGCCTTCAGCTGTGAGAAACTGACTTTTACTCTTGTATGCTTGCTGTATTCAGCCCAGACAATTTGGCTGGCATGATGGGGAGAATGGCAACAGGTATGAAATTGTCACCCTAGAGGAGCAGCTCCTAGCAAAGTATAAAAAACAAGTCAAATGAGGCTGTGAAATTCAGTCGGTGAAGATACTGCCTGTTTACTGGCCACCTCCTTCTTACAAGGAACAAAATCAAGGTTTCTGATGGGAAGTACAGCATTTTTCTTGAGGGCAGGAGTGCTGAGAACAGCCCTGTTCTTAGAACTGTAAGGTGTGGTTTTGCACAAAAAAAAAAAGTTCTTTGTTTTATAGCTATGAGTAGCACTGCTGACATGAAACTGAACAATTCAGGAAAGGCAAACAACTTAGAAAGCACATAAAAATTGCTAAGGCACATCTCCTGGTAAAGTCAGTGGGACTTTCTGCCTAGTATGCTGAAAAGTTGAAATCTGTGTAATAAAGAAAAAGAGGAAAAAAAGGAAAAAGCTGTGACGTATAATTTAGGGCTTGACCTTACAGCTTTATTTGTGTAAGTAGTTTCACTCTTTTCTGAAGGCTTATTCCAGTGGTGGAACTTTATTTGTTCCTAAGTTATGTTGCTGTGTTAGCTTCTTAATTGTTTTCAGACATAAAGGTGTTTTGGGACATATCTTTTCCTTGTTGAAGTAATGACCAACACTTCTCACTTATTTCAAGGGTACTTTAATCTTTTCAAGGCTTTTTTAATTAAAATGACTTATTCAGTATGTGTACAGCAGTTTGAAAGTACACATAGCTACGTAAGTGCTAAGTGTTATTACTGTTCAACTCATTATCTTTTACATTTACCATAAAACTAGCCATGACTTAGCTGCTGTTAAGCTTCTTAGCTCTCAAGAAAAATTAACATTAGAAAATGCTTTGACTTCTTTTTGTCGGGTTTTTTTGTGGTGGGTTTGGGTTTTTTGGTTTTTTTTTGGTTTTTTTTTTTTTTTTTTTTTTTTGTGGTTGTGTTTTTTGGTTTTGGTTTTTTTTTTTAAACCATAGAAAATTACTACTACCGCTGATTACAGCAGCGATGACAGTGTATGAGCTGAACCAATGCAGAGATCAGTTGTAGCTCCTCTTCTGTAAGAAACTGTGCTCTTACCAGTTGCTATGCTGCTCTTGATCACAACGGTCCCGTTTGGAAGCAGGGACACATGACCATGATTTGTCATTGCTCCATTCTTTTTACAGACACAAAACATGCAAACAATAGACCCTTGGAAAATGGTAACTACACCCCTAACTTGTGTCAGAGGCCACAGGAGGTACAGGGCAGTGGAAAGTCAAAAGTGGAAGACACCTACAAGGCACTTGCATTATGCCTGTGCATATGTGTTTCCAAGAACGGGACACTTCAGCTCTCATAAGAAAATTGTTTCTGTACAAGTGCATTTGAAAATGCAGGCTTTTGAAGTTCTCATGCTGGACTAAATATGTCCTGCTTAAAGTTGGGTGTATGTGTTAGTTGTGGGGTTTAGGAAAATGATCTGATTTTGTCACGAAGAGGTAGAACTTTAGTTTTTCATGTGGAATTAGAATCTTGCTAGCCCCCTAAAACAGGTACTCTGTCATGTTTGCCATTGAATAATCATAGTAATAAATATGTCTACCACTAAATATGTCAATTAATCTGTTTTTCTCAGTGTATATATACACCTTATCATATTCAGAATGTTGTGATGTAAAAACCTGAATTTTGTTGTCAGGACACATGGTGAATTAATAAGAGTGGGGTAGAATAATATTGTGGATATCTCTAGAGTAAATGCTACATGGCATTATTTAGGCTAAAAAAATACGTCTCATATTTAGTTGTCTTTTGGCTTGGTTGTAACAGAAGGACCAGAAGAATACTTTGGTTCTTGGAGTTTGTAAAAGAAATGGACTATATCCTATCCATTGCCATATTGCCTTTTCATTTATTAAATTAATAGTGTTAATCCTACCTGTACACAGGGAAGATGAGGGTCCTTTTTTCACTTGCAATGAGACTTCATAAACAAAATCACATAAAACTTGATAGGATTCTTGGTACTTTGAGTCTGAAGGAATAATAGATTACTGCCTAGGTAACTAAAAGTATAATGAAACCTTACAGGTGACTGGCATTATTTTGTGTCTCTGCTGCATTATTCTGATTACTGCTGTTAATAATATCTGACACACATCTTTTCTCTGAAGATGTAAAAAGCTTTAAAGCTTTGAAAAGCTCACTTAAGATGCATAAAAATCTGTGTTTGATATAACCCTTTAAGTAAAAATAGGTGTATAGGGAAAGCATGGCAGAGGTTTTTAGTGGCTTATTTAAATGCACACAATTAGTTGTTTGTTGACTGGGGACAGGTTTTTTGACTCTTAATCTACTGATCCATCTAAAATGCTTATTTCCACCAGCACAATTCTTCTGATGTTAAGGGAATCACATTTAACTTTCTGAATCACATCATTTCCTTTCAAATGCCTGTTCAAATGTTGTTAGGAGGAAATGAAAACTAATGTTCCTGGGTACATGCTAACAGCATTTACTGAAATGGTCTGTCATGCTGAACCTCAGAACAAGCAGCCATCATCATCTATGAAAACTTCACCTTTCCCAAGACAAGGCTAGCTGCTGGGAAGGTTTTACTTTCTTCAAATTAGGAAGGCAGCATAACAGACCTCATGACAGATATGTAGGCAACTATAAAAGCAAAATGTACTTGGAGCAAAGAACATGGTGAGGGATAAAAAGGAAAAATCCTAGACCCTGTACTTGCGTTAAATTTATTTCTAAGTCAAAGTTTTGATTTTTTTTTTGTTAATTGAATTCCTGATTTTGTAAACATGCTTTTTGAAGATACTCTAACATTAAATCATCAAAATCTTCTTTACTTGACCCTTTGTTGTTGAACTTTAGGTGTGGCAGCATCAAGTAAATAAGAACCTGCGAATCAAACCTGCTGTTTTCTTTCTATTTCTGGCTGGAATGATTCTTTGCCTTGATAATAGGAGTAGAGAGATATTCTGAAATAAAAGAATTACAGAACCCTGAAATTCAAGTTCTGGCTTGTGACTGGAAATTGCTGAAATTCTCTGAGGCTCTGCCCCTTTCTCCATTTTATTCTTTCAAACTTTTCTACTTAAATTGAAGCTCTTCAAGGCAGGGATTTTCTATAATATACACTAATTCAAGGCTTAGCATAGATGATGATTTAACCTAGACATCATATTTACTAGTGAAATGAACAAACCATAAATAAATGAACATGAATCATGACCCTAATGTGGTAGGAGATGGGGGCAGCTCTGGGATTATACAAGTGTCACAGACTTGTAACCACTGAAACTGAAGACTGAAAGAGCATGCTTTTATAAGGCATCCTACGCCTAAATGATTTCTAAAGAAAAAATGGTAAGGGAATTAAAATGAATTAGAAACAAACAGAACCAAACAACAAAAGAAACCAAAGTGGGAATGGAAAAGTTAAATTTCACAAGGATCAAAGCAGAAGTTTCAATAAAGCTGCCCTCTCAGTAAGTCTGAAGTCAGTGTCCACTGAAGACACAAAGTATTCTTATTTCTTACAATACACAGCTCTTGAGTACTTTCTATTGCTCACATTGTTGAGCATGTATCTTGTCTGGCACCCCTATTATCTGTGGAAATACAGCTCAGAGAAAAAAAATGAAACTTTCTTGAAATAGTGGGTTTATTTTTTTGGAGAAGTGACTGACTTGAAATATTTTACTCTGTTGTGGAAAATATGGTCACGGGGTGAAAAAGCACATAAATTTATACATATTCAACATCCCTCTATAAGAGGCACAAGCACAATGGGCACTTTTTGCGTTGTAACTGAGATTGCTGCATTAGAAAAGGTTTATTCTAGTATCCTAGAACAAAGAAAAAGTTCAGTATGGACAATTTTTCAAACTGAAGAAAATATAGTAGAAAGCCCAGCATGAGCAGATGATCTGAGTAGTTGAGGAGAATCTAGAGCCCTGGGCTAAGGCAGACTTTGAGCAATATTGTTCATGTGTCCCATATACATTTCACAGTTTTTAATAAACCCATGAAACTGAAGGAGTTTATTAGAGTAATGCCATTCTTCACATGGCCTGAAAGCCATTATTCATACACTTGAATGTATGAAACCAAGTTGTTGCAAGGAGATTTGGACACCTACAATATGATTACATTCAAAGATTTGTAGTTTCTGACATGGATCTTGAAAATTTTGAAAGGACAGAAGCAGCCTTGGCTTTCTATCATTGATATAAGAAGTTCCATGTCCCCACTTAGACAAATAAATTGCCTGTGACCTCCTTACTGCCTCATCCAAGAAGACCTAGATATTTTCCTTTTTCCCAAGGATGAAGAGCTAAAAACTCATGGATTTCCCAGCGGATGCAAACTTTCAAGCATAATTTGGTTGCAAATTTATGCTTTGTAAAAGGCATACAAATGATGCTAGTAGAGTATTGACAGAACTGAGCGAAGCAAGGTAGGAAATCAGAATCCAACTGAAAAAAATTCAAAGTTGTCTGACTTGGGACGCAGCACTGATGGTATATGGATATATATATAGTTACTAATCTCAGGCATCTAAGAAGCTATACTTGTGAAGAAGGTCAGTGGTTTGCTGACAAAAAGGAAATGGACTCTTCTCAACTGGAAAAGGTGGGGCTGAGGGGCTTTTTTGGAGCTTTGAGCCAAATTACTTAGAAAGGGCTACAGAGATGATAATAAAATTTATACATTCTTTTTCTCTCTCTTCTTCCCCCCCTCCCCACCCCCCAACTCTGGTATTTAATACATTAATGTCATAACTCATTGACACTTACCCACTTAGCTGCCAGTATGTACATGTATGTATCTACATGCACGTATTTCATGTGGATAGTCACGGGAGAGGCACGCTTTAAATTCTAGTCCCAGCTTTTCTGGGGAATTTGGGAGGTAATTTACGGAACCTACCAAAAGTTGTTCTCATATTCAAGACATAAAAGCCTCTTTTGGTCTTCTTGTGCATTATTCAGAATATTTGGGCTGACTGCTTTTTCTTCTGATTATCCTTGTTAATAAATCAGCTTTCCTGTTTTTCTTTAGAGAAACTACCTTATCTTTTAGGGTGGATAAGGTGTTTTGTTTTGTTCCAAAATTAAGTCTGACTCAGCCAGATGTGTTTTAGCATCAGCTTTGTTGAAACAGGGAGGCATTTTTTGTTTTGCATAGAAATTTGGGGATCATTAGTGAAGCGACGTGAGGAATTCTGCTAGTCTCAAATTTGTCACTATTATACAACCACACCCATAAGTCAATTTTTTCATTTTGCCATCATACAATGAATGCAGGCTCTTAGAAGGTGCCAGACTGACAGCTTTGAAGTTTACAGAACAGGTTTTACAGGGGCATTAGCAATCCCAGTTCTCCTTATGCACTTCGATCCTTCTGAACTACTGCAGCTTGATTATAAGACAACCTCAGTTATTTCCTGGTGTAACTAGGTATAACTTGCCATCTCTTAGGATATTCTGTTCTTTCCTTATCCAGAAGTGACCCAGTTATATGCCCTTTTTCTTCTTTAGTTCATTTGAATGCTGTTCCAGTTTGGCCCCTATTGGATGAAAAAACCTTTAATTGTAGCACTGTTTGGGGACTGAGTGAGCAGTGAGGGTGACTTCCTTTATCTTCTTTAGGGGCTTCATTCCAAAGTGCCATGGAGTGCAAACTCCTGTGGGCAGTTTGCAGTCTTCTTACCTATACTCAGCCACACTGCTGATAAACTTAAGGAATTAATTCTCTGGGGTATTAAATCAACACCTCTCACAGCTGCCAGTTTCACAAAATAATCAACTCTCAATTATGCAGCATAATGGCAATGGTAGAATAACCCAAATAAAACCAAGGCTTATACAAAAGGTAAATAAATTAAGCAGTAAGGATAGATTTAGTGTGCTCACCTTGGAAATGATGGTAAGCAAATTCCTGTAGAGAGCAGAGGCAGCTTTAAGCAGGCAGAATGGGGCTGGGCATGAACAGTGCTCCGTTCAGATGAGGTGATGTGGCCAGGAGTGATGGAGGAAGGTAAGGCCTGGAGATCCACACTGTGGATAATCCATTCAGATAACATTGCAACTTGTGCGAAAAAAATTAAATTCTCTTTTCATTAAACATATTATTTCTTTTATGAAAATATGCTGCTGATCCTAATCAAAAAGTGTAAATAGGCAGGGAATGTTCAATGGCATTTTAAACGAGGGAATTGTTGCTGAGAGATGGGGGTGACTTTTCTCTTTTGGCAAAGAGAAAAAATGTGGGTTTATGAGAGGTACAAATTCTTGTTTGGCTTTAATAAACAAATTTTGCCCAGGGCGGCAAGGCTGAGCTAAACTTTTCTCTTCCCCATCTCTAGCCATATCACTCTGCAGCTGCACAATTCTCCAGGGATAAACTCGTGGACACACTAACTAGCTCTGAAACAAAAAGCTTCATTCTTTGGTTTTGGCAGTGGAAACAGTGAGCAGAAGCAGGGCAGGCACACAGGTTGTGCTGAATCCTTTGGGATGATCTCTCCCATTAACCTCCTGGGGGTAGGACCAGAGCAGCAGCCTTGCTTGCCTGTCACTCTGAGGTACTCTTTCACAGCTGTGCTACAGCAAGTAAGTGCATTCAAAATAATCTTGCTTAGTTGGAGCAAATAAGGCTGAGTAACCAAAATATCAATCAGTCTATCAATCTTGGTTTGTGCTCTAGTGTCCTGAAACCGTGTGGTTGGCTGCCACAGTAGCTTACACAGGTGATTAAGGAACGAGCAAGTAAAAATCTACACCAAAAAGGTGAAGATTGTAAAATACACTCTCTGACATGCAGAAAGCTAGCATAGATGCACTATAAAATGAGATTAGATGAAGTGGCCTGATCTTTCTTAACTCCACCTCAAATTTTCTGTGTCCAGATAGCAAGAGAGTTGCAGTAGACAAACTTACTAGGGACTGATGTGCTAATCTTCATGCTACTGTGGTTGCCACTGGAAAGAAGCATGATGCTATGCATGGTTTGGGTTTTGATGGCACTGATTTTTATAAACATTACAGAATATGAACATCTATACCGATACTGTTGACTTTAGCCACATACAAGGTTTAGTAACAGTAAATGCTTTAATGCTGTTGGCTTTGCTCATTCCACCTTGACAAATTATGGATGATATGTTTAATTTCCCACTACTGAACCTGACTGCTCCTTAGATTACGAGAGGACTTTTATTTTCTTTTGCTGATGAAGAACTGAGGTACATTGTAGGGCTATGCCCAAATTATATAGGAAGGTATGGCAGAGCAGGTAACTGAAATGAGCTTTAGCTGAACCCTATCTCAGTTCTTTCATGTGTAAATTCAATCCTGCCTAATTCTTGCTCATGTATCAAATTCATCCAGTTTTTCTTCAAGAAGGAAGGCTTCAAATCTGGTCTGAAACCTCTAGCCTTTCTTCCTTGTTTCATGACCATCTGCAGGGAAATAGCAAAAGACTGTTGGCTTCAAAAGCAAGATTATGCTCTACATACCTGATTTTCACAAAAGATGCAAATAGTGAATTCCCTTGTATTTTTGATTTCTGAGATAAATAAATACAGGGGTCAATTGTTTCAGTCAAGAAGGAGAAAAACTGATAACTACTGTCAAGAAGTAGGGTTAAGATTTCCATCTCTGTTGAGGGCTGCTGGCCTCTACTGTCAAGCTGATTAGAAGTGCCTTGTGCTCTGCAGAGACAGGCTACTTCAGAAGACAGTAATGAGAAAAACTGTCTTTTTACATTTATTTACTCAAAAGATTTATGACTTTATGGTTGCATTAGGGAGTTGTCATCCATTTTTTTACCGAAGTTCCCAAACACACAATCTGTTGTAGTTCTGTTTAACTCTATCCACACAATCTGCTTTATAGGCAAGAAAGGTGACACAGCAGATATGAACTAACGTCTCACACCAGTGTTCCATGGGCTCCCTGCTCAGCTCCCAATGCACTTCAAAGCTCTGTAGCTCTCTGGTCTCCAGCTGTCTTACAAACAACCTCTTCACCCATGAAGCATGCTGTGGGTAGGGGCAGTTTTTTCACAGGAACCCTGAATACATTGTGTTCCCAGGGTAAGTTCTTGCCTGACTTTACCTCCAGGGAACAGGAAGAGCCTGAGCTGGACTGTCCTCAGAGCTGTTTGCAAACTGTTCTCAGAAACAATGGCTGATGATTCATCTGGCACTGTCATCAACAATCTCCAGGCCTGCCGTTTAACAGACCTTCCCAAAATAAAGAAAGGGGACCTTCCCAGACAGAAACATGTATTATTTTAGTGGTGGATCTGCAGAAGAGTAACTTAGGCTTAAGAGTGCTTGTAATCAAGTGATTACATATGCTTGCCCGAGGTCAGACAGTAAGCGAGTTTAGCAGCTCTGGGGACCCTTGTTCCTGTCTTGTGCTCACATGACATGAGCACACTGACTCATCCATGTGTGGGGATATATAAATGCCTTCTTATAACGTGTTTTTGCAAGTTTTAGTAATAAAGCCAGATCTGTGAGGCTGCAATCCTTCTATGGCAACAGAACACTGTCATCACCAACATCTGACTTAAAAATAGTTTGCAAAAAACTTCAGTCTTTTTTGTTTGTTTGTTTTGTTTATGCTAGTAATGCAGAAGGTCACTGGTTTAATGTGTGCAACCTTTTAAAGTTATTTCTATGAGTAAACATCTGCTGGAAGATATCCTGTCTGGGTGATATCTTTTGCGAATGCCCGAAATTAGGCTACCTAAACAAACTTTTCTTTGGTGAGAACAAGACAAGACACGGAGTGGCTTTTCTAGAGGCGTACATCCTAGTATAATGACAGGCCAAGTGATATTACAGTGTCCGAAAATTGAAGACCCCAGAGTAGGGAAGATTGATGGTGTTTACCTTCTGCATTTGCTACCAGTGAAAGGATAGTGATGACTGATGAAAACTAAGATATATTCATGGGGTAAGGTTGTATTCCTCATCAAGGATGTGACTTGACAGAGGCTAGATATCATGCTTGTATCTCTAGGAATGAAATGTATCCGGTGAGGAGAGCCTATGTAGGCACATAGTGAAGACATCCACTAAACCCCAAAATTATGGATGTCTGCAACAGGAAATACATGAAATAGTTACCTAAGGGACTTAGAACCATGCTAAAAAAACCCCAAACAATCTTGTCTACTGTAGCTCCCCAAAAGATCATGTGAGGACTAAGTATTGAACTAAAAAGGTGAAGCAAATGAAGTGCAAATGAAAAAAAAACCCTTCAGCATGGGGCTGAAGGGGATACTTGTAGTTGTTAAAGCACTAATGGCTCTGCCAGAAGAAACTTCTTTCTGTGTTTTCTTTACAAGATTTTAACCAAAAGTTAGTTAAACTTAGCAGACTAGTGGATGTAAATAGTTATCATGGGGGAATATTAAAGTCCTTGAAGCTCAGTTGATTTAACAGCATTTAAGGCTGAAGCATGTATTTTTTTAGGCAGGGAACTTTAGCTTCAAAAACCCAAATGCATAAAAAACTTATTTTCTCTCTTTCTTATCTTCTTCTCTTACATATCAGTAGATGAAGTCAGTTATAGGTGTTCACTTATGGTACCAAGAAAACAACAAAAGATTTAAACACTATACATGTACTTCAGGCAAGTGGGAGAAAAATGTTACAGAAATGTGCCCTTTCTTGGGATGCATCAACTCACACACTTACCTATAAAAGAGAAAAGGACAAAGAAAAAAACCAACCATGAGAAAAAAAAATTATCAATAACAGAAGTCAGTGTTGCTGTGTCACCTTCCATGTCACATGAAAATACTTCTTCCAAAATTTGGAAGTATGTTGTAAGAACATTCAGAAACATATTGGATTTTTTCTTTCTCCTTTTCAAAGCAAAGCAAAGTTCCACCCTTGCTCTCTGTCTCTCTTTTTTTCTCCTCTCTCTTAAGGGGAAAAAAAAGTTTTGAGAATTTAATTTTTTCTATTCACTGCAGTCCTGGCCAAAGTAAAGCCCTCTTTTACATTGACGTCAAGATCTTTACTAAGATTAGGGTTTCATTTCTCTATTGCAGCAATTAGCTAGGGAATGTATAAAAGGCTTCAGGGAAGCAAGCTAGGACTCCAGAGGGGAGAGCACTTTGCACCATAGGCAGATAGCAAAGAGAGAGTGCGGGAGGAGGAAGGCAGGAATACAGAGACGCGAGTAGGAGGGGGGGACGGGGAAGGCAGAGAGGGAAAGAGAGGGAGGGAAGCAGGGAGGAAGGAACAGAAAGTTTATGTACATAAACCTTTTTTTTTTTTTTTGAGTATTGTTGCACCTAGTAGCTAGCTTTACTGACACAGAAATGAGAGGTCTGTTCAGTGCTTAAATATCCGAGAAACAATGGGATAGTGCAGGAAAGTTAACAATTAACAGTCTCAGCTTAAATTTTGTAACTGCAGGGAACTGGAAACACAGCTGCCTCTCTCTTCAGCAGAATCAGGTCTCCTGGTTAAGAGAAGAATTTTTGTTAACATCTGAATTTCTGAAAAACAAGCAGCTTGCAGTTGAATCAGTATCGTGTAGTTATGGTTTTAACCAGCCTGCTCATACTTAACTATCCCTGCTTATTTTAAATAGAGCAGCTGTGAAAGGGGTAATGAGGCTTTTGAAATGCCTTTTGCATTATTCTTTTAAATGAGGGTACAGAGCAATAAAGGGAGCTGAAGGTATCCGGCTGAAGAGAAGCAGCAAGGAAGATGGGTCTGCTAAGTGTGGATTTGTTGATCACGCTTCAGATCTTGCCGGTCTTTTTCTCCAATTGCCTCTTTCTTGCGCTCTATGACTCTGTGATCCTGCTGAAGCACATGGTTCTGTTTCTGAGCCGCTCCAAGTCTGGGCGCGGTGAGTGGCGGAGGATGCTGACCTCGGAGGGGCTGCGCTGCGTCTGGAACAGCTTCCTCCTGGACGCCTACAAGCAGGTGAGCCCGCGGGGAGGGGGACGCTGCGGTGGCGGTGGGCGAGCTGCCTGAGCATCCCGCCGCTCCGCCGGGAAGGCAAGGGAAGGGAAGGGAATGACCGTGTGCTGCAAGCTATCACCTATCTCCTGTTAAGTTTGATGCGGGAAGTGTAAGCTGAAAGGAGCGATACTTCTAAGTCGGAGCCAAGGATTCATGAAATTCTGCGGCTGCTGACTCCCTGCGCTAACTCTCTGTGCAGCCTTGGCCGTGTCACTTAGTTTAGGCGTGCCTCAGTTTCCCCAACAGCATGAATAATAATCTTCATGTTTTTAAAGTATTTCAAGATCTTCGTTTAAGAGTAATTGTAAAATACTCTAGATGTTTTCACAGATGTAGTTCATTATTGCCGTGTGAGATCCTCAGATACCACAAAAAGACTGCATCTTCAGATAGAGCTCCACACAGATAGATGTTAGCTATGTAATGAGAGTTGTTTTACCTAGTGTGAACTATAGAAATGAACCATTGTCATTACACTGGCATTTTCTATTACTCATATGTTAACTTTTATATCCAAGTAGCAGTGAAACTCTGCACGATTTGAAAAAATGACCTTTTTCCTTCATGAAAGCATGACAGAGGGACATGTCAGACATTAAAAATGAACTTGACTAGCTGTCGGGCAGCTGCCTAGTGATTTAAGTTAATAAAGCCAGTAACAGTTATGCAACATGTACTTTTCCTTTTAAGATTTCATACAAACATTACCCAGTGGTACTGCCCAGGTCTCATGAGGTACCTAGAATTCCCTTTTATAGATTGAAAAGGTGGACCCAAACCCATGAAATTTCTTGCTCAGACCACCCAAGTTAGTAAGCAGAACTGGATTCAGAGCTCTGTGGCTTTCAAAACAGTGCTTAGTCTGTTAATTTGTTGTCTTATCTAGACCATCTAATTTTACATACTCCATGTGATGTCATAGGGGTCCTGTCCAAATTATACTCTTCTGAAATATTTCTTTTTGTATTGCCTTCCACCCAATTCGCTTTCACACCTCTTCAGTAGCCTTTGTTTTTGCTCTTATCTAAAAATGTGAAGAGCTGGTGATGTTGGTGTTTGCTGGCTTTGTGATATGGAATACCATCTGCTCAGCCTGAAACTCAAGCCATGGGGACATTAATTTTCAGTGTAAGACAAATATAAATAACTAGCTTTTGCCAAATGGGTCAACCTCTTACTGCCACGCCAGGAATCATCCAGCTGGCTACCCAAATAAAATAATGCTGAATGAAGCCCACTATTCTTCTAGCCTTTCTAGTCTTTGTTTTTATTCTCTTCATAGACATTAAGTAAGTACATTTTACAGTGGCCTTGTTAAATGGGTCACTGAACACAATTGTTCCCATTTTACAGACAAGGCAAGGCAGGACAGTTAACAGATGACTTGGTCAAGGCTCCAGTGGAAGTTGGTAGCACGACTCTGCAACAGTCAAGTTTTGAGTTCCCATATTTGCAAATTATTTGTGGCCTGAGGTCTGGAGAAGTTGACAAGCTGTAAGAAACCTTATATCCATGAGATATTTTCAATCTCTTTTTGCTTAAATTCCACACAAATATTTAAAATTAAGATATTGCATGATTTTCTGTAGTCTCCAAAGTCAAGTCATGCTTTGCCTTTCAGTGTCATTGATGTTTAACCATGGAAACAACAGGTATGGTGACTGTGCTATTTTTAGTCTTGGAAATGAAACTCATACCTTGAACTTTGGTAATTTTATTCTCTCCCTTATCCTGATTAAATCACCTGGGTTGCTCAGGTCAATCAGGCCACAAGGTTCCTAGAATAAAGTCTGTGCCTCAATGAACTCAGCAGAAAAATGCATATAAACACAATCAAATTTTATCACCTTATTCCAAAAAGAAGAAAGAGTCCATTCATGGCAGCTATCCTTAAGAGAAAATGAATTGACAAACAATTCATGGAAAGACTGTTTTACTTCATAGAGTTATGAGCCATAAGGACAGAAGATCATTGGAAACTCTTGATTGTCACAGAAAGATAGTTAAGCATAGAAATCAAATTATAGAGGGGACAAAATAAACTGAGGAGCAATATTGGAAGATGTCTCATCACCTCCACAATAGATGAGAACCTTTTGCTGCTTCTGTAAGGAAAAAAAAAAAACAAAAAAAAGTTTCATCTCAGAAGTTGTACTAGTAGATTTGAAAAAGATTGAAACGCACCCCACTTTGTAACATATTTAAAAAGCATGAGAAATAGTGAAATATATCAAAGAATGTCCTAAAAAGCAATTTGTCCCTTAAATCACTCTTTTCTAAATCCTGAATAGAATTACCCTGTTGTGATATCTTACTCTGAGACAATAAGTGAGAAATTATAATGTTATGGAAGGATGGCAAAATGTAGCTGATAACATAACCATGAGTGCTTGTTGCTCCAATTTACCAGCTGAAGCCAGGTATTAACACATTACTTAAAAAGGTACTTCAACTCATTCCACTGAGCAGTATTTATGAGAAAATCACCATTTTTCATGTAGAATAACAGAATTGCAGATGTCTGAGATAACCAAAACCAGACTGCCAGTTAGCAGAAGACTGGATCAGAGAAGTAACTGCACTTGGTTTCATTGTATTTTTTGTCACTCATACAGAATTCTTCCTGAGTACATTTCATAATATTTTTCACAAAATTACTTCTACTTGATGTAAAATTTCTATTCAAAGAAAAATTTATGGGAAGCTATTACTGAGAAACATGGTGGGTAGATACTACATTCTGAATTAAGGTAAATTTATTACAAGAAAGGACCTTTGCCTCAAAAGCATGTATTGTCCCAGAAGTGATTTTTTTTTCAAGGCTAGTGTGTACAAGATATGTTCTTGTAATGGTTAGAGTATATTTCAAACAAGCTATTTTGATTTACTTGCTCACTGTATAGAAAACCTTATTAATATCTCATCCAAATTTCAACTGTTTGCTGCTTTTTGTTGTTATTAAGTGTTATTGCATATGGTTTTTGGTGAGGGCAATTATTTCATAGACAAGATTACCTAGCAGCAGTTGAAGATTTTAACACCATCACTGAGGAAACAATGCAAAGTTTGTTGTCTTGCATGTAGAGTATATTCAGTGTTCTTTTTTTTATTGGAACATTCTATATGACTGGTTTTCTCCACATTTTAAAATCCTACCGGAATCAAAATAATTGCTTTTTTGTTTATTTTGATTTTAATGTAAATTTTGCTAATTAATAATATCTTTCTTTTTACTTCCTTAGCTCTGAGTTCAATATCTGTCAGACTCAGTGTTGATATTGTCTACACTGCAGCAGCTTTGTGATTTATAGACCATCCTCCTATTATTTTCCAAGAGGCAAGTGTGTCTTACATTACAAGGGAGTGTTTAGGACCAAACTGGTCATCATAACAGAGACAAATAGAGCTGGTAGTCAAGTTAGATTGACTTTCTGTAATTAAAAGAGTGCAAGAGTTTTAAATATTTTTTTATATATGTATGTGTGCGTAGGTATTTACAATTTTATATGTTTGCACGTATAAAGATCTACATGTCCCTATTTGTCTCTCTATATGTACATACATATATGTATAAAAAGGCAAAAGTACACATATGTAAGCATACATTTCCAGGTGTCAGTCCCTCTCATTTCTCCATAAATGCATACACATATATATGTGTGTATGTACACATACATACAGATATGAATGCAGTCACAGCTATTGCTGAGAGAGAAAAAACCAAGATTTTTGGGAGGGTGTTAGTGTAACCATGATTTACATAGGCCATTTCTATAAATGCCAGTGAGGTATTTGTTTTTAGATTAAAGCATATATACTGAATATATCACACATCTGCAAAAATCCAGAGAAAAAGCTGGAGAACTTTTGGAAAAAAAAAATTAAAAGCTTTTTTTTTTTTTACCTGCTAAGTTCTATGCTTTATTTAGTAGTGGGAGGAATCTGTTTTCTAAGATACCAAAGGTGAGAAATTGTTACCTCAAAATGCTTTTAAAATAGGTTAAAATATGGTTGTACCCATTAGAGATGCCCAGTGGTGAGGCCTTGTGCTGGGAGATTTTCCAGTGCCAGATATGAGCCCTGTGTTTCAGCAAGGCAGAGCTATCATTCATGGTCTCCAGTAGAAAGCTTTAATGTTATCCTTGAGGAAATTGTCCCTCTTCTCCACGTCAGTGTAGGGTAGTTACAGGGGAGACCTCCAGGGCCTCTCCCTGCAGCAGTATCCCAATATTTAGCAGCGATGTGATGAGCGATGGGGGCAACGTGCACACCTGCACACACACAGAGACGTGTGTAACCGTGTGTCACAGCCTCAGAGGGATGCTGGTATCTCAGGTGATGGATGGAGGTGGGTGTGTGTGTACTTGTACAGGTTTTACTGCCTTTAGAATGGGCCAGCAGCAAGCTCTGGCATGACGGTCCCAACACGGGGGAATGGCTGGCACAGGATCCCAGGTTCGTGGCGTAGACCCAGCTCTGGATGTAGCAGCAAGCAGAGTGGTTCAGTAAACACCCAGTGAGATTTTGCTGGGTTTTCAGGCAGGCAGTTAAATTACCTTTGGCTGCTTTTTCCTGCCTGGTAGGTACATCATCTAAAATAAATCAGCATGCAAAGCAAAACAGTCCAAACCATACATGTTAAATGCATGCTGCACAACATTATCACAAAGATATATGTGAAAGTAATATAAAAGCATGATCCTCTACCTGCTCTTTGGCTGTTCAGTAACTCTGCTTTTTTGGGAAATGTTTTAAAGGTTGAAACAAAGACACAACCTTCATACTTACTGTTTGTATTTATTTTGTTTGGCAAGGTAAAAATGTGTCTCTCTCTGCATTTGATAGTGATAAAGGGAATTTGTGAAAGAAAATATGTTGTATAATTTCAGTGTTTAGAACTAAACATTGTGTGGTATTAAAAATATTTTATTGGTTTTACAAAGTTCAACTTTAGCAGAATTGTTTTCATTGACATTTGCAAATGAAAACAATCTTGAAAGAAGTGAGAAAAACAAAACTGAAGCAAACCACAATTATAACTTCTCCTGCAAAGTTGGGAACGTAAATTCAACAGGATTTGGTCTTGACATTGTAATTATTATTAGAAAATTCTCATTATTATTGATATATAATCATGTTTGTTGTAGTTGTGTCTGAGGATCAACCTAGGTCAGGGACCAATTGTACTAGGCAGTGTCCCAACAACAGGAGCAGACAGTTGGTCCCATGGAACTTCAGAGTTCAAACATTCAAAACAGACAAAGAGTAGGAAAATATTTTGATCCCACGTGGGCTCTCATCCCATTTCATTTTACAGATCTAAATTTACTTCTTCCACACCTCTTTGCACTGTTCCATTTTCATCCTTATGTGTGAAAAACTGACTGTAAGGAGTGCTTGCCTTGTTGTCAAACCTTGTGAAAACCCCCTTTTGCTGTGATAGACACAAAAAATTAGCTAATGGGCACTATTCAGGGAGAGGACCATACAGGGTTCTTGAGTCCTGGCTCTACCTCTCTGTCAAAACCACCACTGTGTATTCATACTCATAAAGTTGAGCAAAAAAAAAGTAAAAACCCGTCATCCAAATTAGTATCAAATTCCCTTCATGTGCTGAGTAAAAAATCTGGTCAAGGCCTCTGTCACACATCGGTAGATCCTGGTGGCCACGGTGTAGTAGGCCATGCTCCCACCTTGGGGGAAGCATAAAGCCCTTAAGAAGCTTGCTCTTGGCTCCCCAATCAGAGGAACTAAAATTAACTGTAAGAGTGCAAGGCAAAAGGCTCCTTTATGCTTTCCTTGTGCCATGCATACTCATTTGTGGGACTGGTGGCTTTGAAATGGAGAGAGCAGCATTTGACTAGTTATTTTTATCTGGACTGTGCCCGGTTTGTTTGTCTCCCACTTCCCTTCGTCAACTCCACATACCTGATCCTAAATAAAAGACTCTGGGAAAGCCTGAGCCATTTCTAGTCTCTACTCTCCAATTTGAGTAATTCAAGTTGCCACCTTCCCAAGACAAATGAAGAACTTCTGCACCCTTAGTCTACTCCAGACAAGGGTCTTCTGTGATTCTTGGGTCATGAAATAAAGAAACCAAAAATAATAGTTTTCAGAATTTGCCAACCAGAGACAAATTATGATTTGGATGAAGCTATACCTAGCTGAATAGGATCAAATCAAAGCAGAGAATTTTAAAAAACGCTAAAGGCTGCAGGGATTTGGTTTATTACCAATCACTGCACTCCAGTCCCAAACACAACATGTCCATATTCAAATGACTAATATCATAAACTGTTAGTTGTCTGGCACCTATTTTTTTAGGGGGTTGACACAACCTGATGAGTCTGCCAAGCTGTATGAAAATCCCTGATGCAGGGAATTAAAGCTGTATTCCATTGCACAGGATCCCAGGGAGGTTATGCTAAAGGTGATAAACGCAAAACAGGAAAAAAGAAAAGGTAAATGAGGAGACAATGTTTTGTCCTTGGGGCTTTACCAAGTCCTTATGGAAAACGTACGACAAACGTAGCAGTATGTGCTATTTCTAGCCTGCAGTTTATGAATAGGGCTTTCTCTCCTGCTCCGAAGTCTCCTTCATTTTGCAGGCTGTGTGCTAAAGCATCAGCAATCTTGTTTGCTTTTCACTCTGCACGCAGACAGAACAGGCTGTCAGGCAAACACTAAATTCTCACAAATGATGCGAGTCACTGCTTTGGTGCTGCTGCTTGCCCCTGCTGGTGGCTGGGCTGGCTGGCAGATTTGGTTGGCCTACCTTGCGTGTCCCATGCAGGCTGTGTGGGAGGGGATGCCTGCGGGCTGCTCAGTTTCTACCTCATTCAGAAGGCTGGCACTGAATGGCCAAATATTCACGCACAAAAGTACGTGATTATGGAAATGCTGGATTGCGTGTGAGGGGAATTCTGCTGGTTTGTTTCTCAGAATTTATATTTTGCCTGCCTTTGTGTAAGATTTCAAAAGCAGCTTGGCTGAATACATGAGTGTTTTTGTTTGTTTTCTCATTGTGTTCATTTTCTTTTCCAAGAGCTATTTTTTCTTTCAATAAATAACAACAAAGAAGATGGCCAAGGCCTACAATGCAGATGATCAGCAAGGATGATATTGTCATCCTGTGTCAATCTGTTCAGAGTCTGGTGAAATAAACAGTCCCTTGGGAATGTCAGTTCTTCATCAAGACCAATTAGTGGATCTGCTGCTGCTGCTGCTAATGTTTAAGCATTAACGACTGGGCAGGGCTGCTTTTTGGAGTGCCTGACACTGGCATGGAACAAGGCACCGACCTAATTACTCCTCTACAAGAGCAGAAAATGCCTCGTGAATGCCTGCTTGGCAAGGATGTCTCATTAAGGGGAAAAAAACTCCACACAAACACTCCTAGAAACAAAAATTAAAATGATAGGTAACCTGCGGCCATGAGACTTTCTTCATGGCTGTGGGAAATGAAGAGAAACTGCTCTAAGGTGATGTGTATCTGTATAGATGCATAGAGGCTTCTTTGTACTTTGTTTCCTAACTCCATATATTTTTATAGTCCATAAGGATTACGAGAGACAGAATGCAAACTTGCATTGTTGAACCACAGAAACTATGTCATCATCTTTGGTATCAATGTTAAATAGGACTTGAAGGGCATTCCCATGTTGGTGTTTGTTGGAAGTTGTTTTATTAGTCTATTTCTTCAGGGTCTGCAAACTGGCCTAGGAAATTAAAGGGCTTGGTAGACCTGAGTGAGGAATTGATAATGAGGAGTTTATGATATATAGCCTCTCTTTCTGCTTAAAACAATCAAGAAGCAAACTGTGGTTTCCCAGTTGAAGACTGGTGGCTAGATATTTTCACTCATGATAGTTTTGTTAAAATAAAACCTGAGAAGTAAATAGAAACAGCTGCTCAGATGTTTCTTTGGTCCTAAGCAGCTTTGTTCATTCCTGACTTATAGGTTCTTCTTTTTCCCTTTATTTTTCTTGTCCTCTGAAGAATGAGAGCAAATATAAGAAATTCAAAGTGTGTTGTTTAATTGTGATTTGTGAGATAAATTACATGTCACTACTTCTTTTCTTTGACTGGATGAGCACACGCTCCTAAATACTGAGGTCCATTATTCATCCAGGGGGTTGGGTGAAGCACAAATACTTATATGTCAGGCTTTGCCCAAAAGGCACATTTTGAGCAAGCTGGCTCTGAAAAAACATGTATTGTAGTTCAGGAACAGTTAATCTTTCTAGGTAAAGAGGGATCCAGCATTTGTGTAGATAATAAGCATGTGTTCTGTTTCTCGAGATGTCCCTTTTTTTTGGTAGTCACCAATTTATCACAAGTTGCTGAGTTGTTTAGTTGGCTTCTGGATTGAGTGCAGCTCTCAGGGTGATTATATGGATGCTACATGATCTTGACCTGTGTATTTCTTTGTTCAAGAGCAGCCCTTTACCTTGCTCCTGCTTTACCCATCTTATGTCACAGAATGGTGGAGAGAAATGATCAACAGCTAACTGAAGACTACCTGCTAAGGTGTAGGTGGCCTTAAATGCTGTAACATGCTTAATGCTACTCCTTAAATGCAAGAGCCTGAGTCTCTGAGTCTGTCTCTCCAGACAGATGATTTCTTCTCAAAAACTGGGATGTAGTTATTTTCTTCCTTTGAGTTCAGTGCATAGCACACTCACACATCAGGTCCTAAACTCAAATGTTTCAAGCCTCTTGCTTCAAAGGCAAAGCATGAGGCTTTTTTTAAACTGTTAGCAGTGCTCTAGCGGATAGCAAGGCTGCAGATGCAGTTTTACAGGGATGGGGGAAAAAGGGGCTTTGCTTTCCCAGAGCATCATTATTTCTCTTGATCCTGCTGCAGCTGCATACCCTCTGCTTCCAGTGGCATGGTCACCACACACCTGGCCTGGTGTGATTTGTGGGTCTCAGACCATCTTTCTTTCTGTGATTCTCTTCCTTGCTGATCTCTGAGTGAGAATGGTGGCATGGTTGTGTTTCAATTTGCCCTATCGAAAAAAGTCAAAATGATGCTCAAAATCATGTGCCAACACTCTGTAAGATATTCTCATATAGCTGTGAAGTCCAGAAACATTAATGGCTGTGTCTTACAAACGTTTCTTTGATTAGACTCTAGCTTCTAATGTTATTGTGATGAAATAGTTCAGAGTCATGAATAACTGCAGTTTTGTTCAAGATAGGTTTCCGAGGGAGAAATTGAGGATCCAGTACCAGCAATTTACTTGCCTTTGGATCTATGTTCAGCAGCAACTGCGTGAGTTCAGTGTTCAGCTGTTCACTCAGCGTCTTACTGCATCCGACTCCTATATTGCATCTGATATCCTATAATGCAATGTAAAATAGAAGTGCACCAAAAATCAGTTATTTATTAGTTTTTACACGGTTCTCGTGTAAACTTCTATAGTCTTTAAATGCAGCGTAGCTTCAGAAAGAAATACATAAAATGTAAAAGACTTCGGAATATGGTCCTGTGTGTTTCCCTCAAAGCAACAATTCCGAACATAATCAAATAGTCAGGGGACAGAGATAGAAAGAGTCAGGAAAATACAAAAGGATAATTGCATTGTTGTACTAGAGGTTGATGTTAGAGACATAGGAATTGCTGTGGCAGAGCTCATTAAAACTTAATTGCATTATGCAATAATGTTTTGTGGTCCTGTAGTAGTTATCAGCTAAGGATCTTGGGGCCCTCTGCAGGCTCCACCTTATTCTGGCATTCCCTCCTGTGAGTTGCTTTTATTCTTTTTTTTCTATAGACATGCAAACAGAAATGGTCAGACAAAATGACCTTTCCACCACTGCCTGTTGGGTCTGAGTTAGATCTGAAGTTGGAGCCGAGAACAGTTAATTTTCACCTCATCCTACTTCAGCCATGATATAAACTTTCCCCTTTTCCTGCTGTCCCCCCCCCCAATTATCTTGTAAAGAAACATTGTAGTAGAAGGAAATGTGTCACTCAATCACTGATGAAATCACTGCAAGGGTGATAGAAGAAATTGTAGAGAGCACAATCTTGGATAATTCACTGTCAAAGCAGTGTATATATTAAGTGGGCATCTGCAGAGATCTCTTGTGTTTGGTACTCTTGAGTTTTTTCACTCTTGGACTGCAGGATGGAAGAGAATATAGAAATCCACAAATCTTGCAAAATTGAGAGGCACTGTGTGTGTTGTGAAGATCAGGAATATCATGCAAAATGATTTTTGAGAATTGGAAAAATGGCTTGAACTGCAGGCTGAGGGTTGAAAAGGGAGCTAGGCTTTGTAACACCTTACTAGCTAATCCCTAATCAACAGGCTACTGTTTTTCCAAAACAGTCACGGCATCTCATAAAAAGCAAATATCTAGAATATATAAACAGTAGTCTGTGAGCTACTCCATTACACAAAGTAATTGACTGATTATACGGAAAATTAATGGAAACACTGTTGAAGTTTTGAGTAGTGAGCTTCAAGGATGATGTGAACCAAGCGAAGAGAACTCATGGAAAATGCCGGTGGAAAACGCCCTATGTGTCACAGAGGAAAGTCAGAAGAAATTTGAGGTAGTCTGTCTGAAAGCAAATACAAGTCTCTAAATAGGTAAGGGTAGACAGGGCCAAGTACGTAGTGGACAGGACAGACCTCTTATCAAATTTTCTAACATTATGAAGTAGCATATTTGTCAGAAATATCACATTTTCCTGAACTATGAGTGCAGGTGGACAAGATGACCATTTTGAAGCTGCTGCTTTTGATGATGTGCTCTGTCCCCATGTGACTCATTAAGTGTACTCTGAACAGGTGACTATTTGAAGAGAGCAGTCATAAGGATACTGCACAAGCAAGTCACACTAACTTGCTATGTTTTAATTTGTTCTGCCATCAGGTCAAACTGGGAGGAGAAGCCCCAAACTCCAGTGTAATCCACATAGCCAAGGGCAGTGATGGCAGCAGTGGCAGCTGGAAGAATGTTGGTGGCAAGTGTGGAACCAAATGCCACCTTCTGGATTTTGCCAACTCAGAACGGCCACTGGTGGTCAACTTTGGCTCAGCTACCTGACCACCGTTCACAAGCCAGCTGTCAGCCTTCAGCAAGCTGGTGGAGGAGTTCTCTGGTGTGGCTGACTTTCTGTTGGTCTACATCGATGAAGCTCACCCATCAGATGGCTGGGCTGCGCCTGGCATCTCTCCCTCTTCATTCGAAGTTAAGAAACACAGAAGCCAGGAAGAGAGATGTGCAGCTGCTCACCAGCTCCTAGAGCACTTTTCCTTGCCACCTCAGTGCCAAGTGGTGGCTGACTGCATGGACAACAACGCCAATGTGGCCTACGGGGTTTCATTTGAGCGAATATGCATTGTGCAGAGACAAAAAATTGCCTACTTGGGGGGCAAAGGCCCCTTTTTCTACAACCTTCAAGAGGTCCGGCTTTGGCTGGAACAAAACTTCAGCAAAAGATGAAATCCATTCTCCACAGGAGTTGTGTCAACAGATGTATCCCTTTAAGGTGATGCAAAAGGGAAAAAAAGTTTAGTTTGAATGAAATCTTTCAGATGACTGCAGGAGAACAGGTTTGATAACAATATCAAGTGAATGTTAACTAGGAAAAGAAAATAGAACAAAAATCTAGCTCCACAGTAACACTGTCAAGTGAAAAAAAATCCCACTCCTGCTCTTGCAATGGGACAGAAGAGGTGAACAGGCTTTTCCAAAAAGGTGCTGCTGGCAAGCAGGTAGGGGGGTCAGATAAGACCTGTTTCCCAGAACCCCTAGTCCTGGGGTGAGGCAGAGAAAGTGTTTCTGCTTGGAAGGCATTCCATGGAAAGGCAATGCTGTACATTTCATCAGAAATGCTTCTTTATGCCCCCGTGGCCAAGGCAAGGAACCTGGGAGGAGCAGGGGGTTTGCAATTACTTTGCATACAAATGCAGTGCAGTGTGGCGATTTTCCTCTCTTGGTAGAAAATTTACTGTTCAGAGACTTCAGGAACGACATGCAATGCATGGCACAGGCAGACTGGCTGCTCAGAGCAAGGTGAACCTTTGTCTGCTGGTATTTGTACTCTCTGTGGACACCTCTGCACAGCATATTAACTATATAATGCTACCTTACATGTTTCTATCCAGTGTGCCTGCTGAGAAAAGTGTTAAAATCTATGGAGTTGGACCAAAAAGACAAAGGTGATCAAATAAGCCCACTACCATTTGAAAACTGAAATACCTGGACTAATTAAAACACAACATTGAGAACCATCTAGAGCATGCATCATGAGACACAACTCAGCTGATGCCAACCAAACCCTTGGTTCTGAGAGCTGACGACACATATTTATCAATGTTCTCTGGTTCTCATCTCTGTTTCTTTACCCACCTCCATCTCTTTCTGTCTAGCAATAGGCTTAAAGGTAATTTCACTTTTAGCTTTAAAAAAACCCCAACTTATTTCTCTCTTTTTTTTTAAAATGTGAGTTAATGACCTTGCAGGTGTATTTTGGGGACAGGGGAACTTATGCACAATTTTACCTCATCGAAATGGAAACCTATCCAGTCATTTACCCTGTTAATGCTGACTTTTACCGTCTTAGATACCTGAACCTAGTTTATGGCTATGTTAATCTGAAAGTTAAGTTGTTTGCAGCCTTAGAATTGATTAGCTGCAGTTCTGCTACTGGATGAGCTCATAGTCTGTTTCGCTCATGTTCTTGAAAACCTTCCCAGAAGAGAACCAGGGAGGACAAATAGTTTGAATTAATGTGAGTTTAAAAGATGGCAGAATTTTCATATGAATGAGAATGAGGAATTGATTGTTATGTTGAAAGAGATACTGTGAACTTAGAGTATGCATTAAGTTTAGGTATTTCTCAAACTAAAATTATTTAATCAAGCCTGATGAAGAGGCAGATTTATCACGAGCTAACCCATTAGAACTGATAAATGAAAACCCATGTGGAGATGGACTATCCAAGTTTTCTCTCGTCTTTGGCAGAAACATGAAACCGATAAACAGAAGAAGTGTCAAAAATCAAATTAGTTCTTTTAATTTCTCATCCTGCCCATCATCAGGAATATGATGTGTTGATACTGACATAGGAAAGAATAGAAAATACCTAAGAGTTTTATTTTCACAATGCCCATTAATATAGCGTATTTCCTCCAGCTTGGCTGTTGGTCAACTTAGCCAATGTAGGAGGAATTCGGAAATGTGTTTTCAAGCACTGATCTGACATAATGACACTAACATGGGTAATTTCTCCCAAACTCAGGTTCATGCTTCCCATTCTTCTCACATTTTCCTCCACACAGTGTTAAACACAGACACACATGCACATACAGTCGGTAATGTGCATTGGGGAAGGGTGTAAAGAATGGTTCTCAGATCTCCTGGTGAGCCCCACTTCTCAGAAGGCCTATGTACTGTGTGTGTGCATTTACATATGCATCCATGTGTATATAATACATTTTTATGTATGTGTATACATATGCATGCACATATAAATGGTGTCTGAGACCATTAATACTAATTGTCCTGTCCTACCATTCATTAATGTTACTGGAAATCCTTGCTCAGTGTGGAAGATTGTTACAGATCTTCATGACTAACTGGGATATATAACTGAACTTTTAAAACCAATTAGCATAGAAACAGTAACATAGCCAAACTACATGGTTTATTTAATCCAGTGTCCTACCTCTGACTGTATCAGATGCTTCAGGGGAAGGTGCAATAATTTTTAACTTACAGAATTTTTAGTAGCTTCAGCCCATATTATTTTTGCCTCATCTAAAGTGATTGTTGATGTCTCATTATCCCTCATGAGAGGCTGATTCTGGGTTTTGAGATATAAATATTTTGTGAGGTAGGGATTACTAAAATAAAAAACCATCCCGTTTAAGTTCAAAGAAAACCAAACGAAAACAGATTTTTCCTTTCAAATTTAAATAGGCTGCTTTTCAATGTCATTCTCATCTCTTGCTGTTATATGCTAAACCACTAAACATAAGCGATCCCAATTTTTCTTCTGTATGTCAGTCATTATATAATCTATATAGAAATTTGCATACCTCTTGTTTGTTTAAGACAAACAATAACTCATATTTGTATACAGGTTCATACTCTTTCCTTGTCTCTGAGTCTCTTCTGTTTTTGCTACACTGTCCTTTTACTCAGGTGAGTAAAGATGTAGACGTTACTAAAAGTGAAAATCTGTGTTGATATACCCGACAGAGCACCTTTTCCTCATTATATCCTATTCTTCAGTCATCTGAAACTTTTTTAGTCCATAGCAACTCCACAGCCTTTGTAAAACTTTAACTAGTAACGCTTTTCTTCTTTTCCTCATTATACTGTTGAAGTCTGAACTGTTTATATGGGAAATGCTAGCCAAATGTTTAACACAGCTGTTGAAACATACCTTTAGTTCAGAGGAAAGAGTCGAAATTAGTAATTCAGTTTGTTAATACTCATTTGCATATCTAAAGTTACAATTATTTTTCAAGTCCATTCTCTCCTTTTGAACTTCCATTATTTTGTTTTGCAATTCATAGGTGCCTCTTCATCACATAGTATACAGGAATTATAAAATTGGCTCCTGTAAATGAGAAAAACACACAGATTTTCCACAAATAAAAATACACAATAACTTCATGTCTTTCTTGGCAACATGTATGACTGTCCTGCCTAAAATTTAAAGATATTCCAGCCCCACTGATTTTCAAGACAGAAATACATTCTGCAAAACCTTGGGTTTCCCCAGAAAACTTCTTGTCAGAAAGCAGTGCTTTCTTCAAAGTAAAATGGGCATAAAGGAAATCTTTGTAACAGTTGTTTCGGGTCCAGGTAGAGATTTTACTACCTTGCTAGCCTTGTCTAGTCTGCTGTGAGACTGGATTTGCTTCTGTCTCATTCTCACTTTGTCAGGGCACTATACCATATTACTTGAGGTGCTCCAGTGTGACATACATGTTGAGCAACAGCTCACAAAATAGGTGTCTGAAAGCATTCTGGAAGGCTACTGTATATAATAGATACCCCAATACTGTGTCTCAACATTAGTATGGGAAACTTCCAGTATTTTTCATTTTGAGTGACGTAAAAAGCTGTTCTGGGCTATCATTCTACATTGTTCTCTGCTTAGCATCTGTATTTAGCACTCTATAAAAGGAATGTAAAGCATTTTGTGCAGATGAGAAACTATAGCATTTTGCTCTTTCCTTGTGTAGACAATGACATAAATTTAAGGCAGCAGGAAAACATGCCTCGTGTATTAGAAAGAAGAAAATATATTATGAAATATGTTGTTGAACAACTGTCTGAACACTTTGAAAAACAAAATGCAGTGATTTTTAGGAAGGTGATCGTGGTGGGGAAACCTACCACACTTCTCAAAAAGGTATTTGTGCTATGCATCCAGGTGTGTGCAGAGGGAAGTTATGTTTCTGCGTATGTGAAAGTGGCTTTTCTGTGACGTGGAGTATAGATTTAAGAGTTTTTAAGACTTTTATTCAGTACTATAACCAAAGCAATAAGAGGTGTCAGGTAGGGAATATTGGCCAGTTTTGTACAACTCGACACCATGTCTGTGACAAATCCATAATCTGTGGGGCCCAACTTGGAGTCTTCAGTGAAGACAGATTGGGGTGAGACGAGGGGAGGCTTGTGTGCTTATGAAGATCGCTAACAAAAGAGTGATTAACTCAGTTAGCGTTCAGATGCCCTCACACTGGCACTCCTCTGTGCACCTTAGTGTGTTGTGTTTGAAGGAGGGGTCTCTTTGGGTCTAATAATAAGATCACCATGGTGTAGGTGCCTGTGTGTACTATGTGTGTGTCATTGTTTAAATGTCAAAAATACACTGCAGGAGAGCCAGCAAAATTTTGTTACAATATGGTGCTCCATGAAATGTGCTTTCTAGATTTGTTTTTCTTGTATTATAATAAACTGTAAAGGAAAATATACCTCTTCTGTGTTTTATTCTGATTGCTAATACATAGTGGAATCTTGACATTTGACCAAGGAAACTTAGAACTCTATAAAGCCTTATTTTCTTTAGGAATTGATCAGGTTTTGATGTCTTTTAACCCTGTTCTTTTTTCCTTATATGCTTCCTGCACCTGATTTTCCATATTTCTTGAACCTGTCCTATCACTGGTGATGTTTCCCCCATTTCAGTCTTTGGTTTTGTGGTTTATTTAAGGCTACAGAATAGCTGAGGTCTTCATTTCAAGTATGATGTCAGGATGTCAGTTGTCAGAAGGTCAAGTGAGATATGGGAGAATATAGGGGCTTTTTTTATGTTTATCTGTGTATTCTCAGTGCACATCATCTGCATGTGCGCTTGTTCTCAAACATAATTTTTTGCATGCCAGCCTGCAGAGCTAAAACTGGCCTTCTGGGCAGATTATAACAACACAAAAAAGCTTTCTGCGGACTGAGAATGAACATACAGGTTTTCAGCTCAGCCCTAGCTACCGGAGTTTGTATTTCCCTGCATCTGCCAACCTTTTATAAGAACTCAAAACAACGCTCCAGCCTCACGCAGAGCGAGGATCTGAGCACAGTGACTCCCATACATTAGACCTGAGCAGATGTCTTATGAGACAAATCTTTCTGAGGTTTTCTCAGAAATTCACAGGAAATTAGACCAATCCTTCCAAATCAGAAATTCTAGACTATACTTGGAAATGAAAATCACTTGCTTCATGAGAAAGGAAATCTTGTAGCTGATGCTGCTATGGAAGGACCAGCAGATTTTTGCTAACTGCAGAAATTATCTCTTAAGTGATCCTTGCAGATTTTCACAGATGGGCTGAACAGCAGTGCTAAAACTGTCCACAGCAGTTCATGTAAAGACTGAACATACCTAATGGAAAATAACACAACTTTGTCACCTGTGCTTCTCAAAGCACCTGAGAAACAGAAGTACATCTCTACTACAGACTGATTCGATGACAGCTAGGCTGGACGCCTGACTGAAAGTGCGTGTAAACATTACAGCTGTTGTTGCAGGATATTTCTCTTGCCTGTCACCAACATCTGTATACCTCAGTACAATGCTGCTTCTCTGTTGTCCAATACCATGGCAAGCAGCCCAGTATCACACCCAGATCCTCCTGAGTAGATTGTTGTGACCCCTTAATTTGTTCTGTGCGACATGGGTGCTGAGTTGAAGTTCAGGCCATCCTGTTTTCTATTGGGATAGATATTTCTAAGTCAACAGAGCAACAAGTTTCCCAGCACTATTTTCAGCAGTGGAAGTATACAGTAGATGAGGTTGGAGAGAAGAAAAGTTCAACTGATCTTTTTTATTCCAGTGGGACTTACTATTTAATGTTCACTGCAAGAACATTTTCTTATTATATGTTTAGTTATGTATGAAAATCTTCATGAGGCCTCCACTTGTATTTACTTAGAACATCAAGTTCTAACTTCAAGGGAACTTTCAGTATCTGAAAAGGAATTTCACAAGACAAGTATTTTTTTCAGGTTTCAGAAACTGTAACTGTGACAAAGTCAGGAGATACTCCTTAAAGTTCATGATGGCTGCTTAGAGTTTTTTCTGTGACTTGTTAAGGGAAGCAGAAAAATATCATTGTCCTGTATCATGATCCATGTCAATGTGAGGCAAAAAGGAAGATTTTTCAGGCCACATGGCAGTCCTTTGTGGCTTCTGAAGCATTTCTTAATGTTGTTGCCTCTGTTTTGGAGCGGATCACCACTCCTTGAGAAAAAGCCTGCTGGGGTGGCCCAGTGGTACGATGAGATGTTTTTCTTTGAAGGACAGAATTTCCTCTCAACTGACCACTTCAGAGCAGCAACAGGAAAAAAAAAGTCCATGAGAACTAGGTAAGTTTCCATTCCCAAACTGACTGCGGAGGAGGAAGATCTTCCTGTTGCATTTATACTGTTTTAATCAATTTCATGTTTTCTCCCACTACAGAAGTGAATGTGCTGCTTCAGTGATTTGAACATTTACAATGCCAAAGCAGCCCAGGCCACTTGAATCTTTTTGTGGCCCCTCCCTCCTCCTCCTTTCTTTGTTTGGGCCCAGTTAAATAGATAAGTCGTTACTGAGACTACTGCAGTCTGGATCATTACCCAGAATACCATCTGCCAGTATTTTGTCAAGCTTCCTTCTATTAAAAAGCCATTAGATTACATCTGACATTCATTTATGATCAGCAGATAAACCAGTTCACTTGACAGATAAATAGGAACCCAAGTAACTGGTTTTTTTTTAATTGTGACTAGTACCATGTTGTCACTCATTATATATTTAATCACTGATCATGTTCTAATTAAACGTATCTTAAACTTCTTTGTCTTGTCAATAGAAGAAAAAATCAGATGACGATACTTTAAGTGGCTTTGAGTTTACTGTAGGCTTATATTTTCATTGACATGCAAGAAAGAATTAAGTTTGAAAATATATATATATGTTATCAAGATGTAGCATGCATGCAGGTTTACTTTTGATATTTGGAGAACAAGAACTGTTGTGTAAAGTTGGCGACACTTGAATTTTGAAGAAAAATTCAGACATAACTGTAGTATTTTTATTAAGGAAAAGGGCTTTTACATACTGTCTTAAAGGTTTTTGTGTACATTTGTTGGGGTACCTATTTGGAATATAGTGGGCAACAAAAAGAAAGGCTATTCCTGTTAAATATGTGTAAGTGTGCTTAGACGATGTAATTTTTACTTTTAACAGAGTGAAAGAAAACAGTGCTAAGTTTCAAACTCAAAGACCACTTTATATCATCCTCTTTTTGTTTTTCATATTTTAGTGTGTTAAAAGAAATGCAGTGGAGTGACCTGAGGATAACTCTATTGGAAATTTAGTCACTACATACCACTTAGTTAGTTTTCTGACTCCTGGCAGCCTGAACCAGAGATGCACATGAGTCACAACAGAATGCAACAATCAGTGTCTGCTTCAGGGCAGTATGTAAGTTTACAAATAAGTCCATCATGTGATTAAAATTTCTTAAGCATTTATGGACTTAAAAAATTAAATGTGGTTAACCTAAATACAACTGATATAATAGGACTTCACAGTTCATACTTTCCATTATTCATTACTCACTTTTGAAACATAATCTTCTGTGAATTTTCTTCCCCAGAAACGTTCCAGCCATGAACTCTTTCCAAAGTTGTTGGGTTTTTGTCATTGCTTTTTTTTTTCTTTTGTGGAAAATGTCAAGCCATTTTACATTGCTATTTCAGAATGTGGTAAAGAATAGAGATATATCCATTCAGAGACACACAGACGTGAATTTTTCCCATGGTAAAAAAAGAAGACATGGTCACACTTAAACAAAATAGATGGCCATATCAAGCATGACTGATATTTTTCACCTGATATATTGTGCACAAAAACTCTGAACTGGAAATCTTCAGGAAAAATAACACTCCTGTAAGCTGTTGAATACCTGCAGATGAGCATTTTTTTCTGAGAAAACAACCCCATAATGCAAACTATAATAGTACTTTCCACAGGCTAGGACTATATCAGTTTTCTAACTGTAAGGATGAAGCATTGATGAACATGGAGGATGACTTCTTTAAAGGAAGAATTCCATAAGAAGCCAGAGCATGTTGAAAGAAAATGCGTGCCATGTAACGTGTCTCTATTTTCAGAAGATTTTTCTTGCCATGGGTGAAATCAACCCTGTGGTCAGTCAAACTTTTGTTATGACTATCTATAGTTATTTCTGTAGAATCTTGCAGAAACTAACATTTTTTTTCTTTCTTCTGTGTTCTCCCTGCATCCCTAAATAGGCAAATTTGCCAGAATATGAAGAAATGAGTGAAAGAAAGGAAAATCCTACAAGTGAAAGTCTCCTTCATGAGAATCCATGAACTCTGGCTCCAGTGGTATACAGTAAGCCTACAGTCTCACATGATTGTTACCTTAACTGAACATAGTTTGAGAAGTGTGTTTTTATACTCTACACACTCAAAGTGTTACATTTAAGGACATTGTACACTGACATTTTAGACATCAAAAACCAGATAATGGTGACGAAGTTAAGACAAATAAGCTGTAAACCACAAAATTTTCAGAAAACTCATCTGACATTATCATCAGTTGAACTGTGTAATGATAGAAAATCTGAAGTTTAAGCAACAATATTTCAGCCATTAATCAACAATACTAACATGATTAGTAAGCTATTATTAAATAATTATATTTCAGTTCAGTGAGAAGTAAATAATTTGATTAGTTTTATTATTTTTGCAAAAAGTTTGTCTGAACCTTTGAACAGTTTTAAATTTGATTTAAAGTGTGGGCACTGAGATAATATTCAGAATAGAATGTAAGAAAAAAGCAGAAAAGAGATGAACTTTATTGGCAACAGTCATCAAAATGCCATATCTCTACTTGCCTTGTTCTTGCCTTCAGCTGCTTGGAGCTTGTGTTGGTCTGCAGTTCAGGAGGAGGGTAAGCATGAGAGAGGGCCAAAAAAGAGAGACAGCCTTGGGATTAGCAGTGTAACAGTAGAAGGTTTAAAAGATTAGCCCTTTCTTTACCTTAAATAATTGAATGTCATATTCCTGCAGACTTATTCCTGAATTTTTGGAATGTCTCCTTTAAAAAAAGTCATTGCCTTTATAATGGGCAGCTCTCCAAGCATTTGTCAAAAGATCAGACCTTTGTGCACACACACACACACACACACACACACACACAAAACAATATCTGAACGTGCCCTAAGTAGGTTAACCATTACAAAACACATTAGACCTCATATACCTATCCACATAGAAGAGCAGGTTTGGGAAAACCATAAAAGAACTGTTTTTACTGCTTCCATAATACATTAAAAGATTTTTTTACAGGTTTTTTCTGCGTCATTGGTTGGTATCAGTGAGAGGACAAGAACACTCAGCTGACTGATTTTTGTTCATATTGTTCCAACACTGCAGCAGTCACAGTCACCCTTCTAGGGCATCCTGTTTCAAACTGACACAGGAATACTGGGTGGATGAAGAGCTGGCTGGATAGCCTCACAAAGACTTGTGGGCAATGGCTCCTTGTGTGTGCAGAGACCAGTGACCAGTGGTGTCCCTCAGGGGTCGGTACTGGGGCCAATACTGTTCAATATCTCTGGTGGGATTCAGTGCACCCTCACTAAATTTGCTGACAGCACCAAGCTGAGTGTTGCAGTTGACACATCAGAGGGAAGGGGTGCCATCCAGAGGGACCTTGACATGCTTAAGAGGTGGGCAGATGCAAACCTTATGAAGTTCAACAGTGCAAAGTGCAAGGTCCTGCAGCTGGGTCACACCAATCCCATACAAACCTACAGGCTGGGCAGAGAGGTGATTGAGAGCAGACCCATGGAAAAAGGCTTCGGGCTGATGGCTGATGAAAAACTCAACATGAGGCATCAGTGTGTGCTCACAGCCCGGAAAGCCAGCCCAGTCCTGGGCTGCATCAAAAGAGGCGAGGCCAGCAGCATGAGAGAGGTGATTCTGCTCCTCTACTCTGCTCTTGGGACACCCCACCTGCAGTGCTGCATAGAGTTCTGGTGCCTCCAATAGGAAGGACGTGGACCTGTTGGAGCAAGTCCAGAGGAGAGTCATGAAGATGGTAAGAGGACAGGAGCATTTCCCCTGTGAAGACAGGCTGTGCAATTTGAGGCTGTTCACCCTGGAAAAAAGAAGGTTGCATAGAGACCTCACAGCAGCATTTCAGCCTCTGAAGGGGGCCTACAGGGAATCTGGAGAGGGACTGCTTGTCAGGAACTGTAGTGATAGGACAAGGAGTAATGGGTGCAAACTGAAAGAGGGGAGATTTAGGCTAGTGTTAGGAAGAAAATCTTTATTATGAGGCACTGAAACATTGCCCAGGGAGGCTGTGGATGCCCCAACCCTGGCAATGTTCAAGGCCGTGTTAGATCTAGCAGGAGACGTCCATGCCCATGGCAGTGGCATTTGGGACTAGATGACCTCTGCAGTCCCTTACAACATTTAACGTTCTATGATTCTCTAATTCTGGAGAGAATTACCTGGAGAACACTTTCTAGGGCTTTCTCCATTCCAGTTCTAAGTGATGAGACAAGTAACTACTTTCCATTAGTATTTACAAGTTCAGTTACCTTTATATGAAGGTTTTTGATTTTGGGTTTTTTTTCTGTTGGATAAAGGTTTCTTTCCCTTTTTTGAATTTTCTGAGACACCCAATCTCCCTTGTTATTAACTAAAAATCATGCAAACAAACCACAGGCCTTTATCCAGGCTTTCATCCAACCCAATTCTCCCACATTTCCTGTTTCTCAGCCCTTTCCTTTAAACCTTAGACCACACTGACTACTCCAAAATCTATTTTAAAAATCACTTACATATAAATAAGGTTTAGAGTAGTCGTAGGATTTGGAAGATCCCAGGTAAGAAAATCAATAGCCAACCTTCTGTCCTGGTCTTTTCTAAATAGATATTTGCAAATATAATTGAGGTTTTTTTGTTTGGGATGCATACAAGCTGACATTTTGTGGTAGTCTATCCTCTGTTTAAAGAAGAAAAAAAGTGTTAAAGTAGCCTCTGTAGGCCTTTGAAGGAAACTGGTAATTCAGACAACAATGTATACTAAATACTCACTGAATATCTTATTATGCTATGGAAGTTCCTTGTAGAGTGTTAGTTGATAGTGGTAACATTTACAGTAAGAATTCAGATTTTTGGACCTATTTCCATAAAAGATGAGAATCTTTCCTCTTCACCACCTCTTCAGTATTACTCAAGGAAGCAAGGGAAATGTTGCTGTTCCTTTGGATGACTTTTTTATTTAAAAATAAATTTTTATTTCTTCCAACACCACATAGTTTCTAATTCAATTCTAGTCCTTCCAGGTCTGATGTTATTCCTGGACAGTTCTTTATGCATTCATGTAATTAAGGATCTCTACCTTTCATGCAAAAGGCACAGGTAGGCCTTGTTGCTTAAGCAGCATTCTGATCCACGGACATTTTCTCAGAGTTTGGGAGTTTTTTTCTGAATAACTGGGCAGCTGCAGGGTGTCAGATGATCAGTGGCCCAGCAGTTGGAATGGTGCTCTCTGAATTGCTATTGCACTAGAGATCCTCTACCACATGTCTGGAGACTGCTGCCAGGTGGGCCTCGGTGACCCTGGGCACTGCTGGATTTCTGTAAAGCTTGCACAAGAGGAGTGGTATTTCCCCACTCTCTTTCAAAGTATTAGTTTGCGCAAATCTCTTTTTCTTCCTTGCATTTGCGCGGCTCTTGCCAGGCAGGGGCTCAGTCCTGCACATTACAGCTGCAGTGCTGGCACTCGGGGCTTTCATGTGAAGCTTGGACACGGGCTGGCTCTTGCTGCCCCTCTGCAGCAGGTGGTCAGAGGCCAAGTGCTGACAAGCAGTGTTGAGTGCTGCCTGGGTGACGTGCCCAGCTGTGTGTGGAAAAAGGGTCAGATCAAGTGGAATTGGCATAACCCTAATCCAAACTTAGAGAAATAGTGCATCAATTTGCCAGTGAAGGGAAGGCTTACCAAGCATATATTCTGGGGCTTAAAAATAAATGGTACTGCCAGAAGCTGTGTTCACATATAGGGAACAAAGTACTGCTGTTTGTTTTGTTGGCCCACAGTTTATAAGGCCTACAGATTTCATTAGTTTTTAACTGACTCTTGTGAAACTGCCTTACAATGCTTTTTTTTTTCTAAATTCTGGACACAATATGTTCAAACACTGATATCCTTTACTCCTTACCCTAAAACACGTGTGCACATCTATACACAAAAAAGCATCTCATGGTCTTTGTATGTTAAAGAGCTGAATTTCTGATGAATTCAGTTCCCCTACAGCTAATTTCATAATGATCAGGTTCCCAGAAGAGGCTGACCTGCCATTTTTGTCAACTGGAGTAAATGGGACTGAGATTCTCCCATTAGTATTTTGGGAGCTCTCTGAGAATGCAAAATATGAGAGCTTTGCTTTATTGCTACATCAAACAGACACTAATCCAAAATCAAAAATATTTGAAATTATGTTAGAAGAACTTTGATTTCAGATGTCAGGCATTAAGGAAAAGCCCCTAGACTTATTCTTGTCTTCCTTAATACAGGTTAATGCTTCTTGCTTATCTTTGAATGGTAGCAGGCTCTGGATGGATCTCTTTACTTCTTTATGCACTGGCAGGCCTGCTTTGAATTTCTTCTAATCTGCAGCCCAGAACAAGTGGAAATCTCATCAGACCTCTTAAATCTCACCTCCCCCTGGCCTTTGTCATTCAGTGAATGCCCTCCCTTTGAGCTCTCCCCATAAAACTGAATTCTCCGTTCAGTACAGGAAAGTTATGGGCTGTTTTGTTTTTTTTTTAATGAAGAGCTAAGGTGGAGCTTATACTTAGCCAATAAAAAGTACCTGCTTGTATTAACCTAGACCTGATCTGTCTTCTGCTGGTTTTGGTAAGTAAAAAGATACATGTATGCATTAGTTGCAACAAACGAGACATCCTCAGAAACGAATGATAGGGGGTTGTTGTTTTAGACCAAGTAGAACTGTGCAGTTCACCACAGAGGAACACAGGCTTCTTGACGCTGGTCAGCTTTGGAAAAAGACTTGGTCTTTGACTATTGCTTGTGGCTGGGCAGCCATGATTTTTAAGAGGGAAGAAAAGTTTTGAAAGAAAGTGGATTTTCACAACATTAGCAAAGTTGAGAATGGACGACACTATGACATCTTTGCAAATGAAACCCCTAGAATTCTACAAACCTACCCTAGTCTGTTTGGCACTCTTTGAGGTCAGAAGTAGCATGCCCAGTTCATGTAGTACTTATTTTTTCTCTTATTTAATAGTAGCCTTATTCAAGAGGAAACTCTCCCACCTTCATTAATTTACCAAATAATTACTAATTGCTAAACTAAACCTGAGGCAGGTGTAGATTTACACTGCCCCAACACAGCAGGCACAAAAGGACTCTGATTGTTATACTAGAGCTTGCAGCTGAGGGCTTGGCTGTGGAGCTGCCTCTCCAGACATACAAGAACAGGCTTTGCTTTTTAAGTATTTTTTTACATAAAGGTCTGGACACAGCGCAAGGTATGTGCTCTTGAAAAAGACTTGAGCTATTCTTTAGGGAGAGGGGGTGATAGTGAATATCTTTTGGGTGTATAGTTTCTTTCAAATCTGAAATGCCACATTGCTTATACCAAATCAATTCCAGACAATATGATGGCCAGGACCAGGAAATGTAAAGAGGACCTAGGAGCTTTTACTACTTTTCATATGCATTGCCCCCTAGTCTATTTCTACTGCATTCTGTAGAACTTTTTGTTTGTTTTTAGCTCAATTATGTTGGTACTTTCAGTGCTGATTATCTGTTCTACCCTGTGAGAGAGCTAAAATAACAGTCTTTAAAACAACATTTGGCATTCAAGAAAATATCCCACAACAAAGATGATAGTCTCTTATCATCCCTTGTTTCAGGCTGATTGCCTTCAAAAGTTTTCAGCTAAAATCTGTGATGGTCATGGCCTGGGGTGTATCACAGACTTCCTGGCTTTGTCTTCAGGGTTATTGCAACAGCCGTGCTGTGAAGGAACAATGAGGTAGTGGGAAAGGGCTCTCATATCTGAGGTATGACTTCTTTGCAACTGGTACTTAAGCTTGGAAACTGTGTGTGAGGAGACTTGGTAACGTGGCCACAGTTAAATGAGTGCTTTACCTCCTAAAGTGGAGTACTCTCAGAGACAGTTGTTAGCTTTGAGAGTTCCTACAGGACTTTAAAAATCTGGGTGACTTGCTTTGCATTAGCAAATATTCTGAATATGTGTACAGGAAAACCTGAGCACAGAATCAATCACTAGGGATTTTGTCAAGGTTAAACAATGAATTAGTTGTAGTGATTAATTACATCTTACCTCTTAATTCCAGAGCAATTAGAGAATCATACTGTCTTACAAAGTAATTCCCATGCCTTTCTTTTATTCCTGCACATTATTTTCCCATAGACCTCCTTGAAAGCTCAAGGGTGGACACGCTGTTTTCCAGCCTTTAGTCAAGATTTGCAAAGAGTCAGCTGTGCATTTAATTTCTGTCCTTGTACTGAGACAGTTAGTAGTTGTTTAGCCTGGAGAGCCAAATGGCTCTGGGGCAAAGTAATCGGTCTCCATGCATGGTTTGTAACTAATTCTATTGTAATACAGAAGAAACATGAAGCACTGAATGTTTCTTTCCAACACTGTGGCACTCGAGCAAGTAGGATATGTTTGAGACATGCCAGCTTCTTAATCCGAAGAGTCTACATGATAAATATGAAATAATAGGCTAGAACCCTCAAAGACATTTCCTGCCTTCCCCTTATGATATAGTGCTTTCACACTTGCAGGGAAGCAAGTTCTATAATATCATGCATCTGTCACTGAGAGGGGATTTTTCTGCCCTCTGTTGTCAACACAAAAAAAAAAAAAAGGATAAGAAATCAAAGGGTAAAAACACTTTCAGATTTGTGAGTTCAAATTGAAGTTCTGCCTTTTCTTCAGCTGGCTAAACTCTGTGATTTGCTCTTTGGAGTTTCTCAGCATAAGTTTATTAATATATGTTTTCATGCAGGGAAAAAAGGCAGGAAATGCACAGCAGAAATTACAGTTGTTTGACCTAGTTTGTGAAGTCCCAGGCTGTGAGTTTGTCAGCCTCTCAAGTTCAGCTCTGTGAGGGGAGTCACCTTTAGGAGATGTGTTAGTGGTTCATGTTGTTTAATTTATGATAGAAGATTCTAAATCTGGTTTAATTTGGCGATAATGAAATAGAAAGACGTTAAGATTCTGAAAAAATTGTGTGACGTGAATACCAAGAATAGACGGGTCAGGTGAAAGGAAATATTTAGGAGGGTAGGTGGGATAAATACAAGCAAAGGAAAATGGAGATGGAACATCATAAGAAAAATCCTGAAGTTAAAACGTGTTCAGCTGAGTTGCAAGTAGAGTTGCATAATCCTAGCTCTTTAGGACAGCCAATATTAGAATAGAAATACACCAGAAACCTACCTATGTATCTGTAGGGTCTATCTGATCTGTAGGGTCTATCTGTAGACTATCTAAAGGATCTGCCTACATGCATTTTCAAGCACTTCTCACTGCACTGCTCGAAAGGGGATTTGGGGGCAGCCTGCTGAGCCAGGGAAGTGGTCTACATGGCCTATGTACTCCTGAACAAAAACTCTGGAGCCCAGTTCTCTTGCTTTATCAGATCACTGTGAGCATTTTGCCATGCAAATAGGTGGGATTTCCTGGGAACACACCCTTATAAAACTTTTCTTTCACTCCTTCAACCCAGTGTTTCCACATAATCTTACAGCTATCTGAACTTAAACTAGATTTTCAGATCCCCAAAGCTAGCTGAACCTGAAGGAAAGTGGCACCACTTCTCCCCCTGCCATGTAAAAGCACTCATAGGTCATCATATTACAAAGCTGAAGACACCACTTGGTTTTCCATGCAGGTGTAAACCTGCTGTGTGTATTAAACCTGATGTGTCTTTTACAATGGGGGTTTGACTTTTCTGCATTGTATCTAGTGGGGACAATAGAATTAAAGTTAGCTCCAGTACTACTGGCCTAATTATTATTTCAGTTGTCTACGAAATAGTGACTTCAAGCACGGAGGAGAAAGTAAATTTGTTTCCTTTCCAGCTTTGGAGAGTCAACAGATTTGCTAGGCTTGAATCATTTTATTTTGTTAAAGTTATAAAAGCGAACAGGCAGAATTCAGCCATTACCAAGGTTTTGTGTAATACTGCTATTCCCTTACACACTGCCAGTTGCTAACAGCACATGGACCTGATCTGAGGTGGCCCAGCTTCTGGAGTCTGCAGGCTGAATTAGTTGAACAGGACTTTAAGATACATTGCCCAAATGTGAGGCTTTTTTTAGATGGTAAGTCATCCTTGCAGTTTAAGGCTGGAAATGGATCCAGACAAACATCCCTGAACTGGAGAAGAAATATGGCTACAAATTTTGAAACTAATATTTTTCTCTACTGGAAAAGAACCCCCTAATTTTCTATTTATCCTGTTCCTCCTTTCCCTAACAAAGCAGTATTTTTCTGATCATGTGAATTTTATTTACTGACTACCAAGTAATTGCATGGTGAGTAACTGGACGGCTTTGCAGGCCTGGCGATGGATGGAACGCTGACTGTTTAACCTGTAGGTGAGGATCCCGGCGCTGAGGGCGGATTGCTGCCGAGTGCCGGCACCGTGACGTGGTGGCGCTCGGCCCCGTGGCGACAGGGCTGTGCTCCGCAAGGAGCCGCTCAGCTCTGCTGGCAGCCTTGGGAAAGCAGCAGGACAAAGCGGCTCTGGGGAAGAATGTCTCCTGCTAACTGCCCGTTGTCTGCACGGGCTGCAGCTACGGCCGACAACACAGGAGGACTTGTAGCAATCGAAACCTCCATTTGTTCATGCCGAGTACCTGCCGAGCTCTGTTATCTTTCACTGACACTAGATGAAAATTAAATATTTGATTTAGCTGCAGGACCCTAAGTAACTGCCTGAATCACTGCTGGAAAAGTAAATAAGATTTTTAAAGGAAAATTTGTAGCACAGAAACTGCCAGAAGGAAGCAATACTCAGCACCACTTTAGTTGAAAGACGGGAACAATTCTTGCCATGTCTCAGTAGTGGATCTTTTCTTTCTGACCCAGCAGCAGTTGATTAGTTACCCTGAGCTGTTGTAATCTGCAGCAGGTCCCACTAAAATCCCCGCGTTTTTTGCTTAAGAAGGAATGGTGAAAAAATGCAGCTCAGCTGTTGCAATATAGAAACCTACAAGAGCAAAGCTTCTAAAAAGAAGCCCAGTACAGAGAGAGCTTTTATTCATATGGATAGAATTTTTTCTCCTTTTCTTTTCTCTCTCTCTTTTTTTTTTTTTTTTAAACTCCATGGAGCTTTTCCCTCCTATAGTTTTTTGCAAATCTTCTTCCCGTTGTTGCTGGGAGATTTAAAACAAACAGCCAAACAACTAGGAGCATTTAATGAACTCTGAATTGCCTTGCTGTTAACTGAGAGAATTTCTAGGTTTCCCACTTCCCCAACTGGCCTAAAATCACAAAAATAACCTCATCTTGTTATAATCCTGTTTCACAACTGCTTAATTCTACTCTAGACTGGATTTTTCTTTCTTAGCTCTCATTTTTCCCCTATTACACATGTATCCACTCTTCCTCTGTCACAAACAAGCTTGCTCACACACCCCCACACATCCATGCTCACATACACCAGGAGTGGTTTACAGCTCAATTTGAAAGATGTTTCTTAACTACAAAAAAACTTTCATTGTTTCTGATGTGGAGCACAACTAACAAAACAAAGGAAATAAGAGTGGGCAGTAAAACTCTTGGGGTGTGCAAGCTCAGTTGTGGGAAATGTGGTGTTAATTTTTCTTATTTTAAAACCCACTAATGTCTCTCACAGAACTCAAAAGAACATTTTGTTTACTTAAAAAGTAAAAAAAAATAATCGGATGACTTCGTTATATGGGATTTATTTGGATTCTTTCTTTTTCTTAACTAGGAAAGTTTGTAAGAAAACAGGATATTTGTTTCTGAAGAGGTTGTCTGCTACTTATTTCCTGCATAAACTTCCTGCTGTTGCTACTTCAGAAACTACTGTCTAATCCTCTTGTGTCCCAGGCCGTTAACTCTGTCACTGTGCACCTGGTCCCCAGACCATGGACTTCCAAAATTAATTCATTCTTCCATATCACCCCCGCCCTTAATTTCTTTAGCATCCAATGGCTGGGTCATGTGACAAGTTTTCCTCACTCTTTCTTTCCTTGAATGATCGTTTTGCTCACCTCTCCCTCAAATTTCCCTCTTTTCCCACATGCTATTCTTCACAGTACTTAAATTTGAACTGTCTGTTGAAGCCTGTGGAAAGAAGGTCTTTGCTTTTGTGGGTGTTTCAGCACTGTCTGCACACAGAAAACACCCGCAGCCTTGCAAATAGCCCTGGAAATTTGATTTCCTGTGTTTTTTGACTTTGTATCCATTCCTTTCACCCTCTAATTAGTACACTTGTTACGAGCTTACTTTAGTTTAGCTAGTCTTGGTGGAGTGTGGGAGTGTGGTAACACCATGCCAAAACTTTTTTTTTTTTTAAATGTGATAAAATACCATTTTCATCCATCAGGGCAGATTACACAGTCAGCTGTGTATTAAAAGGTCAATGTACAAAAACCTTATAAAAGTATCGACCAGTCTGGAAGCCAGTTGTTATTTTTGTAATGCCCTGGTGACACAATGATTAAACTGATTAAGCCATAAATGATGAGGACATCAACTTCTGTCAGTTCAGCTCCTGGAATAGCCCTCCAGCCCCCAGTCTCCCAGTGTTCTGGATAAATGTGCTTTGAGTTCGTTGTAAAATGCCAGGTCAATGGACTGCCGAGTACTCAAACAAAGCAGAATGTCCTGACCACGTGCAAAGCCAGCTATCCTGCTGTGCTGCCACAGGTGAAATCAAGGCAAGGAAATGTGAGCATTTGGCAGACCTACAGCAGATGCCACCTCAGTTTGCCTGTGATGAATGTGAGCTGTTCCTTTCCGCTGGTGACATGCTTTCCACTTCTGCCTGGCAGTTTGCCTGGCTGCCCTTCTCTACTTGTTATCCAGATAGTCTTAGGTCTGATATAATTTGGTCTGGAAAAAGTTTCTATCTAATTCTTTGTCGAACATAACCACAGGGCAACAGCTTCAAAGTGAAGCCCTGAATGTATCAAGCACTAGCTACTGTGGCTACTCTAATAGCTCCAACAAATGAAGATAAACATTGAGAGCGTTTGGGGAGTGTGACAGGCGTGGATGGTAGTGGTGGTAGTGCCTTGCTTATTACGGATGTCACACCAGGAACACTGCACACCAGCTTTCTGCCATCTGAGTGATGTGCCAGGACTTGGGGCCAAAACTTAATCCTAGCTGTTTAAGGCCCTGATTACCTGGGAAATGCTCCTTTTTTGCAGAGTCACATACCCGGAGCTGGTGACGAGGGAGCTGAAGTGGGAGTGCGTCAAGACGACGTTTGTGGCAGTGCACTCTGTAGCACAGCCTGCGTTGGCTCACTTGCTAGGCAACCTCTGAATGCTGCCTTTCTCAAGTGTTTGGGAGGAGGTGAGCTGATCTCTTTTTGAGTGTGGCTAGAACAGAGCAGCTCTGATTCTGAATCATTATTCTGCCACTGATTAATTAACAAAGGAAACAGTTTATTCATTAACTGAACTTGCCTCTCTTCTTTGCTTTAATTTGGAAAAAGCAATTAAGTACTAGGGTTGATGAACCAGAGTGTAAATACACAAACAGTTAGTCCCAAAGCCCTGTGGCTTTCTTTATATAAGGAGAGTGTTAACACCTGTTTACTTCTAAGGTAAATTTCCTGCAACTCTCCTATTGGAGCTTGTAGGGCTGAGATTATGGAGAGTGAGCAGTGTGGGTGCAGTGTTGGCACCCTCACAGAACAGAAGCTGGGCTTGGGCCAAGATCAGTGTGCAGATGCAGCTGGTGCATCAGGCCCTGCATGGATTTAGCAGTTGCTATGCATCTGTGGAACTAGTAATGATGCACAACAACCTTGCACGGAAGGAATTTCATTCACATTTTTTTAATCTTTATAAAAGCCCTCTTTATAAATGCAGCTACTTGTACTTGCTGCAGTAGCAGAGAGGACTTTTTGCTATGTATGTAAGGATCACTAAATGCATCACTGATGTATGTCTGCCTCCTGGATGGAAGGCAACAGCCTTTGGTATCACTTCCTGTGAACTTTATGGCCTTGTGGTCTCTTGTCCCTCTCCAACTCCTAGCACTCAGAAAGGATGAGAAAAACACTACCAGATGAATGAGCAACTGGTGTAATCCTGCTGAGACAGGATACCACTTTCAAGTTGCACGTGATTGAAATTTGTGATGATTTCCACCCTTCTGGGGATCTGCTGGCCAGCTATAGGCAAAAAATGGTTCTGGGTTTGAGATATCTTGGCAGCTGGAGGGATAAGCTCTTGAGTGGTCATTAACTGATGCAGACAGACAGAAGCAAAAGGAAAGCAACTCAAGGGAAGTGACATACATGCTTTTCTTTGAATTTATTCTTTAGCTGCTGTTTCTTATCACGGTCCACTGATTCTGTAGTTAATTTTGTAGTAGAGATTTTGTAGTTTCTTTGTAAGCTTGGGTCTCATTTTTTCAGGAGTGAGTCCAAGCATTTAGTCTTGGTCTTGACCTATCATGTGACAGATTAGGCACCTGCATTATAATTATGACCAGATATTTTCTATTCCCAAGGAATTTTCTTGTCTCTTTCTCATTGATGCCTGGAAGAGTTTAGTAACAGCTGAGGGAGTTAACTGAGCTACTTTTTCAGTCCTTGGTGAGATGAGCCTGTGAAACTGCAGACTTGTTTCCTTGTTACGTATTAATGGTTAAGTGTGGTAGCACCTAGAAGAGAAGACGAGAATACAAACTAAGCCTCCACCTGACAAACTCCCTTCTTCTTTGCTGGACAAATGTGTGACAAAAGGAAAGAAGTAAGGCAGAAAGAGATGGAGATACAGAGGGAGACAGCAGCAAAGATGAGGGTGGATGGTGAATAACCATGTCTTCCAGTGCCCTTCATAGACTTTTTTCTCTTCAGTCCTTTTAGAGAGGATCTTGTTGGCAGTCATTTTAGAAGTGGAGGCTAAAGACTGAGCAGGCAGTGGGAGAAAGTGGCAGGTTGAAAGACACTTCTGTCCTGTGAAGAAGGGTTCTCACAGGACTGATGTCAGGAGAATGGATATGGATTGGTCTCAGAGAACCTGTGCGAAAAGGTAGCAGATGAAGGATCTGAATCTCAGTGACACTTCTGCGTCTGACACAGCTCAGAGAAAAATAGATTCTTGAATTACAGGAAGGTTTCAATTACACAAATTGCTGATGCAATGTGTGATCAAAAGCCTGTATGGAATAAGTCTTTCAGATTGCTGAGCATGCTTTCAAGACAAGATATTAAGGATAGGTGAAACATGACTTGAAACCGTCTTGTAAAGATGCACAATGGTGATTTTGCCATGAGGCAGATGAAGTTTGTTAATGGGAAAGGAGTGCGTTGACTCTGGTCTCTCTAAGACCCTACTACAAATTATTTTGCCTTGTGACAGCCACAAGCTGAAGTAATAAAATAAGCTTAAACCTGCATGCAGCCTGTGAACATCTGTCTTCTGCCAGACAAAATGCTTTCAGATTGCTCCTAGGGCAATTGATTATTGAAAAGCTTTTTTTTTTAAAAAAAGCTGGTGTCGTACCATTTGCATAGGCAAGATGTTTCTCTTGGATCTCTTCTTCCTATCCTCTATGTTGTTTATGCAGCAGTCAGCAGCAGTGTTCCCTCCTACCCTGGAAATCCACTGTGTGGAATAAGCAGAGGGAATGAGCAAAGGGAAACTTGAGGTGTAACTGGGCAGTTGGACTTAAGGAAAATAAAGAATAAATGCTTGTCATAGAGCCTGCATGTTAATGATCAGCCAGAGCTGAGAAAATATCAAGCTCAACAGTCATCAGGTGTAGACAAACTCCTCTTTAAGAAGGGAATTCAAGGCCTTACTTTGTTAGGATCAGTTCCAGACCAGGATTCAAGCATCATGACTTCAGTAGAGGAATTCCTTCCCTCCTCCCCAGTTCAAAAGTTTGGTTACAGCACATGAATGTACAGGGCTGACTTCGGATCATTACGTAATGAATTGAGATGTCTAAGAATAGCAGTCACACTGAATGGAAGGGATGAGAGAAAGTCTGATCCAGCCAACTGGCAATGTGATGAGACCTCTCTCTATATTGCCTGGATTTAGAGAGTGATCTCAGAGGTGGCATTTTGAAACGGACATTCAGCTTCTGAAACTGTTTCTGGCAGATAAATGCCTGGCTATATGCTTCAGGTAAAAGCTGCTATTTTTTCATAAAACTTGTTTGAAGGAGGAGCCTTCAACAATCCTTGTTTCATACCTGGATTACCCATTCAGGAAGTTTTAAAGATGAGTATAGACCTTTTGCCTGCAATGATGTCATAAATAACCCTCATATGGGAAAACTTTCCGCATTTCTTGACCCTTGGTCAGTGTGCACAGATTCATTGGAAAGCAAGTAGAAATACAGTATAGTTGAATAGTACAGTGCTTGCACCTTGAAATTGTTTGTAATTTTCAATTATTTACTTGTTCCTTTAATTTTGAAGGCAAGAACTATAAATTCAGATAGCTTCTCATTCATATCTTTTCATGAAGTTATCGGATGTTAATTAACAAGTTCAGATTACTTCCTTAATGACAGAGTTGTATTTTGAGTGTTAGAGAGAAGAATAAGAGTGCTGGTTTTTCAACTAGTATAGCAGTAATGGGACCCCACTAATGTCTCTAGTGGCATAAAATGAGACAGATTAAGGAACAGATAACATAAGACAAAAAATGGCATAAATATGTCAGTTCTTCTGAGCGGGCAATATGACAAAGAAGAATTTAACAGGAGAGCAATAGACTGCCATGCAGCTCAGTTGCCACAATCAAATAGACTGAAAACCCTCACACCCTCAGGAGGTGTAATTTTGCTCTTTTTCTGTGCCCATAAGCAGGGTCTGCAAAGGTCTATTATATTTTTTTCTATGTACTTTCCTCTCTTTACTTTCACCTTAGGGATGACACAGACACTTGATCATTATGATTTCCAATGACTCATGCTCAGCAGCACAAAGCTAAACTGATTACCAATCCATCTGCCAGGAAATACTGGTGGGTATCCTCAGGAATCTAGGTTAGGTTCAGGTAAACATCTCTCACACTGGTTCTTCTGATGACTAGTGCAATTTGCTTCTTCCTGCTTTCTGTTTCTAACAGAAGTCTTGTTCTCAGTTAAAGAAAAAGAAGTATATGCTTGGTAGGTAAAAAAATCCAAACAACAACGACAAAAAACCCACCAAACAAAACCTTCCAGCAGAAAATATAATGATATACCAGAAGAACCATTTATGCATTAAATTCTCTTCTCAATTTTCCAGAAGGCATCCGAAGCTCATTAAAAGAGGCTTTATTTTAGTGTGGTTGTGGTTTTCATTTTCTCTCTTCGTAAAACAGTTTCTGTCACAGACAAATCACTTTCTCTGGCATTTTCAAGCACATATTTCCTAGCAGTCATGCTAATACCATCACAGGAGGGAAGCATTTAACTATTGCTGTTTCACCTCTAGCTCAGCAGTGAGCAATTCTGACTTGCAACTGCCATTGAATACAATTTTTTCTGCAGGGAAATTTAGCCAAAATAGAGCCCTTGCCTTAAATAATAAAACCAATGAACTTAGACAATGACTGATTTCTGTACCATGCAAATCTGTTATTTTGCATGGTTGAATTGGTGAAATACCAAAATGAGATCTCCAAGTCACGTAATTGTGATGTACCCAGGATGCAGCACACAAGCTTGAGATTTTATTGCAGGCTACGGTAAGGATCAGATCCGGGCCAAAATTATTCAGTAATGGTATGTTTGCACTAAAGTGGTTGATTTTACCTGAAATCTGCCTCTGTTGTCTGAGTGCCAATCTGTGGTGGCCTTATCTGCAATATTTGCTGTGTAAGAGCCTTATTCAAAAAGTTTTAAAGTCAGTGCAAGGCTGACTTGATTTTAACAGTTTTGTGTAAGGCTCTGATTTGAACAGGCATGGGAAGCCTCAATTACAGCCTTCATCTCCCTGCTTTGAAAATGTGGTCTTAGCCACGCAGCATGAAGAAGGCTTCCTTGATGCCAACAGCTGGATTTTTCTATTGTTGTATCCCTTACAGACAATGTCACTCAGCAGAGTCTAATTTAGCAGGGTGCTTCAGACAGATTCTTAATTTTAAGTCATCTTATGAGCCTGTGGAAATCAGGGAGAATTGTTTGGGTGCTTAAAATCAGATAAGTTCTCACCCAAGTCCCTAAAATGCAGAATCAGAATAGCCATACCCACATCTAGCAATGGTCAGTGATGCTACATTACTACTGTAGTATTGTGGAATGAAGATGGTTCCCTTTGGCCCTGAGGCATTCTGATGAAGGATCTGAAACAAAGCACTTATTTGGTAGAGAAATACAAGAAAGAGATGGTCTTGAAGGGAATACCTGACAGGAATGGTGTTTAGGCAGTCACTGGAACAAATAAGCCAACTGATGGAGAAGAAGTGGTTAAAGAGAACCAGCAGTCCCAGAACTAAATACTAGACCAGAAGCCTCTGCCTGATTGCTATAGATGCAGAAAGTTAATAGGAGGTTGGAGCTAAATTCCCTCCCTCTGTTATGGCATATCTGACCAGTTGTCTGTGATGGCTTCAAGCTTAGTGCTTTCTTCATGGGTCTCCTTGTCTGCAAAGGTGAAGCAGCATTCTTGATAAAGTCAAGCTGGTGACTCGCCCTTGATGTGCGTTTGGGGCACACTAGGGTGAAATTTTCTAGGACACTGAAGCTGGCCTGATATCTCTATTCTTTTTACAAGAGGTGAGCTTGGTACTCTGTTAGCTTTATTATTAGCTAGTTTAGGAAGTTGTGTTAGTTCCCAAGATAAGCCTTGGAATGGTGCACGGGGAAGTGCAGAAGTAGCCCATAGCTGTGGCAGGGGGGTGGACTCTCTCTCTCTCTCTCCAGAGAGAGAATTAGACAACTGTAACCACTTCATGCAAGGTCAACATTCTTCATACTTCTTGGCCTAGTAGTACCACCTGTATTTTCAGAGCTTAATGATCTGCCCTGGTTCATGTCATGCTTCCCTGTGTAGGATCTTGCTGCAGGACTGAGACACTGTTATTGTGTTATTGTGCAGGTGAGGGAAGGGGATAACTGCAGCACTTGTGATGGAACCTGGGTAGATGCTGAGTAACAAGAAACTCCCCATTTACTCTGTCTTCTTATAGACCCCATGTCAAGTCACCACCTTCATGAGACCCTCTTTTCATCTCTTTACAGGAAAAGAATAGTCCTCTGCCTTCTAAAAGTATTGCAAGGCTAAATTATTTATTTTCCAGAAAAAATAGTAGGTTTCAGCTTCAGAGCTATCAAACATTCTCATGGTTCTTGTTTGTGTGCTTATTTTTTCAAAAATGTATGGAAGATGAGAAGACTGAAGGTTAGTGGTCCAAAACAAATTTTAGTGGTTATTACTGTAGCAAATAGTTGGATTAGGTAAACATACGAACAAGAGCTTTTTCTTCTCAGCACTTTTTTTTTTTCCCCACAGAAGAATGTGAGCCACTCTTTATTAGGTGTAAATTGTGTATTACTGCATCAAGAGATTGATGTTGATTTATATGTGATCATGGCTTGGCTTACTCAAGCTCTGCTCCACTTTGCTGTTCTACTTTGTGACTGCAATGAGGCATCCTTACTAATTTCTCCTGCAACCCTATTCCTCACATCTCCCACGCCATGGTGTTTGTGTTTCCTGATTTTAAAGCACAGTGTCTTAATTATGGTCAGAAAAAAACCATAAGGGAAGGGAATGTTCTGATCTGTCACTGCAGTTCTTTCTGGTATTTATTTCAAAGTAATTATAGGAATGGAAATTGCTATGAAAAAATGGCCTTTTCCTGCTAACAATCTCAGACACTTATGTGTATTTGAGACAAATCTGAAGACCTTTGTTGACACAAGTTTTATTGCAAGCCATATTTATTTTCCAGCCACTACTGCGAAATAGCCTTGCAGCAAGGGCTGTCTCGAAGGAGAGGAGAAGGGTAAAGAACCAGGGACTTGCAGTGCTACAGTAATTTTGTTCTCTTAGTCTATTACAGGCAGCTGTTGCTGCCGAAACTGTGAGCCTCTCCTGCCCCCTCGTGCAGGCATGTGAGCACTGCCAGCAAGTCTCTTTCAAAGGTCTGCTCAGAGAAATAGCAAAATAGAAGAACATGCAAAAGAGCTTCGAGATGAAGCAGTTGTGCTGAGCGGTGTTTTAGAAAGGATAGCCATATGAAGACGACTGTCTAGTCCTGCACTGGAGTGTCTCTCAAGCCATTAACAAAGAGAAGTTGCTTCCCGAAACTTGCTTTTCCAGGCTGGAGAGCACATAACCTTATGAAGATGGTAGACCTGGTGAAAGTCTGTTCATGTGTCACGTTCAGATTTGACAATAACTGTGTCCAAAATTTTAATCTGAAGAACGCTATCTTCAGGAATTAAGCGTGGAAACATTAGTTAAGCCTTTCTACTCTACTGCTTCTCTCTGCAGGACAGGTCTCCCACGTGTGTTAAGCCTTTGCTGTTGCTGGGTCCTGCTGCCACCTCGTGCTTCTTACATCCTCAGCTGGTACCCAGATGTCTCAGGCTAGACATCTGTTCTTCTGCCCTGTGTCTCTCACTACACAGAGTTCTAAAATATTTTTTGGTGTCTTTAATTGAAAAAAAAAATCAAGATAAATATCAAACAGTTTGTCAGAAATGGCATGGTGATCAAAGGGTGAGAGGCACAGCAATACCTAAGCTTTGCGTTGATATTCAATGCACAGTTTTATGTATCTGCACCAATACGGACCATATTTATAAGACTATTTGTTTGGGTTTTTTTCTCTGTGCTAACTTAGACAAAATTTCACTGAGGTTAATGGGAGTTCAGCTGAGCAGAATACAACTGGAATCAGGACGGTGATATTTGGTTGTTTTGGTTTTTTTCTTCCTAGTACTGTCAGGGTCAGAGTGGATTGGTCTGTGTTCCAAAAACATCTTAGCAGAAGATATTGAGTTACAGCAGCAGCTTCCTCACCTTATTTTTGAGGACCAAACTAGTTTACATAAGGAATGTTGTTGACACAAACTGACATTGTCTGTGGTTAGACACTCTGTTTGGGGTGCAGCTTAACTGTTTCAGGAAAGAGAACAATCAGTAATACAGGACTGATCAAGAGCAGAGAAGATAAGTGGAATGGTCAGGAATACATGTCCTCTAATTCTTTTTCTTTTTGCCATCCTGTAGGGGTTGGATCTTTTTCAGCATCCTTCTTTGCATAAAAGAAATCCTAACATGAAATCCTAACATCTCCCCATCTCGATTCATAACGTAAACCCCAAACCAAAACCAAAAGCCAAAACAAAAAAAAAAAAATAAAAAAGATAAAACCCACAACAAAAAACCCACCAAACAACAAAGAGAGGAAATTATCTCTGTGATTACTCTGAACAGACTCTTAAGACCAGATTTATAAAGTCTCCTAGTCTCTAAACTGGCTTTGCTTACTGGAAAACATTCTTGCAAGTAGCAGGGCACCATCATATTGTACAAGAGAGGGGTGATGGTGGGGCACTTCAATAAACAAAATCACAGAAGAAAAATCTACTAACAGTTATTAAATATGAGGATACAACCTCTGTGTAAAGAATTCCCTAAACTGTGGATTGTTGAAGCCCATATCTTTCCCAAGGGAAGTATAACAATAATCTTGCTATGCTACTTCTCTTCCTAACAACTGATAGCCACTGCCAAAAAATAGATAATCAGGTAGCTGATCTTCAATCTGGTCCTACCATTCCATTCTTAAGGGGTCTCTTAATCTGAAACCCAATGAGAGCAAATAAGTTGTGATTTACAAGGAAAGAAATTGAATAGAGATTAATTCGCGCACTCTTCCCAGTACTCAGCAGACCCGGCTGCAAATGCACAACTATGAAAACAGAGAATTGAAAGCCACGAATAGATTAATCAGATCCAAATTTTAAATAATTCAGCTTAGAAAGATTAAGTGGTGGTGGTGTTGTTATTGCAACTTTTTTAAGGCCTCAATTAATTCTAGAGAAAGAGAGCCAATGCACCTTTAAAACTTTCTGCTTAATCAAGTATAGCGAATGCTCATTTAATGATTGTCTTTTTGTACCAACAAGAAGTAACAACGCTTTTAGCAAAAGAAATGGAATGAGAGAGAAATTGCCTAATCAGCCCTACTCATGCAGTGCTTTGTGAGAGAGATTATTGAATTTTCAGTCTCTGCAGAATTTTAATGAAGCTCTGTCTTGCTGGAAAATCCAGCCCTTTGTCAATAAAGTTCAATAACTCGACCACCCATGTAATAAGATGTACTGCCTGCAATCTTTCACTTGCCAAAGCCAGAGCCCTGCTGGAGTCTCCCTGAAAGTTGCAAGTACTCATTTGTGTTGTGTATTTTCCTACAGTCTGCATGCAATGGCATTTGTATTTGCTGTAGTGGAGGTGTTTATAGTGAGGTCGAAAAAAATTCAACTTTGTCTCAATGTGCTGGTTGCTATCCTGATAGGAATATTGCCCTGCTGGAAGGCAATACAATTAACCTGTCTTTAGGACTACATCTGTCACAGCAAAACTCTTCATTAAGTTACAAAATAAGTAACAAGGTACTGAGGAAGATAGAACTATAAGAAAGGGAGTAAAAGGTGTTTCAGTAATGTCTGAGCTGAGGTGAAAAATTAATGGACAGAGAAATTCAGAAGGTCACTAAACAGGAGAATAGTCTTGCACCACTGCTGTTGCTGGGCATCAGAAGAAAAGTGAGACTACTGATCTGCCAAACTAGACAGAGCACATTTCAAGGGATATTCACAAAACTCTCCAATAACCAAAAGCCAAAACCAAACCAAACAAACCCCAAACAAATAACAACAAAAACATAAAAACAAAACCAAAAAAAACCACCCCAAAACAAACAAAGAAACGAAGTTAATTTGGCTGGATGTGTATGGAGTGACTGTTATGAATACACCAAATTTTAAGTTTAAAAAATAATCAGAAATTGCAGGGGTGTGAGCAGGATTTTTCTATGGATTAACTGACCACACTGAGGTCCTCTGTGCTGCTAGTTTCAAACACAAATTCAATATTTCTGGATTTACAAGATGTTTTGTTGATGATAATTTCATTGTGGCACTAACTTATTGCAGTGAGAATTTGTTTTTATATTAACTAAGTTTTTTCAGTGGAAAAGCTTTTGCTGAAGCAACTTCTATACCAATTGCTCTCTAATTCTGGTCTGTATTCTAAGATGAGCAAAAAAGGAATTAAAACTTCTGAAGAGGAATTTGTGTAAAGGAAAATCCATAGGCAGCGGTACTGAGCTGGGATTTGATAAAACCAGAAGACTCAGTCTCCTCTGATGAGAGGACACAAAGTTATTGAAGATAATGTAATCAGAAACTAGTGGGGTAACACAGAGAATAGCACAGGAGCAGATTAGCCACAGCAGGAGAAAACTTAGAGTCAACCCTGACATCAAGGTTGTGATAGAAGTGAAGAAACCTCTAGAATATGTGTCATGGAGAGCAGCAGGAAGTGTGAAGATTTTCTTGTCCCAGCTGCCCATAAATGTCTTTCAGACAATGGTTTACATTAAATGAAGCTAATACCACAAAGTTAGACGGACAGAATAGACAGGGAAGTAATTAGAGATACCCAAACAATGAAGACTAGGCAGCCAAAGAATAGTAATGCAATGGATGGTGTTTGCTTTATAGAAAGAGCAAAAGTTCAGAAAGGTTTAATGAAGATTCTTCTAAGCTATGGAAACCTGTCAATTAAAATAGTGTGAGTAGCTGGAAATGTTGCAGACTGCTTTGGAGAAGAATGTTTGTCTGCTGCCTAATAAAAAACCTTGTGGAAGGATGCCAAAAATGTATTAAAATTTTCACAGTGATTGCTCTGGAGGAAAAAGGACTAAAGATTGGTGACCCTAGTTTTGGGTAGCTTTTAAGCTGGGTTGATGTCTGGAGTTCTTGCTACCCTGACCAAAATGCTCATCAAGTCATCAAGATTAAAGGAGATGTGAGTAATAAAGGACTCCTTTTGCAAAACTGGTCACAGGTAGCATTATGATCCTCTGGGAATTTATGACACTTACTGGTAGAAACGGGAGGAAATGAGATAGGAAACAGGTAAATATGTTAATAAGAAATATTAAGAAACTGCTAAAGCTGTGGGGATTTTAGTCAAAGAAAGAACTAACATGGAAATAGAAGAAAGCAGACAGAGGGAAGTAAAGAGAATGGGTAAGAGTAAGGGAAAGAGGAAATCATTCTGGAAGGAAATGGAGATGATGGCACTGCTGAACAAGAATTTAATAGAATGGAGCTGTCCATCATATTGAAAACTAATATAAGTAGAAAGACAGATTATTAAATACTTGCAGAAGAATTGTTTTCATGACCAGCCAGAGCTAATCCCAGAGCAGGATAAGAATATGAACTGAATTTTTAAAAGAAAGAGACTTCTTTCCTGAGTCCTTGCTGGTAAATAGGTTGGAATTGGAGTAGCAGATAATGTATTGGAGAAAGGAAATTGATAAATAAGATGTTGAAGAGAGTAGGCTTTTGAGCCCTCAGGAATTGACTGTTAAAAAAGTGTGAACAAAGCATCTATTTTAAAGGATGTGTATACCAGCAAAGATCTAGCTGCCTGAAAAGAGAAAAAGAGAGAAAACAACCAGAGGAAGAAACACATGAAAGTTGATGTTTGAGGCATATGATGTGTCCTAATAGCAATGAAGAGAGAAGAAAGGATTGCCGGCACGACTAGAAATCAGAGAGGGTGTGGTAAACAATGAACTTGGACGTACCAGTGTTTGTTTGCTGGAGTCAGATAATTGCCAGAGTATTTGTGGTTTATGTTTTAGAACAAATGTCTGGGAAGAGTCCAGGCTTTGTCTTACTGAGTGTACAAATCAACTGAGATTAACTGATTACTGATGAACACAAGGTAAGAACATTTTCCTCTGTACTTGCCAAGTGAGACTCTCCAATGGTGGATATATTAGCCAAACCTTTTGAGAGTCATTTATTTTTCACTTTGTAAGTTATTTAGATAAGGTAAAATGTGCCATTGAATGATACCTCCTAGGTCAACCATGAGACATGTTGTCCCCTGCAGGGGTTATTGGATACAATTCTGGCCTTTATGTCAAAGGGAGTCTGAAAAGTCTATCTTAATGTCCCTTTTAGTTTTACACTTCATTAACACAAAGTATTACTTTTCATCTCCCTCATATGGAGACAGCATTCTTTATAGAATAGTCTGTTCTCTGGGTTCAGAGTGAGTAGTATTTTATTATAAGAGAGGATTCTTTCTGCATCCCTTTCTACTAGTGTGAATCCATAATTCAAAGGTATTACATTAAGCAGGTGCAAGATTAAACTCTAGGTGGGACAAAGCAATGGCACCTCAGCAAAATGATTTAGAGGAGGATGTGTGTTGGTGCCCAGACTTCCCTGAAGACCCACCTTATTCATTCCTGAGTGCACATCCTGCAGGCAATTCCGTACCGTAAAAGAGACAGCAAGAGGAAGCCAGTAACATGAAAGGCATGAGCTTCTATGAAGCAGCAATTCCTGCCAACACTTCCAAGACGAGTTCAGTTGCAGTCTTGCAGATGACATCTATGTAGGTCATTGTGGCTAATTATATATCTGAGAGCTATTTTCTTTCCTGAAAAGGTGCGAATAACTGCGAATAGCTGGATACCTCTCTGAGTTGAAATGGCATGAGATAAGATTTAATTACACTAAATACAAGTAATTTTAACCTTGTTAAGAGCCCACATGAAAGGTAAGAAATATGGATTTTATTCCTACATTTGCGACAGCATTTCCTTCATTATGAGCAATTTTTAAATTTACTCTTGCTGACTAGTACTGTATTTAAGTATTTTGTATGAAGTGAGGCACCACTATATGGGTTAAATATTTGTTCTTTCTTCTCCTGTATGTGTCATTTTATGTCTGTAAAATGTGGTTTAAGTCCTTAATATAAGATACTAAACAACCACAAAGTTTAGTAATGCAGTAAAATATTATGCTAATGAATATGCAAAAGTCAATCCTGCTCTGAAAATAAGCATATGTGATAAAATATAGCTGACTAAAACTATAAAAAAATATATGAAACTGAAACTGATACAAAACTGCATCTGTACCAGATATACACTGGGGTAGTGTAGCAAGTGTATTTTCATCAAAGCATCATCACTACTGGAAAAATCAACGCTGCAAAGTAGAGCCCAGGAATACCCTTGACATTTATGAACAGGTATTTTTTTGCCTTGGATACACTTTGATTCATTCCTAAAGTAAAACTTTTTCAGTTTAGTGGAGCTTTAGTTTTATAATTGGAAAATACTGATAATCATGTCACCCTTCTTAGCTGTTGCCATTTAAAATTTCATTAGCTACCATGATTCATTATATACCATGTATTTTATGTTTTTGAGGAAGCAATACTGAGAGATACTGTTCTTATGATATCTGTATGGTCTCCCTAAAAGGAGATATTTTAACATGCCAGCTGCTCTCTCTCTACATGCAGGACAGAAGCTGAATGGGTCAGGGAGGCTGAAAGCAAGCTCTTTGTTCTTGAAGTTGGTAGAAGTGGTTTCAAGCACCAGCTAAGTGCTTGGATTATATAATAACTGCTGGCATACATCATCACAGGTATTTCATGCCTTTCACTTCTTTGATTCTGTGAGTATCAGCGATTTCAGAGTCTACTAAGTGATGTATGTGAGCTCCAATATGCTGATGAAAGTCCAAATTGCAAACCTTTCTTTCTTTCTGAATGCCTGTCCTCACCTTCACCGCATTATGTAAAGATCTTTGCTTTCAAGACACAAAATAAAAGAGTGCTTAAAAAGTTAGATGCTGTAACAATGACAAAAATCCTACTTGTGAATCCACTCCTTTAAACTTTACTCTCGCTTCTCTTGTGTATTAAGCATATCTATATCTCCAGTGTTGTTTAATGTCTGCCTCTATGTTTACCCTTCTTGAAGAAAGTGTGGGAGCGTAGGTTGCCTTGTGAAAGAGGATGGCAGGGAACTCGGGATAGAATCCTGTTATCTTTTTTTCTGTATTATATCCCAACTTTTCTCGATTAATCCTGTGCTAAAGCTAGAGGAGGATCTTTTATTTGCTTGGCCTGACTTCCTCATCCTAAAAGGCACTTTGATTTGCATGGAAGGAATGGCATTGGAAAGATTACACAGAAAGGGGCTTATATGAAGGAAAGCTGATTGAGAAAGCTTATTTTTAAAAGTCTGGTCCTTTTAGTTTTGTATTATACATTAAATTAGTTCTTTACCCTTTATACTTCTGTGCTCTTGGTATGAAATAAAAAGTTAAAAAGAAGCATTTTTAATACACTATAAATTCTCGGACACGTTTTCCCCAAGAATGTGGAGCCTTAAAGCTGAGATCCAAGGAAGAGTTAGATGTCCTGTTGAGAGCTGAGGAAAGGTTAGCAAACCTGACCTCATTCTTACTTCCCTCCTGGGTGCTAAAGCAAAGGACAGCAAGGGGTGGAGTGCATAGAGCAGCTGCTCTCAGCCGAATTGTTGTAGTTTTAGAAGAGAGGTCTTAATGGGTGGGTCCTGAGCCATCCCCAGGGGAGAAACATATATTAGTAGAAGTAGATAGACTCAATTTTTATAAAAAGCAATGATAGACACTAATGGTAAAATGAGATAAATCACCCTCAGCTAGAAGCACTAAAGGTCATTTGTGATTTAGTGTTCAGAGCAGCTTTGGAAAGGCAATCCTATCCTCTTCATTAATCATTAAAAGTCCTGTATTGAATAGCTTCTTTGTCTGCAAAAAATTGCAAGATGCAGAAATTTTTATGTTTTCCCTCCTTGATGTTATTTAATTTTGTATTTTTCATGTGTAATGCCCAAAGGCATAGCTTGTCCTTTTACTAATTCTTTCTCCAAAGTCTCTTATTTATGATGCTGTTGTAGAATGACATTCTTGCCCACTCCAACCTCTCATTGTATAAATGACAAAGAGAAAAAAAGAGAAAAAGTGAGAAAAAAGATATGAAGCATTTTGTGTCCCAGCTTTGCACAGCACTGAAGCTCAGATCTTGTCTTGTATCTAGCAGCAAGTCTTGTCTTGCTGCTAATGAAAAGCCTTCTGTCATAGAAAATATATTTGCTACCTCAGTGGGCCACTGGCCTTCCTCTAAATTCATTGTTGAAGGACCGTCTTCCACACTGCCCCTAGCTGGGTAAAGTATATTTTACTCTATGAGTAATGTAGGAAACATATACATGTACACATTGATATGTTTTCTGATCCTCTGGGAAAATGTGAAACTCATAATTATCCCACTAACGTTAATTCCTGCTTAACACTGGAAACAATAATTAAAAAAAGTCAGTTTATTCTAATGAAACATAAAGAAAATAAATTAGCTACCGGCTGTGAAAAATGAAGAGGGGTATGAATTTCACAATTACCTGAGACTTCAGCAGAGTTTTAGGTCTTCTCTGTTAAGTTCATTCGGTAGAGAAAAATATCTAATTTTTACAACTTATGAGAATAGAGGTCAATTTCTTTCCAAAAGTTAACTTTTGTCTAGAGCTCCATGTTTCCTTGGATAACCTTTTGTCAGTCATGATAAATATATTTGCAAAGACTTCTGGAGACTTTTAACTTTGATGAGCAGTTCAATCAACATACTCAGTTGTGACATGACTTCTAATGGATTAGAGGTTTTTTCACATACAATTGGGATGTGTCTTTTCCTATAAACAGGTTAGAGAGAATAAGCATTTCTGAATTGTCACGACAATTTCATCTAAGTCTGTAAGCTGTTATAGCCTACAATTTGAGAACAATTTAATTATGTGAACATTGCAATGGTAATAAGGAAGACCGCTTATTGCTAGCTCACAGCAGAGATTATACATGATAGGTAATGAGACAAAGCTGGCAGACAGTAGTAAACTTGGTCCTGGAAATTCCCCAGTCTAAACCTGCTGGTTTTGGAGGAGTGTGGGCATATAACTGTTTCCATAGCCCTATGGGTGCTTGTAGATGGAAACCATTTTGGGAGGTGCCAAATGGTGCCATGAAGTCCATGGATATAGAGTATGCTTTGTGCTTCTTTGGGGCAAGACCTAATGGACATAAGCCCTCAAGCCAGTGTTTTTGTAGAGGAATGTTTCACCTGGCCTTTATATCTGTATATACAGTCTCGAAGAAGTGACTCACTTTTAAACAATGAATCAGAAGAAGCACAAGCAGAGGGCAGTGGAGTTGTATGGGATTTCAGCAGAAACACATTTGGGTCATCGTGTGCCTTTTTGGCTTATTTCTCTTGTTGCTTAAGTAAGGCCTTTCACTATTGTGAGAAATAAATGACTCAATAATCCTACCCTCCTCCAAGTGGTCAGGATTATTTTTTTTCCACACCCCCTGCCCTCCCTCTACCAACAATATGTGACTAAGGGCATTGCTGGGAAGATGAAGGAATGCTGATCCAAGACAACTTGTTGCCCTCTAATTTGATCCATTAGGCACATCTCTGCCATCCAGGATTATAAAGAGACCAACTTTATCTTATGTAAAAAGTGATTGATGTAGCCTGTGTTGCAAGGCTCAATGGTGAGCCTTTTATTTGGATTCCTCTGCCCAGCTGCTGGCTCTGTATCCCAGAGTGGACTGTCAGGACACAGACATTTAAATATGTATTTCATAGCCGTATTTTCAGTGGTTGTGTCTCAAAGTGGCCCTTTTGATTCTGATGTTATCAAATATCTTCTGAGCTTTGCACTCCTGGAGTGTGACATTGCCAACCCCTTCATAAAGTAAGAGCTGTGCTCCAGTGTCTGATGGCCTCTTGTTCAATTTCTGTATAAGTAAATGCCTCTGCTTCAGTAGCGTGTGTGAGAGTTGGGTCTGACTGCCTTTATTCCATTCTGTTGTTGCCTGTTGCATTTTGGAAGGTATACAGGGCATGAGACTATGTGGCTAGCATGCCACTGCACCACTAGTTTCCATTTTTGTTCTGCTTGATGCTAGCTCTTCATCAGCTGTTTCGGAAAAAAAACGTATGTGCAATGAAAGAAGACTTTCTATTTGCAATGTCATATTTTTGTTTGGAATCCATCTGAGGGCCATGCCTGTGACAGGTTTCTTGCTAAATGAGAGAGAATTCACCTTTTTCATATTTTCACAGTGTCCATTTTCCTTTCTTTTTTTCCTTATGTTTTGATGATTTGCGGGTTAGGCATGTTTTAAGTCAGCAGTGAAATTCACTGTGCCCTGGGGACTGCCATCTAAGGGTAATTTTAGGCCCTGACACCCTGACTTAGCAGACACAGGTGGATACAGCTGCTGTGCACACAAATGTTAAGCCTCTTGAGAAACAGCACACAAAGCCAAGCAAGAAGGCAACACAACATATTATTCCTGCAAATGCTTGAACTCAACAGAGCAGTGGTTGTGAGTGTGCAGTGTGCTGACTGCATCTGTCTGAATGTGCGTAATTGCACCCGTTGTTCATTCAGTCAAAACGATGAAAACTGGTCCATTTTTTTTCCTTCTTCCCTTCCTTTCTCTCCTTTTGTAATATATGACTTTTTCTGTACCTTTCTCTTTGTGTCCTCTTTGCAAATGGTCTTTAGCAAATGAAAATGCTGCCTGACATTAATGGTTGTACTCTGAAATAACATTGCAGGCTGTAATAACATTCCATAAGAAGTAAGATGTTATTTTTGAAAATGTGTGCACTGTACAAGGCTAGGTAATATGTCAAAGTTCTTTGCCTCCTTGAATGCGGAACTCTCTGTGTTACCTCCATAATGCTGAAGTAACAACACATTGCCATTGTTTATCAAATTTTCAATATATTTGGAATACTTTTATTTATTTTTTACATTTAAAAATACTTCTTCCTCCTGTTTATGTCAAACAAAAGTGTCCAGAACTGTAAAATTACTTAACGTATGTTGCTGGTGATGGGGAGGAGTTTGTTTTTGTCTTCTACACTGCTTCTAGGTTTTAAGTTCCTCTCAGTGCTCTCTTACTGAGTTACATTATCTCTCAGTTTTAAGGTTTAATCATTAAGGCTTCTTTAGATAGCTTCCTGGTCAGACAGAAGCTCCAACAGAAACCACCAGCTGTATTATTTAAATCTTCTTGCCTCAGAAAGCTCATCTTCATAACAACTGTATCAAAGAATTTATTAGCCTGAACTACGCCACATTTTACAAAATATGCCGGACAATGGAAATACTATCCAAAGTGAGCTTTTGTTAGTACAGTTGGTATGAACTACGTCTCTGGGAATCTTTTCTCACTAAGCCAATTTTTTCAGCCATTCTTTCTAATTTTTGTGCTGTTCACAGCATTATTTGCTGGGATGCGAGTTTCTAAACACTTCCCAAACTTCCAGATGGGACCACAAATCCTTCCTTTTCTATCTCATATCTATCGGGGCTGGTGCAAGACTCAAGTGAAGCAGGTAACAGGACTGGGGAACTAGTGTAGACTCATTGCTTCCTTTTTCTATGTCAGAGTTCTGTAAAGCAAGATTTATTGCTGCTTATGCCACTAGGGAATGGCTGTCATCTGTGGCATAGCAGGTATGAATGCTTGTGAGGAATTCAGTCTCTCTAGGGAGCCTAAATTACCCTTCCCAATAATTTCATTACTTGGCAGGAGCAGAAATTGTGCTCTTTCAGCAGTGAAGCTAAGCCTCAGAGGCCTTTGACTCTTGCCTGCCAAGCAGTGATGGCCCAGGCCTGTCCCTTCACCACGAAACCACGGAGCTCAGTGTCAGTCATGGCCCGAACCTGTCCCTTCACCACGAGACCACGGAGCTCAGTGTCAGTGATGGCCCACGCCTGTCCCTTCACTACCAGACCACAGAGCTCAGTGTCAGTGATGGCCCGGACCTGTCCCTTCACCATGACACCACGGAGCTCAGTGTCAGTCATGGCCCGGGCCTGTCCCTTCACCACGAGACCACGGAGCTCAGTGTCAGTCATGGCCTGCGCCTGTCCCTTCACCACGAGATCACGGAGCTCAGGGTCAGTCATGGCCCGGACCTGTCCCTTCACCACGAGATCATGGAGCTCAGTGTCAGTGATGGCCCAGGCCTGTCCCTTCACCACCAGACCACGGAGCTCAGGGTCAGTCATGGCCCGGGCCCGTCCCCTCACCACCAGACCACGGAACTCAGGGTCAGTCATGGCCCGGGCCTGTCCCTTCACCACCAGACCACAGAGCTCAGGGTCAGTCATGCTGCCTGACACCATGACATGATCACCCCACTATTCTGCACTTCCATAAATGACTCACTTTTTGACTGCAGGCAAGTCATATTCCCAGTGTCTCTGTTCCTCTGTCAAACTCACTTCCCTTTTTGAGGAGGGAGTGAAGGCTGGGTAATATTTGATTAATACTTCCAGAAACAGGGCTAAATATAATCTCTATTCACCCCTTCTTTCCTGTGACAGTACCATGAAATGTATCAGTAACAATCAATCACCTGGAACTAAGTAAAAAAGCCTTAAAAGTTAAAATGGAACTATTGTGGATGCTAGAGGCTAAAAGCTTTAAGAGGTGGAAGCGAGCTAGTTTGGATAACTGGCTTTTGATTATGTTAATAGCAAGATTATTTGGTACATGCAAATGGTAAATAGAAAGTTAAAAATGTAAGGTCTAAATCTAAATTTTACCTAGGGTTATCCCTAGGAGAAACAAGTCAGGGAAAAGGTCTGTAAATGTCTATCTTCAGCAGTCCTAAGAAGATGACAGTATGGGAAGGAGGATGTAAGAAGGATACTCTTACTCTCAGAATCAGGGCTGCTTCAGGTGGTGCACATGTGGACTCTGTTAGTCAGGGTTAGATGCCCTGTATTTTTAACTTCAACATGAATGTTTCCTCTGAATGATGATTTATTTTTCATTTTGGTAAAAATCATCTAAACACATGTTATTAAGTCACAATTTAAGGTCCCACAGAAAGAATCTCAATTGTTTTGAACCTCTCTTACTGTGTATCCACACGACCGTATGTGAAGTCAAACACTGTCCCTTGAAATGAATTTTGTGTCAATAGCATGTGTATGGAAACTCAGCAGATATTTGCTTAAACAATGAGGTGGGTGAGGAGAAAATACTTATGATTTGATGGAAAGAATGTAATAACCATTTGTCAGCTACTCAGTAAGGTGACTGCTGGATATACTTAACAATTTGCTTTTGATGGTGGTGTGGATTTTCTAATTTATTGGATGCCTGCTTCCTTCATAAAGTAAATTATGTATCATTAATCTTGCTTGGAAGCTGGTACCTTCAAGATAATTTAGTGATTATTTTCTTAGATAATCTACCAGTTAGGAAAGTATGATGTGATCAATATAGAGAAGTAATCTAGCGATCAATGATTTATGTGTGTACATGTACAATATATGCCACACCACACTTGACCTCTCCTCTCAAAGGCATTCACATTTGTTTTGGGGAGTGAAATATTTTATTTCACATCTTTTGGCACTCAATGTTGATAGCAGCTAAGATTTATAATGGCAAAGGGAGTACATTGATTGATTCCTACACTCATCTACCTAAACATTTCTAAAATGTGGGAAATTAGCACTGATTCTTCTATAACCTCCATGAAGCCAAAGCCATGAATCAGTGTGCACTGCAAGATCTAGGCCATAATCAGTGTTGGGAGGACAGATTGATTCTTGATTCAAGAAAGCAATTAAGCATGTGCTTAACTTTGAGCACATTTTATGCCTATGGTAATCAGCTACCACAAAACACATGTGCTTTCATAGCACAGCACTGGAGCCCTGAGAGGACAGTCCAGAGCCCACCCTTCTCACCTGGAAATCACAGGAGGTTGCTACAAGAATGACTGAAGTGGGTGTGAGGAAGTGAGCTGAGCAGAGACAGCCTGCTGTTTGCCTGCTAGATAACTGTGTCCATGTGCGCTCCCGCAGCGTGTGGATGCACTGGAGCTTTGCCTGAGCCTGCTGGGGATGGTGGGATGCCCAAGTGTGACTGCCTAGTGAACTTGTCCTCAAACAGACCCTGAAGGCCACTGTTGCAAACTCTGCAGGGCCAGAAATTATGGTCTAAGGATGCAGCAAAGATGAAACTCAGTGTTTTCTTGGAGGTAGAGTCTATTGAATCAGATCCGGTTCAGCAGATGCTCAACCATCTTCAGGGGCAAGGAATATTCTCTCCTTCCATCTTGGTTGCATTTCTAACCTGATATTCCTGTTACATTAATAAAAAAATGGAGACAGGATCTATTTGCTTTAGGTATAAAATGTAGCTTAATGAGAAAATAAAGTGGTTTGAAGAAAGTATGGTTCTGCCTGTGTCTTCTCCCCAGCTGCAAGGTTTTGAAAAAAACTGCGTAAATAAGTATATTTTGATGCAGTCCACTTCCACTGCCTTCTGTGAATTTGCTGGTTCAAATTAGAGCTGGAAATATGATTATTACTACTTTCCAATGGCAGATACTTCTATCATGGTTCTAAGCCAAAGGGATATTTTGGTCAGAAGTCTGTTCTCAGAAGATGTTCTGGCTGATGAGACAGATAAATCAATGGTGTAATGCTAGTGATATTAAAAGGCAAACACCTGTTCTCTGTTACTTCCATTTATACCATGTAAATGACAGTGGAGCCCTCTCTGCTTTCTTGTTCCATAGAAGAGTATAGTCCAAGAGGTAAGAGAAATAGCTGAACTTTGGATTGTCCAACTAAAGTTGGTTTTTGAACTTTTAAGGTTTACTTATCACTGAAGCTAATGTGTTCCAGAAAAAGCTGTCTCACTCTATGACCTTCTAATGACTAACTATTCTGCTCTATTTCAATTTTTATTTCACACCTCTCACCTTTGTGTTTGGATGCCACTGAGATGAACACCTTGAAAAGTGATTGAATTCGAAGGACTCCAAGTTTTTCCCTAAATTTAGTTTTATAGAAACCTATTTTTTGCTCCAGTTAGCTGGCCTCTTGGAGATTGCTTTCTGACAGTAACCTGGGAACACTGCAGCCTATTATCCTACAGGATCAAAGGACAAGGTTTTTTTGCAATGGAGCTTTTTCCAATCTTATATCAACCATAGTAGCAGATAATCTACACACAGACAGTTGAACCTATTTGGGCTTTAGGATGTAAAGGGTTATTTCATTATTTTTTCACCTTAGAAAATGTAGCTTGAAAGACAGCTTGAGTCATTTCACAAGACATAATGGGATAAAAATGTATACATCACTTTGATATTTATAGACAACATAGACTTGTAGAGTAATTCAAGTTGGAAAGGACCTTTAAGATCATTCAGTCCAACAATTTACCCAGCACTGCCAAATCCACCACTAAATAATGCCCCTGAAGACCACATCTACACATCTTTTAAAGACATCTGCGGATAGTGACTCAACCACTTCCCTGGGCAGCCTGTTCCAATGCTTGAAAATCCTTTCTGTGAAGAAATTTTTCCTAACAACCCATATAAACCTCCCCTGGCACAACCTGAAGTAACTTCCTCTTGTCCTATTGCTTGTTACTAGGGAAAAGAGGCTGACACCCACCTTTCTACAACCTCCTTTCCAATGGTTGTGGGGAGATATAAGATCTGCCCAGAGTCTCCTTTTCTCCAGGCTAAACAGCCACAGCTCCTTCAGCTGCTCCTTGTAAGGGGTGTGCTCCAGATCCTTCATCATCTTTGTTGCCAGCAGGCAGATTTCCAACCTCTCTGTCCTAGCCTGCAGCACTGCATGGGGTTACTGTGACTAAAGTGCAGGACCCAGCACCTGGTCTTGTTGAACCTCATGGAGTTGGTGTTAAGACATTGTGTGGCCACCTGCTGCCTCTTGTAAAGAGCATGGGGCAAGGCCTTTCATTCAAAAACTGGCAGATTTGCCTGGATGCATACAGGATCAGCTGGTCTTTGCTTATATCCAAAATCACCCAGATCCTCCCAATTTCTGTTCACTTGCTTTACATGCTTAAATTTTCCTTAATGAAGTTTTCTAGAAAACAGTATCTCCTGCTAGTCATGCTTCGAAATGCATTGAGTGGAGGGTACACGGTGCTGAGATCAGTACAGCTGTTACTTCACCAATCTGCTCCTTAATAGCTAATGGAAGACATTTTTGGAATACAGCAAACACATGGATCCCTGCACTGAGATGAATGTTTTACCCTACATCCTTTTATTCAGTGACTTAGTCATAAGAGCTGTCACTTCAGAGACAGGAGACTGAGATTAATTTTCTCTCTGCCTGAGAAGGTTTGAAGTTGCATCTCCCACATTAATGGTCTGAATATCAGTCAATTAAAGATCATGGGGTGAATAATCTCTTTTTCCCTTGAAACTACACCAGTTCACATAGAAAAAATAAGCGACTGAAAATATGGATGGGGAAAAGACAAGGACATTACTGCTTCAGAATTACAAAGCTACAGGAGAAATGGAAAAAATACTTGGCTTCAGTAAACCTTATGTGTATATTCACTGAAATTATACAGACACTGGAACTCAGGTCTCCCCTTTGCCAGATGGGTGGCACAACCATCTGTGTTTCTGTGGATTTCAGAGGACAAAAAAGGTCCTAAAATGATGTTGTACAATGCTTGATTCTGGTTGCAAGGGCCAACTACCTTTGAGAATCTAGCACAGACTTTTTGCAATAGCTGGGGTGTTTTATAGTTAGTAATTATGGAAATTATCTATTATGATTTGCATTTTTATATACTTCACTCAGTTAGCTGAATAATTATAGCTTAGGATTTAATTATCCCAAACACATATCCTTCTTGCCTCTAATTTTAGTCTGTTCTACTACACCTGTCTCTCATCTGCTGTGTTCATCTCAGTCACAATATGACTGGAATGTATTTCATGGAATCATAGAATGGTTTGGGTGGGAAGGGACCTTAAAGATCCCCTAGTTCTAACCCCCTTCTACTAGACCAGGTTGTTCAGAGCTCCATTCAGCCTGGCCCTGCGCACCTCCAGGATCCATAGTTTCTCTAGGCAACCTGTGCCTGTGCCACACTATCAGTAAAGATTTTTAACCAAGCATCTGATCTTAAACCACTCTCTTTTAGTTCGAAATTTAGCCATTTTTTAGCCATTCCCCTTGTCCTGTTACTACATGCATTTGTAAAAAGGCCCTCACCATCCTTCTCATAGGCTCCCTTCAGGTACTGGAAGGTGTTTGTGTTCTATACCTTTCTGTTACTAAGATTTCTGATCTCTGTGTCAATGACTCTCTTGTTCTCTGAGCTGTTTCAGTTTGTATACCATTCACTAAATCTTCTTAGAAGCTAATTTTCCCCCTTATTTAACATGCTCTTAAAATATAAATAAAACCATGTTGTAGATATACTAATGTTAAGCAATATCTCTTCCCTCTTGAGATCATTATTTTTATAAACCTTTTTAGAATATGAAGTGAAATATAAATATAAATATTTTTGGAATACAAAGTGAAAAAGTCACTCTAAAGGAAAAAATGTTCACAATGCAGAACAGAAATTTTGAACTTCTTCACTTGCAACTCAGCCAAATCTGTGGTTGAAAAAAGAGTGTTGAAAATTTTCTGATGACAAGTTATGCCATTAAATTTCCTGACGACTGCATTTCTTATCAATGTGGCAGTCCTACAAAGACAGTGTTTTGATTCTCTCCTGTTTGATTTTCTTGTGCTTGGCTTAACAGTGCTGACTGATACACAACTTACGAAATTTTTATTTTAAGAAGAGGCAATCCTCCCTCAAAATAGCTGAATATTTTGAGTTCTCCAAAATATATTGAATTTTGCTATGTTGTCAGTTCTCGCTGAATGCCAGTAGAATAATCTGCCTCTGGCACGGTTACAGTGGTGAAAGTAATGTTCTTGGGATCTGAAGGTAAACAAAAACTGGTTGCAACTGTTGAGCAACATCTGCATATCTTGGAGACTAGAAAAAAGGAGTCGGCTACAAAGTCATATGTCATATTATTATTTCCCTTATATTCCTTTGTGAAAGCAGAATATACACAGAAAGCAGTTTTTTGGGGTTTTTTTGGTAGGTGGTGTCCATTACAGCTGCCAAAGTATAAAATTATGGAGCTAAACCTCTTTGCTAAAATGATGTCCAAGGCTAATTCATCTGTCACATGGCATCCTACATCTGGACATGCAAAAACTGTTTATGGCAGAGTCCCCCACGGGTAGGATCACTGCAAGTGATTGGCATACGAAGAAAATTCTGACATACTAAGGGTAGGAAATACAGTCTCTGTGTAGAAGTTATTGCTGGGAGGCATATGTTTCATTCAACCTGCTGGGCTAAATATTGTTAAAACTGGAAAAGAACAGGAGTGTGATTATGAAAATGAAGCTAGATACCTGCAAACAAGCAAGCAGCAATTTTCCTGGGATATGACACTGTAAGTGCAGAGCACTCAGTGCCAGCCAGGTGGAAGGTTGTAGTAGCTGTTTAAAATCAGCTGGGTTTAATCAGTCAAGCAGCACATTTTTGGGAAATGTGATTTTGTTTTCGAACTAGCTTCCTCTTTAATGTATTCCACAGCACTGCCAGCCTCCAGCCATTAGTTGTGGATGGATTTACCCTGAATTACCACAGTGAGCCCAAGGTTCAGATTTCAGCCTTATGTATTTATTGTGAATAATATTGTGAATAAGATTTCAGAGTTTGGGAAAATTAGGAGCTGGGTGTAGTGACACTGGTAATTTGAGTCACTGTATGCGCCCAAACTATAGTATGTCTGCATAGAGGACAAGGAGTGGAAGGAATGAAAAAGTTCTTGAGGTGATGCTGTATTACTGGGATCTTCCTCCATGCCTTTGCCTTTGTGAGTTGTTGAAGAACAGTAATGATATGGGCATCACACTGCTGATACAGAAACAACCACCTGTCTCTTCAACAACACTACCGGGAGCAGGATGCTCCTACTAGCACAGGAGAATTCCTACTCTGCATTAGATTCCCTTAAATACCAACACCTTCGCTGTCCCAGTTTTTGATTTCATGATGCTCTGTGATTTGAGCTTGATAATTAAGGAGTCACCTTAAACTTCAGGACCAGAATGCTCAAAGACTTCTCTGCTAGAGATAAGTTATACACAGCAAGAGTGAAACTTGCATGTGTTGGAAGTAGAACTGTTGCTGCATCAGACTGTGATTATGATGGACCTCAAAACTATCTCAAACCACTAAAATTTATAATGGTCTGCTGTTTAACTACCTTTGGTAAATGGCAGCCAAAATACAGAAAATGTTCAATACGTTACTGAGCAATAAACCAACATGAAAACCTCATCTTCTCTGAGTAGTAAAGCAAGAAGCAGAGAATCCACTTTGAGAAGTATCAGTGATGTGCAAGTGCCAGTAAGGTGTTTTTAAAACATGTAATAACGCTATGGTAGAAGAGGGAATTGAACAATCTGAGCTATATAATGTCTCACATTTCCCATCTATTTCCCTTTTCAGTTTTTAGAATTAAATTCAAGGGATATTCTGGTTGAAAAGTTTTTGAGCAAGACCACATACTCCCTTTCTTAAAATGAAGTATTTTTTTCTAGGATAAGTCACTTGACTTTTATTCCATCTCCAGTAGCAACCGGACTGTTGGCTATACTGGTAGCTGGTAGCAGGTCTTTGTAGGAAGTAACAGAATAAGCAGTCCATGACTCCCAGTTCAGAAAATTCTGTTTTCTAAAATAGAAATGGTGCAGGGAAAAAAATCCTTCCAAAAAGCATAATTCCAGGTTCTGAGATTTCAAGATATTTGCATTGTAAGAATGCAGAAGACATCTCTTGACGCAGCCTCAGACTTGGAAACAGAGTCAATGTGGTCCTACACATGACTGTGACACAGCAGGAGCCTAAGCTGCTGTGCAACAAAGAGAATTGCATATGCAGAGACTAAGAGATCCTGAAGAAAGTGCTGACTCTCATAATTGCATCCCAGAATATAAGAATGAACCCATGCTAGAATCTTTCCAGCTTGTAATAGAGATAGATACTCAATTATTTTCAGAAGAACTCAAATCCTGTAAGATCAGCGCTAGGTTAGACAGGATCCAAGCAGAAAAGACACTGGACTAAAAGGCAATCAAAAAAAGAGCTGAAGAATACGAAACAGAAGCCTAAGTCCCAGCAGAAACCACTTTTGTTCTCATAGCTGGGGGCAGAGTCAGTGGTCTTTCCTGATAATAAAAAGTAAGCAAATAAAATGTGACAAGATATTCCTCTTGACAGATGGTTTAAATTTTAATACATCCTGCTGATGTTTTAGGGCTAGGAGACTTTCTCCTGTTTCAGCCACCAAATCAGTGTGAACTCTTAAGCATATACCTTTTCAATTTTCAAGTTTTCCCAGCTGTAAGATGGAGACAATCAAATTATCTTTTACACTGTTTTTCTCAGCAGCTGAAGATAAGTGAAGGTTTCTGTGGAACCTGTGAAATGGAGCAAATTGAATGTAAATGCTTTTCATGTTCTTAGATACATACATTGCAGGTCAATGGAGACACACAACCACTGTGTCACTTTGCTCTGGTACAAGAACTGAGAAAGACCACTTCTCAGTCAAGCTTCAAGCTGTCTCCAAGTGCTTGTGACATGGCAGAGATTGGACTCAGTTTCTGGATCTATCTAATTTTAATGTAATAAACAATTTTAGTCCAAACAGAAGTCTGACTAAGAGCCACGAACATTGAGCTGAGTTTCAAGATAAGTAAGCAGGAGGGAAGGTACAAAACCAAGCCTCAATATATCCTATGTCTAGTTCCTCACAGAGCTGTAGAAAAGAAGCCAGCCCACATCTCTGCACTCTCCTCAGTCTGCCCCTTAGGCAGCATAAGATTCCTCCCATTTTTCTGTCTCCCTTCGTAGGGCTAGTATTGTTCATCATAGACTGAGCTCACAGACAAGCTTCCAAGGTTTCAAAATAATACTTGCAGCAAGTGCAAAAATGCATTAATAGCAGGTGTTTCTCTAGTTATGTTAAATTTTTGGTGTCCTGTATTAACTTCAGAATAACAACACTGTCAGTCATTGTAGGATATTTTCTTTGTAAATCATGTCCAGCTATAAACTAATGTGTCCTGATAATTACACCACTTCCCTAAAAAATCTTAGAGAGCTTTATCTCTGTGAAAAATGAGACATTACATTCCAGTCATTAGACACATTGCTTTGCTTTTCTGAGTTCTAACATAGCTGATGTGTGTCTCAGAAAACAGATACATGATTTGGTTTTGCTGCCATCAATTTCTCTAGCACATGAACAATGGGATTTCAGCCCACTCCAATGGTGCTAAGAAAATTTCTGCCTGTTAGGGCAAGTAGTATGATATGAATCTACTTTCCCCTATATTTTTTCAGAGCTGCAGGTACTTGTTTTACTTTGCCATTGGCAAGTTTCACTTCAGAAACTGTAGGTATCGATTCAGTTTCTATTAGCAATGTATGAGCCTGGCTAGCACAAGAGGTGCTTAGATCCATTGTGTAGTAAGAGTTGATATTCTTGGGCTGATGTGACCTCAAAGAAGCAAGAGAGATAGATCTGAACCTTTTGCACCACAGCAGTTCATTCCTCACACCACAAGCTGCATGGTCAGCATGATGCCACAGGGAATATTACCTTTCCATCAGAATCCCGGTATTTGTCTTGTGGTGTATCCTCTCAGACACAGCTGCTGAATTTCACTTGTCTCCCTGGCACTTTGTTCTTCCAAAAGAAAATTCAGATTCCTTCTGATCTTATTGACAGATAGGATGTTCATTTTCTAGTATTATCAAGCCTATAATCCCTCTGGTAAAATTTCTCGATTTAAATGCACTTCAATATGACTAATTCTTCTGCTGGAATCTGTTCCTGATTTTCAGAATTCCAGGTGTCCAGTTACAGATGGGAAATTTTCCTGAAAAGGTTTTTTAACTGCTCATGAAAATGATAAGCTAAAGTTTGAGATTCTTGAGTATAGCCTATCAAAGTGGAAAAAATCCTCAACGTACCATCAACCTTCAGAAGGCTCTAGATCTGACCTATTAAAACAGACAAGCCAGATATGTCTTTTAATTTCAGTGATGAAATGAAATTAACTATTTATATTTCAGCTCAGAAATCTCAGCTGGGGTAAACAAAGGTCTTCCATCAGATCTTCCAAGTTCATACTCCCATTTTTGAAGGACTCATATGGATTTGCAACAGAACAACTAACATTCTTATGCATGAAGAATGATAGAAAATGTATATGTATAAAAATACCAGAAGAAACAATGCAATCAGAAGAATGGCATGATTGTTAACCAAGAAAACAGTTGTTTTTAACTAAAATCTGAAAAGTGTGTATTTGCATCAGGACAAGAAAGCTGTTGCTCTGATAAGGCCACAGCAGAGATGACTTCTCAGCAGAAAGCTTGTAATCTAATAGCAGGAGAAAGGCAACAAAGTACAATACTCTGTGCCATTTCTTTCCCTACCTTTTAACCCAAGGGGAACTTGGTCTAAGATTTGTGGAGAATGAAGCAAAAACATATCTTGAGGTATAAGGCCATGATACCTAGTGTTGCTCCAGCTGTCAGAAATAACCCTAGGTGATGAAGCTTCCAGACTTATTCCTTGGGGAAAACAACCAGTATTTAATAAGCCTGTCTTTTATGAGGAATTTTTTCTTCTTACTAGCTTATAGTCCCCTGAAATCAAATACGGTGTCCACACCATCATATTTAAAAATCAGTAAGACTTTCACTGGGGGAAAAAGCCCCATACACACCCTTTGCATTCAGAATAGCAAAATCATTCCCAGATCAAAATTAATTCCCACGATTATTATGAGAACATCTCCTGATTTTATATGGCTCTGAAACTTGGACCAGAATTTTGTTTATCAAATAATTATTTTACTGAATGTTCTTTAGACTTGTTTCCTCTCTATGTCTCTGAATGACTGAACATGACTGCCAGTATAGTCACCAGAGGTCGGTGGGTGACCTGCAGGGAAGATTTTTCATGGGCATTTTGCACAGAAAAAGTGTTCAATTTTCTCTTCCCAAAATGAGGTGATGACTCTGTCTGCAAGACTGGAAGCTCATTTTCACCAACCATTTCTTCAAGGGATAAGTAGCCATTCAGTTGAGTGTCTTTTAATGTTGTTAATCCAGATAAGTGCTTGTGCAAAGGCTCCTGACAATAATGGCTAACCCATCTGAAAGCCACCCATAATTGTCAGGATCTGGCAAAAGGCTGCCTCAAACATAGTGGCACATACCCTGCAGCTGACATGTCTTCTTCCCTTAAAGCTCCCTTTCTGCACATCTTTCTGACTTGGTTTATTTTGTCATGTCAAGTAATGTCATAGCTGTGACAATCTTTTTTCCAAAGTCTTTAGCACTCATTCCTGACCCGTTTATCTCAGAAAAACTCTTTTCTTCCCTTTCAATCATTTATTAACTACAGCTGGTGTCTTCAAAAGCTTGTTTTTCACAGTGTTTAAGTTTTGAATTATGTTTCTATGGCCATAAGCTACAAGACAAAGGATCATATACTGGAAATGATTTTCTGACATGAAAATCAGTTTATGCATAATTCAAATGTTCTGAAGAAAAATATGAGTAAAAAATTTTGTTCTGGCTTTCCTCATCACCAAACATATTAATTAATGTAATGTAAAAGTAAATGAAATTATTATTGTAATGTGTAAATGTGTATTATATTGTGAAATATTTTAACTTCATTCAGTGGGACTAAATTCAATAATTTCAATAGAACTTTGAACTGCACTTTTTATTGCCTTTTGACTGTTGTGTCTTTCATTGGACACATTACTGCTGGAAATTATACACACTGTATAAATATATACGTGGGCCCTTTAAATAAACTTCTTTATTTAACACATCTAGTTGCAGCTGAGTAATTGGCAATAAACTCTGCAGTTCACACCCTGCTCCTCTGGTTTGGTGAAGCCAGTGTAACTGTTGAAGAGACAGTGGTTGTCACGGTAGGACCGTGTAACAAGCCTCTGGAGAAAGGTTTTTCTGAGTCATGTTTTTGGATGTAAGTATATAGCATCTACCCAAGCTCCATGCTGCAGCACTGGTGTTGTGGTTTGACTTAATTGCTAAACATTTTTTGCTAATTTTCTTATCTGAGATTATGACTAAAACAGAAACAAAGGTAAAATAATCTATGAATTAGATAGTTTTATTTACACACTCAAAGAGGGAAGAAAAAAAAAGAAAAAAAAACCTGAAATGTTAAAAGANCAGTTGCCTGGAAAATGTTGTAGATTATGTAACTGTCAGCTTGTTTTGGGGTAATATTTTAAAAATGAATAGTTTAAACTACAAAGGATTTTTTTCATCTCATGGAACAGAGATCTCTTGTCACTTTTTCACTGGCACAGAGGGCTTCTTATCTCTTTCTCTGTTTAAACATTTCATAGGTTCACAGCTACGAATTTAATATTCACTCTATCAGTCACAAACACTTTTGCTCAAATCTATAAATTTGAACAATCATTTCCCTAAACAAACTTAATATATTATAAAACTAGTCTATTTCTCTATGGTGCTTCTTGAGGGAGGAATGGAGGAAGGGGGTGAGGTCTTTGAAGAGAGAGAGTTTAGCTAAAGATTGGCCCCTCCTCAATCTCTCTTTCTTATGTTCGTATTAATTCTTTCTGTTATCTCTCTGTAATTAGTGTCTATTGAAGGGAAGGAAAGGGTTAACTTGTTTTGGTTTTTTTGGTAGTTTCTAGTTTCTGGTGTCACATTTTAAAGTTGTACAGTTTCTTCAAACTAGGAACACTTCTTTCTCCTCCCCCCACCTCTGCAGGTAGTGGAGGGGGGGGGGAAGGAGGGGGGCCTGGCCCTCCCGTCCTGGCAAGCCCCCGGTGCCAGCTTAGCTGAGCTCTGTGCTCCTTCTGCCCCTTCCCCCCAGCTGGGGTAAAGGACAAGAGGGGGGGAAAGCGAGTTGAGCTAGAGGCTGCTCACCCCTCCCTGGGGTATCGCAGCCTGGCTAAAGTACTCTCCCCCTTTCGGGAGAGAGCGGTGAGGCCCGGCCTGCTGCTAGACCACCCCTCGGCCGCAGGGATGACCCTCGGCTGTTACCTGCTCACGGCCAGAAACGGAAAGAGAAGGGCAGTTCCTAAAACCCGCTTTTATCTCCCTGGTTTTGTTCACGCAAACGTATTAAAAACTTCCTGTGGGAAGAACCATCCCTCCAAACTAGTCAAACCACCACAACTGGTGATTTGGCCGTCGCTTCTGTGTTGCAAATTTGCTAATAGCCTAGGTGCATAAAATGTTGTATTGTGTAAACGCTGTTATTTGCTATCAATATTTTTGGATAGGTACGTAAAATGTAGACAGCTGCATATTAAAATGGCCTTGTTATGAGCTAGTTGGAATGGATTGCTGTTTTACAGAAGTGCATGTTTGCTGTGCAGAACTGAAATAGAAACTGGACATTGAAAAAAGGAGGCTTGCTAGACTTCTCAGCTCCTATGGTTACTGGACAATGTACCCAAATGAAAATATCCCATGTTCGGGACAAGAGATTGTACTCATAAATTCAAGTATCTACAGTGTGGGCTTCCATACCTGAGCTAGCTATATAAACTTTTATAAACATGTGATCTGACCTGAATGTGGAGCTTAGAATTTAGTATTAAACTGAAGGCTGTTGGCAAACTATTTGATCAGATCAGTCACAGTGTAAACTCTAATGAGTGTTTATGGACAAGATGTCCAGTGATCATGAAGTGGTTCCAGACACCACACAGAGATATCAACATACGTTCAACATGTACCTAAGTTCCTTTGCTTCTTGCAAATATACATTACATATGCCAGATCGTAAAATTCAGTGCTGAATAGATCCTTCAAAATTTTCTAAGAAGGTCACTGCTTATATTCATCAGAAGATTTCGAAGAAATTTGCAGGCCCATACTCTGGCTAAAAGTATTACCAATGCCATATGACTGAGAGTAGTGGTGGCAAAATGCTCAAGAGGTTAACATTGTAACTATTTACACTGATGCAGTTATTGGAAAGGCACACATTAGCAGAAAGCAAAAGACTTAAACCAGCCCAGATAACGGTGTGAGTCAGTCTGTGGCTGTCACATGGCCCGTCCTTGGCAGCTGTAATGAGACATCGTAGGGGGACCACAAGGCTGGAAATTGCTACGCTCAAATTCAATACAACCTCCTTCAGGCAATCCTTCCCCTAGTTCCTTTTGGGTTCTGTGGTTTCTAGCACAGATGTGCAGTTTGTTGAAACCTCGTAGGTGCTCCAGGCAGTAGACACATCTTGCAGTTGGTCTTTCTTGCACACGAGTTTATTTGTCATTTGCATGCTGCACTCTATCAACTTTTCTTCTCTTGGTATGCACTATGCAAAAAATCCTCACCTCTAACAGATCAGAGAAGGTAAACAATTTCCTTAAAGGCAGAAAAGAAAGTGGTGATAAAGCTGAAAAAAAGGACTGAATATCCTCTGATCCCTTCGCAATAACTTTTTGACAGCCTTCTTTTCAGAAACTGCTCCAGTGCCAAAGCTTTTAGGAGAGGAGCTGTATACCAGACTGAAAGAAGTTCAATTGAAAAATAAAGACAATCAGCTCTTTATGATTTCTTGTAGGAAAGCTTAATGACATATCTCAAATTTTCACATTTGTGAAGCTGAAACTGGTTAATTTTTCTCTATATAAAACAAGATATCAAGAGCTTGACAGTAATGAAACATTCATTTTCTTTATCTTTTTACAAGACAGACAATTAGTAATTTTACGGTTGAAAAAGCTCATTTTTAAACCTTGCATGAGGATGCTATTGCTAGACCTATTCTGATGTCAACTTTGTTGAATAATAATGAGTGTGACTTATTCTGAATCTACTCCATTCTGAAGGGGGAAAAATCTTTCAAAACAAACAAACTGAGAAACTGTTTTCAAAAGGTTCACAAGTCTTGTATACTTTCTCTCTTGATTTGTCAAGACAGATACAATGTATATTTTCACACTAAATCTATGCTTCACATAACTGGTCTTTCTCTGGCCATCTTGAATGTCTTTTCCCCACTGAGTGGAAAAGCTTCTTTCTTAACCTTTCTCTCTTGTGCTGGCTCTTCCAGTGCCCTGCTGCACTGGAAGCTCATCAGTTCTGGTTTGAGCAGACCTGTTTGCAATTGATAGCCAGGTATTACACAAAAATATAGAAATGACTGTTCAGCTGAAGACCTTCTTTTCCCCTTAAATGCTGTTCATGACATATGAGGCCTTGCTTGACATGAAAAAAAGTGCTAGATTTGATCTCTGAGAGTCTCTTCTTCAAAGGCTTTAGCAATTTTTGCTTGGGACCTTCTCTCCCAAAGTTCTCTTCCAAAATACTGAGAAACTATATCCTCCAGGATTTCATAATAAACCCTAATTTTTTCCCCTGTCTATTTTTATGCCAAGGAAATAAGCCCAAAGGGATGCAAAATAAAATTTTACCAGAGGAAAAGAAAAGGAATAAGAGTAAACAATCATGATAGGAAAATATGAATGATAAGATTAAATTCCTGCCAGAGCATCCTGAACTATAGAATCAATGAGGTATCTGGCTCTCACTTTTCTGGCCTTGTAAGTGAGGTTTCAGGGTTGGTTGCTTCAGTTTGGAGAACATCAACCTCTGAGCAAATCTTAACCTGTAAATGATATCCAGAACCCAGTGCCTTTTGATACTTGAATAGTAAGCTGCTCAGGGGGGATCAGGCTGCTTCAAAGCTGCTTTTTTTGTCTCCCAGCAGATGGTCGTGTTCTCCTTCCTAAGCTAAACAAGCTCTCTAGGATCTTTGAAAAGACAAATATTTATTGAAATTATATTTGCAAACTGAATGTAATGTAGTGGCTTTGCAGATTTTGTTGACCTGAGCTGTGCAGTCCCTCTTGGCATGGGAAGAAAGCTTTACTAGTATGTGTACTCTCTGAATGGCTGTCAGTGCTCCCTGTGTTTGAAGTTGGGTCTCAGTCACATCAAGAATTTTCCTATATAAGTTAAGGCAAATCTTGCTTCTGAAGTTAAAACAGAAAATTCTTTAATTTCAAAGTAGTATTTGAATGCTTAAGCTGAAGGAGATTGTCCCTTAACCCCTTGCAGACAGCAATTTGAAAGCTAAATTTTTATCTTAGTTATACCTGTACACCTACAGCCTTTTAGCAGAATTACCATATCAAAAAAATCTTTTCCTTGTCCTTCATTTTGACATGATGCCTGGCCCTGAGCTCAGAGACATCTGAAGAAGTTTGAGGACTGTGTTTTTATGTCTGTGTTCCCTGTGGTCTGCATGCTCACAGGCCCAGCCTGACATGCTGTTGTTGCAGCAGGCTGGAAGCACAAGCAGCACTAAGATGGGTAGATACCTTACTGCCATTGAGGTTCTGAACTACTCACTGTTGGTAATTTAGCTTTTAGGGTGTGTACTTGAAACTTTGTGGGTTTCCTGTGGCTGTAATACCAACACTGTGAACCCCAAAATGAAGGCAAAGGAGTGAAAGCCTTTTTTTGGCCAACAACCCCTTTGTGAGTTGTCAGCTCTACCATAAGCCACAGCAACTGTGCTTAGTCAGACAGTTTCAAGTTCACAAAGATAATTTCTATGATGACCTCCATTAAAGTGATTTGTGGAATGTTTCATTTTTTTCACAGCTTGGACATATCTTATAAATTTCAGGACTCAGGACCTGTTATATCATCATAATGGCTTTCCTGTAGAGGGAGGTTTGAAACAAATCTCTTCAGTGCAATGGGGATCCTTTTATGATCACGAGCATCAGCATGTAGTAGGGTCCTTAAAATAACGTTATGGCTTTCATGATTTTTCCTTTGTTGTTGCCTTTTAGTACTTCCCTGGACTTGCTTGCCCAATTCCAAACTGCTATGTTTTACAAGGGTCTCATGCTGCCCCCTCCAAGAGGTGAAGTATAGTGCTCCTGCTGTATGTGCTACTAGCCTGTACCGAGCTCTGGTTTTGAGTTTAAAAGAATGCCTGCTGTCTCTATTAACAATTTAAAATAAAAATCTGTCACCCTCTTGCATCACACCTCAGAGAAAAAAAAAAAGCTTCAGTTTTTCATGCAATACTCCCTATAATTATTTGAGTTGATCCAAAATGGTTAAGAACCTTTTTATTATTTTGGACTTCTTTACTCTTTTTTTTTTTTTTTTTTTTCTATTTAGAAGCTGTATCATGAGGAAGAAATATAACCATGCTAAGAACTACCAAGATCTGACAGCACTGACATTTGCTAGCCATTGTTTCTATGCTGTCTGGATGAGGATTTTAGTTAATGTAAAGTTAAGTTTAGTTTAAGTTTAATGTAATGTATAAGCTCAAATAGAGCGTATAGAACTTTGTAATGGTCTGAAATAAGAGATCCTCTTTAAACAAAGCTTGCCATTATACCCATTATATACAATAAGATATCCATTTTAAACAAAGTTTTCAGGACACAAAATGTCATCAAAAGTTTAAGAACTAGCAGTGTAACTGCTCATATGGGAAAAATGGAAGCTAAAACTGACTAAAAATTTGGGATGTTGACTGAGCAATATTCATGGTAACAGTAAGGAATTAAAGATGTAAAGGGGTAAGAAATAGAAATTAGATAAGAAAATCTCCTTATTACCTTTCATGTTCACTGTCATCCACCATGACTTTCAGATGCTATATCAATAGTGTGACAGATATGAAAGATTGTCATTTCAGCTAAGAATAGTATGCTTTAGATGTCTGAAGCCATTTTTAGTTTGTCACTGATATACATCCAGAATAGCCATACTGATTTTTCTGGATTTACTTCAAATTCATACCTGCATTTCCCTACGAACAGGGGTAACTGCCTCTTTTGAAGAGAGCAGCTGTGAAGTCCAGTCTTTGGCTACACCTTGTGCAAAGCAGCTCTCACGAGCAAGCCCGTAAATGAAAATGTGGAGCGTTTGTTGCACGGCCTGGTGCGTGCAGAAGCTCCCTGCTCTCAGAAAAACTGGATGTCACACTCTGGTTAAATGGCTACCAGTGCCAAGGATCGTGACGGCTCTGTGGAGTGCAAACTTATTATCACCAGCAATTGTGTCTGCTTATTTCTCGCATGAATGGATAACATCTTCAGCGGAGCTGGTCACATATCATCACTCAGGTTTAAGGGCTGTTGATTGGACAGAGGATGGTTTGTGGCTGTTCATAAAGAGGAAGAGTGAAAATATGGCCAGTTTCACATTTTATAACTCCATTTGCAGTTCCAGGGTAATTACCTACTAAATACACTCCAAAATCTCGTCTTCTAGATGCAGCAGGTGAAAAGTGCAAAATGTGGAGGACGCAGAACAAAGAAATGCCTTGATGCTTACAGATGTTTTAGACACATCTTCCCATAATTAAAACAGCTCTCTGTCAGCAACAGTAAAGGGCTACTCATACAAAATGCTGAGTAACTCCTACAGTTAATTTTTCATCCTCCATTTCCACATTGTTCATAGGGTACAATTCTGCAAGGTACTGCGCTTTCTTCGGACAAGCTGATTCCACACAGACTCAAAGGCACATCCTGGAATTGAGCAATGAGCCTGGTGCAAATCACCAGGTGTAGATAGGCACACGCTGAGTGTGGGAGCAAGGGTAGGAACTGAAATGGTGCTTTTTTCCCTTTTGAAAGGGAAGATTTGATCTAAGACTAGGTAGGAATCAGTCACTCTGACTAAAAGCAAAGGCAGCTGGTATCTGTGGCATACAGGGGGTTCCTAAAGACAAGAAAGAGAGATATTTAAGTGGTTTTCTGTGTAGCAAGAAAGGATAACTCTGCAGTCCAGGAAACCTGGGAGCTAAGGGAGCTTGCAAATATATATTCACTTACATTTGTCTGCTTACTGAGGCCCTGCCTTTGGAGTGATGGATAAAGCTGAGACACAGAGTGACTGCAGTGAAGAAAGTACTGGTCTTAATGAGCTATCACAGATAAAAAGGCAAAACAAAGCAGAAAGTTGACAGATTTTGCTACCTGATATAAACTCCTGCTGAGAAAATATGGAAAAATTCTTTAACTTTTGATTTTCTTTTTAAATTTATACACCTAAGAGCTATTTCTTAGCTTCCCCAGGATGTATTGCCAAAGTCACTGTCCTTGAGATCAAGATTGCACCCAGAAGGCTGGTGATAGTAGTAATTAATATGAGTACCAGGTTACTTTGGAAAAAGGGGGAAAGAAAAGCTTCTGCCACTGCTGACTATATTTTATAAGAGTAAAGCACTTCAATAAGCATTTCAACACTGTAAGAAAACTCCCTGTTTCAAATATTTCCCTCATCTCTTCCTCTCATCGGTGTTTTTGCATGATAGCTCCCAAGAGTACTGTCACTGGACTAAATCATGTGAAGGACATTTCTCAAGGTGTCCTGCTGTCATTGTAAAGTCATTCTTCCCTGGAGCTGCTGCTTCTCTGAAAGAAGTAAAGTTTTTTGAACTAAGAACTCATGATTGTGCTGAAGCTCAGGCTCCCCTGTGAAAACACTCCTGGACTAGAGAAACATCTGGATGCTGGATTTGGCTGTTCCTGACTGCCAGCTGATTCGGAGACCGCTGTTCTTTTTACGCATTTTGCTCTCTCCCTCTTTGCTTGCATGTCTGGAATAGGATTGAGATGCTTTCTGAGTAGCTGGTTTTTTCCTTGCATAGGTCCCTGTTGTTGATTCTGAGAGTGGCATTGATGGACAGTGCTGCCTGCTATTCTAGCTGGAGGACTCTCAGTGATGACATATCATGAGGGAAGGGGGCACGGAAAGCCCAGAAGATTTTGAGATCAGTGAAAAAAATCCTAGAAACCACAGAGGAAAGCCATCAGGAATTTTCCCTCTCCTGCAGAGCAAGCTGCTTATCAGAGCACCCCTATTTTGCTGGACCCTTCCTGCCACCTCTGAAAATTCTCTCTCTGGTTCAGGGTCATAGCCAGTGATTCATCTGTATCTGAACCCGCTCTTTAAGTCAGATTTTGGGACACAGAAGAAAGACAATGTAGAGAGGCATTTTCCTGGAGGAGCTCTTGAGAATTTCTGGTTCTCTGATACATTTTGGTATGTGGCCTTGTGCAAGGACTCTCCTTCTTTCTTCCTGTCTCTTCCACTCATGTCTTTAATGCTGCCTCTCCTTGGAGCTGGTGGCTGATGGCAATGCAATAAATGGGCTCTGTGCAGTGCATGATCCCATCCAAATATGGAGAAGGTGTTTGGCTACAAAAAGGTTGTTATTCAGATGTTACAGTAACCTTGCCTCATGGGACAGGCACTCAAAGCCAAGGCAGCTCAAAAACCAGGCTACTAGAAAGAGTTAATCTGAAAATAATATGACTTTGAAATTCTCTGTGTGTGAGAACCCACGTAGAGCAAAGCTGTAGAATGCCTAAAAAAGTGCCAAATTATGGCTTGAACTGAAAGAAATATAAAGACTAATTGTAGTAACTAAATGGTTAGTACAATTTATACATACACAATAGTCCAAATATATTGTAAATATGTGGTTATATGTGGTACACAATATAAATGCATAAATATATATAAGGGGGACCAAGCTGCCTCTTTCAGAACATTACAAATGACAGTAGTGACAGCCAGTGTTGTCAGTGCTGAGAAGCTGTAGGAGTTCTCTATGCTAACATTTACACCCCTGTCAAAGGCTGTAGTTTTTTAATGACCAAATGCTCCGTATTTGTGAAGAACTGCAATTTTCAGGCTTAGTGATGCCAAAAAGGTATTGTCACTTTAGGAGCTTAAGATTTCTAATTTTTCATCAGGAAAGGAATTAATTGTTGGACATTGTCAAAGAAATGATCTGGGTCGAGGCTGGTAGCTCAGATTCTTGGCATGTTGCTTAGTGATTGCCAGGAAAATATACATTTTACTAGAGAATATAATTAATGAATGTGAAAATTTCTAAATTGGGATTTTATTTCTCTCTCCCAAATTTCTCCTAGGTGATGTGGAAGAAATCAGTCACTGTGCTTCAATTACCCTATTTATATAGCAAGCAAAATAGTACAGAACTTGAATTTCGATACAAGAAATAATCTTGACTCTGATATCTCATTTAGACTTCTCATTTTCTACTGCAATCAATCTGCAGCATCTCAATAAATCTCATATTCAGAACAAGCTGTCCTCCTATCTTCTAACTTCTCAGAGTTTCTTTTAAAGTTATATCAAGCTGGTTATTTCATTCCACTAATTCTGAAACTTGTGGTCTTTCTTTTCATTTTACAAAATTACAAACTGAAGCAGTGGCTTGCTGGCTTATCTAAGGTCACACACAAAGTAAGCATCAGTCAGAAGTCTGACTTTGAGTCCCTGTTTGAAAACACAAGATAAAAATACTTATCTTGGGCACGATTTAAGAACAGCTTGGAAAAAGAGCTTTCCTAGGGAAAAAAAACCAGCAAGGCCAGGTATAGCCCATGCACTTGAGGTCCCAGGTCCTCTAAATACCTTACTGAAGGAGGAGACAAGGGTGAAATGTGAAAGATATTTATGTAGCCTGCTAAGGGTACAGCAAAAGGGAAAAAGAAGAGGGTCAAAAAGATTGATCAGGTAAGTCTGTGAGCTTGACATAAAGGTTAGGACTTGTGACATGGATTAAAGATTATCTTGGAGACTTGTAGGACACAGGGGGTGTCAGTGAAAGATAAGAGTTGCAAAAAGTCAGCAAGATGAGGATGGCACTTATCTTTACCTTGGGTACAAGTGATCCAAAGAAACATGCCATGTCAAGCTGCTGAAGTTTGGAGATGTTGCCAAGAATGAGGACAAACTTGGGAAACGAGAGAATGCAGGCCCAGATTTCTAATTCTTCTGACTATTTGGATTTTCTGTCACACAGACACAAATTTAGAGCCCCTTGAGATATGTGACTGTGTTCAAAGGTGTTTTGAAATAAAGAACATAGATAATATAACCAAGTGTTGATAGTAGTTCTGTAATGTTGAAATCAGTTCTGTATTTTTATAACAGCTCTCATATAGATAGATAAAAAATGTTTCCTAAGTTTTTACTAATCTGTATTACTTCCCTCCAGGGTGAGGTATAATAACTGTCTGCAACAAGGAGCAGGAAGTATTTGGAATGATCGTCTGTGTCTGAGCAGAAATGAGAATCTAGGTTTGTAACTGCACCCACTGGAAGTGTGACACTAGGAATTACACATTTTATGGAAAAGTGCTCAAGGCAACCAGCGATGAAGCCATCAAGCAATCTGAAATCAAGGGATGCTCCTTCTCAGTAACACAGTTAAACTCAGGTAATTGTCAAGGGCTGTATCCAGACCACACTGTTGGAGGGAGGGGTTGTGGTCTCTAGAATTAAACAAAGAAGCTGGGCTAGGGTGAGATGAAAGGGGAGAACACTGCTACCAAATTTTCTGTGGTTCTCTTCAACACTGTACTCAGCCCAACGGGGCTGCACTTCTGCCCTTTGCTGAAAGCACAGAGTGACAGTGCAGCTCTGTCCAAGTTTATGACGTAATTTTGTAAGTGCTCTTATGTGTGTGTTTGTTCACAGTCGTGTAGCTCTTTCATCCAGTGCCACCACTGTCTTGGTATTCTGAGCACATTCAGAAGCCAGTCCAATTTAAATGTACCCCTGTTGTGATACCTTTATTTCTCAAACTCATCTTGAGTGTGTGGGAAGGAATCATTGTGGCTCTTTGTTTTCAATGGAATCTGATATCTGTCAAGATCTCTGCTCAGGGCTCTCCGTTAACAGCTTTTAGTTTACTAACCACTTCTTTTGAGCTACAGGCATTAACCATTTATGCAATCAACCATAATACCTGGATAGCATCTTTTACATGTTAGATTGCTCTTGTTTGCTAAGAGTGAAAAAATTGCTTGTTAAGTGGATGCCTGATGACAGGATAAATTGCTGGCAAAGGAAGTAAAAACAGCCATGCTGTAACATATCCACAGCCCAATTAGACTTTGATAGCAGCTGGATCTGAATGCTTCATCAAAAGGTGTAACATTTCCCCAACATAAACAATTGTATCTCTGTGTTCCAGAAATTTTCTTCCTTATTCAAACTGATGCTTATTTTATGCCAGAAAGCTTGAATACTAATAGCCTTAATGTTCCTTGCAGTAATATTAATTAGGCCAACATTTTCCATCTACAAAATAAAACCAACACAGTACAGAACTTTACAATTTTAAAGGGAAAAACACAGAGCCAGTGGGACACCAAGTCTCACCCCAGTGCAAAACCCAACTGGCAGGATTTTTCTGATTCATATACATCCATGTCCCAAAGAGCTGTTTTGATTTATTTAGGCGGTAGAGTAATAACTTCTGCAGAAACATTGGAGGTGCTCTTTGCCCAGCCTGCTTGTGGCTAGCACGGGTGTTTGAACTTTGCTGAACACATCATTTTCCTGTTGAACCAACATGTGTGTCCCTGTATTAGCTGTTGCCCTCTGAATCTTGGCTGTAGACACACCAAAATGGCTGTTCATGGAAACAGCTTCCTTCCAGAAATAGGCTCTTCCAGTGCTAGTTTTGCTGGGTCCACTTGCCTCAGTGTGATGTTTCTGAGACATTTCTGTGGACTTTGCCTCCTTCACAGAGAGTCTGGGAATACATAATCATCTCTGGAATGATTCATAGATTTCTGGCAGATGTTCTGCCTGAGATTAGACATCCACCTTCACTTCAGACACCACTGTGTGTAGGGCCAATGCTGACACAGGTGTCTGCCTGCACTCATGCTTTATTGAAGTCATTTCTGTATTGTGCCCTGGGATAAATCCTCTAGCACTGGAATTTCTCCATTTCCCAGAAAATGGAAAGCCACAGAACAACAAGGAGTACTTCACAGGTAGGAAAAAGAACAGAAGTTATCTGTAGGTCTTTAGGTCTTCTTCTCTTTAGACGTGCTGCCTCCCTCTAGAGGTCCCGGAGGTCCCTCTGTGTAGTATTTCAGTCTCCTGCATTGTCTTGTAAGAGAGACAATGAACTGTTCAGTACTTCTCAGCCATTGGTTTCCTAACATCTTCCAGTACCTCCATTTTAAACACAATTTACTCAGAGTACTTTAAAAAATGTCAGCATACTGGTCTTACATCAGTAATCAGGTTTCCAAGAGGCTGGTGAAAGCTTTCAGAAAGGACAAATAGATCCTTGCCTACTGTGTAAGCTTCACTGGAGCTTGGAGAGGGAGAAACATCTAAACACAGATTTGATGCTTTCAGACATTTTCTGAGGTCTGACACATCATATAGATGAGTATTTACTGTTAATTTTGCACAGACCACTAGGGGAAAAATCTTTTGGAAATCAGAAACAGGATGATAAAATTACAATACACCACAACTTAGAGAGGAATCTGATGTCTAGGATGAGCCAGGGTAAAAAGTCCCAAGATTAGAATTTTAGCATGCAGCAAACTTTTAACATGTAATTAGTTATAGCTAAGGAATGGAAATGCAGCACATGTTACATATAGAGGGAGATTTGCTGGCCTAGAGTCAATTACTTAGAGATTCTAGATATCTAACTGCTGTGTGCAACATCAGTAAAAGCTGCAGAAACCTGGTATCTCTAAGTATGTAAATAAAATGAGATTAATTTCATCTAACACCCCCTCCTTTGAAATTAGTAATAAATCTTCTATTATCATCAAGAACTGATAATCAAGAGATGATTCTGTTTTATTACTTGGTAACTGAGACACTCAGAGATTAAAAGTAAGATTTTCTAAGTGATGAGAATTCTCCCAACTCTTGTCCTTATGAGATGTCTGACAATTTTACTGCTGCATTTGTCAGTGCCAAAATATTTTTGAAACCTCTCTGCATTGCCTTAAACTCAGTAGGTGCAAAGCACCACAAAGTATTGTGTTTGTGTCCTCTGTTTGACCTGTGCATGATTTCTGTCTCTCAGAGCACACACTTCCTTGTACAATTTTGAATACATTCCAAAGGATACAGATAAAACAGTCTGTTCCACATGGATTAAATCCTTTTGCTTCCTGCTTTCACCCCCTTCAAAATTTCAAACTGGAAAAGAACAATCAGAAAGGAATCAGACATACTTTAAGGGAGATTCTTTTAGTGTGTACAAAATAGGATAAAATAGATACTGATGTGATTTTGAAGAAAGGTCATTGAAAAACAGTGGCAGCAAACTGAGAAATCAGATTATTAATTAAAGAAAAAATATGAGAGGAAAGGGTTGTTTAATACAGCCCATATGTGCTGATGCTGTGTTTTAGCTAGTAGAAATTAATGGATCATGTGGAAAAATCGCTATCCATTGCAGATGAATATATACTTCAACAATTAAAAAATAACTATTGCTTACCTACAGCAGTAGTAAAGAATAAAGACTATGGAACCCAGTCTGTGTGGGGATGTCTGTGAGTGCATCAAAAGCAAACTCATGGACACGTATTCTCTGCAAAAGGAAGGACATTGTTTTCCTGGGAAATACAGATGTTGCTGGCACTGCTTCAGATCTTCGGAATTTCTTCACATGTTCCCAGCCAAACAAGGCAAGACTTCACAAATAGTTAGGTGAGCTGTGATGCACCAGAAAAGAGGAAGCAAAGAGTGCATTACATCTCTACCCATCTGAAGACTGGTGGAGCAGAGGAGGACCAGGGAGCAGAGGTGTAGCAAGGAAGATCTCAAATCTTTAGTAGTCTTGGGTTCTTCCTGCCTAGTTGTTGACTAAGATATAAAAGATTTGTACAGAAGAGCATCCAAGCAAAAATAGTGAGTTCATCCCCTCCCTGTGACTACCTGAATCTCAAATTACATAAATCCTGGAGAGAACACTTAGTGGCCCAGCCAGGCCAGAATTAGTCCTTTCCTTGGCCACTTGGCCAAGTATATTGAAATTCTCGCATTTAGTAGCATGACCACACCTTGACAACATGGAATTGAGGTAGGAGGAAGACTGGGATTCACTACAGAGCTGGAAGGTGAGAGATTACTCCTGCTAGACAGCTGGGAGGGTGATTGAAGGGTGTCATGTCACAGCAACTTATGAAAGCAAAACCTATTAATGCCTTCTGACTATTAAATCTGTGCAATGTCAGTGAAACATTGAACACCTCATTGTCCTAGCAATAACAAAAGGGGAAACAAAGGAACTGAATTCCATGCTTTTGAGATCCTTACCCCAGATTATTGAATTTGCAGCTATAATATCTTAGCCTAAGAAAACTTTAAACCAGACAAGGGATTTTCATTTTAGTTTGTCACATTCTTTTTGCAGATTTTATTCAATTATTTTTTCCATCAATTAAGAATATTTGTGAATATGTTTTCCATTATGTGATGCTTGTCAAGTAAATTATTCATTAGTTTTCCCTCAGCCAGCAAATTATTTGTGAACCATCATTTCCCTGTTTGTTTTTCAACCTGCTTAGATTTCTAAAATGGTGACAGAGTTTATGTGTTTGATGAATGTGGTTTGTTTTTTTCATCATTTTTACATAACCAAATACACTTTTTATAGGTATTGACTCACAGTGAACTAGTTGAACAGTTGCACTGAGCAATGAACATGTGTAAGACCCCAGCTTTAGTCTAAGCTATTAGCCCATACTCTGTTCTGCAAAGGTGAAGTATGTTAGGTGGCATGTTATTGCTCAGTTGTCTAAACTTAAAGATTTGAAATCCCACTGAAGAAGCAGCAGACCTTAACTCTCCGCTTGCATAATGCTCACCCTAACACCGGGCTACAGACCCAATTTTCATTTCATGACTCCTAGAGCTTTGAATAACAGTGGCTGAAAGGCACAGTCACCTGCAATACTGTGGTAGTTATGGTGATCTTGAGTTTTCAGTGTTCTTATTTGTTGCTGCCTCAGACAGGTGGTGGAGGATCTTGTACAAGCTACAGCTACAAGACTGATATCATTGGATTGTTGGTAGCAATGAACCAAAATGTCCATCCCTAGGATGTCTTTAAGGCAATTGCTGATCTACGTTGTAGAACTCAGCAATGCAAGTTAAGAGGGGCAATAACTTTGTCAATAATACAGCCAAGGTTTGAGTTGGGCACACAGGAACTGAGATTAGTGGGTGTTGTTATTTATCTGCATCATCCATGTGATATTAGGTATTGGCCTCCTGTCAGGTCCAAGAGGACAAGCACTTGAACAAGATATGGTTCACACCGAATCGACACTGAATTGCTGGCAGACTAAATGGAGAGCCATATAGGGTGATGGTGGTAAGTCTAATTTGTCCTTTGCATTGCTGGAAACCACTCTGAGTCCCAGGCAGTGGTGAGGTGCTACACAGTTGACAAGGGGAAAATGTGCCCTGGTACAAGTGAGTCAGAGGTGAAGAAAAATAGAATGGCTGGAATCATTCATGCCTATCTACATTTGATTGATTCTCAAAGTGTGTCCCATCCCAAACATTTTTTCAATAACTTAGCTGTTTCTATTGTTCTTGCTACAGCTATTGTTTTTCTGTTCCTTCTTGCTGCAGTGGAGCAAGTCTGTTTTTAACTTCTACTGCTGTGGAGTTTATCTCCAGTGCTCATATGAGCACATTAAAAGAGCATGACATGGGTGTGCATGTGGAAATGATCAGTAATCTTTAGCCTGCAATAGCAGAACTCTCTTATCTCACGACGAGGGAGGAGGGAATGAAATTGGATTTCCTTCTCCTCATGACAGTTTCTATAGCTGTACTGTGGTAACCCCATCGGGTACGATACTGCACAGCTAACCTAAGCTGCTTTTCTCATTGGGAGCAGCTGGCAGTTTCTCTTCAAAACTGTGGGATGTGAAAACTATGTATAGAATTGGCATTTTTCTTCTTGGTTTATAATTTTCTGACTCACCTTATGTAAAGTTTTCTCAACATTTGTGCCTCACAAGAACACAGCCAAAGTAATTAAGAGAAAAGCCCCAGTTCTTTACAAGAACAATAAAAAAAGCATTATTGCACTTGTGACGTTAGCTTTTGTCTGGAGAGATAAACCAAGAGAAGATGTTATGTTTGAAAATAGCTGACGGTGTGTTAGCCATGTACAGTGTGTCTTGAAAGTGCTGTAGTGCAAAACAGGCGCTGTGCCCACCCCAACCCTCAGCAACACACTCGGTGCATTGGCACAACAGGAGCAACCAGATATTTGTAGCAGTGGGAAATGAGACAGGGAAGCTGCAGCTTGCAAATCTACTTGTTGAAGGCAGCTCTCAGTCAGGTGCAATCCATGGGATTATTCTCCTTTCTGTTTCTTGAGGCAGTGTTTTTTGGGGCTTGGGAATGTGAGGAATGAAGTTCAGCTCAGTCTACATTATGTCCTAAACTAATCTATTCCCTCACTTCTTGCCTTCTACTCAAATCATCCTCATCTTCACTTGTGTGAGGTGAGAGTGAATCCTTTGGCTTGTCCCTTCTGTTTCATGCTATTTATTGGGAGTTACAGCCTTCCACCCTTTTTGCTGCTTTTTGTGTTGCTATGGCAATGGTGAAGCGAGGCCCATGCTTCTTGTCTGGTTAAATGTAATTTTAATTGCTTCAATAAATGTACTTTAAAAATATACAGTGAGGGCTAATGTTAATGTTATAGTTATGTTACATCACCAGTAATAAAGATAAAAATAGATGTTAATGTAAACTTATCTTTAACTGGTTTTGAAGCTGGTGATTTAGCTTTCAGCACTCTGCCTTTCAGGCTGTGGCAGGGCTGATTGCTTTGGGTAAACACTTGTCTTCAGCTGAAGCCGTGGGTAAATAGGATTGGAATGATGTGCCTGCACCATTGAATTCCATTCCTTAGGATTGCAGGTAACTGTAAAATAGGCATTTAGCCTAGAGTGATGCACAGAGCATCTGGATCATGTGATGTTCTAGAAAAACCCTTGGAGCATACTTCAAAATCCTGTAACAGAGTTAAAAACTTTGTCTGCAGCACTTTGTCTGTGCTGTTAGGAAGAGGGCAGGAGATAGGGCTATTGCTGATATTCTATATTTCCATGATTATCCTACCCTACAGAGCACAGGGAAATCATATGTCATGGCAGAGGAATGCATCTTTAAGGCCTTTGGGAGAACGTTTTAGAGACAATTGCTTTTGTTCTTCTCACGTGTGAAGAGTGAAATATGAGTTGAAATAGGCGTGGTAGTGTCATCTTCTGACAAGGTGCTGAAGACTGGCAGTGGGCCTATACATTTGGTCTCTATATCCAATATTTTTTCCTGAGTCGTGGAAAGGGATAGAAAAGAACTGCAAAATTGGTTTGAAAGTGGGAGAAAACATCCTGCAGCGAAAAAGCTCAAAACTCGGCATGTTTGAATTATTAAAAAGCTTTAGAGGAAGCTTGGACAGAGTGAATAAATATCTTCCTAAAGAGAAAATACCATATACCAAAAGGGTCTTTTATTTAGCAGAGAGAGGACTTAAGACCAGGCACATCCAAACTGGATATAAACCAGATTAAGCTTGAAGGCAGACTAATCAGACACTAAGAGAGTCTCCAGCAAGTCTTCATATGAGGACTGGCACCTTTCCAGAGAAATTGTTCCAATCTTATACAGGCTGGTGGGCAGAAAGGGGCAGCAGAGGGGGAAATTGGGTAACATTTTATATACAGATATATCTACACTGTTTATATGCTCACATAAGCACACACACACATAAGGCAGAAGTGATGACTTATTAGGCTTTTCTGGCTCTAGACTCCAAGGCAGTGATCTGTGTGGTAGTACTGAACTTGCTGTTTATAAACTTCCTACAGAAGTCTTCTTAAAATAAGAAGGGTAGAAAGCAATTATAAGTTTTGTTGAAGCCAATTATAATTTTTGTTGCTAAAGCTCTGTTAGATTCTGAAGCAATTATAAGAGAATTTGAATTATAATGCAAGTGTCCAGTGGTTAGCTTTGATATGTGAAGGAAACATGGTTTCTAGTAATGGAACAATGTCAGCAATTAAACCTTGCAGTGCACAAAATGTTTGTAAACGAGATAAAGGATGTGTGTTGGTTGCAAGGGTCTTTATATGCCATTAGTGAAGTCTCCTTGAGTTTTGAAAAGTTTGACACAACCACTTTTTTGTGGAGAATATATAAAATACAATTTTTAAGTTCTTGATTAAAGCATATTATGTAGATGAAATAACTAACCATTGGACACAGTGTACAAGTGTGTATGTAAGTCTCATATTCTAGAGAAAAAAACCCTTTAAAAATGGTTTGTAATCAGAAGAAATTTTACTAATACTTTTGCTAATATCAATATTTAGAAGTATAAGAATGATGCAGTTTGGCTTTGTGAGAAGTTTAATTCTACCTATTGTTTACTATAAGTAAATAATATATTGATATATAATATATAAATAATATATTTATATAGATAAAGATTTAAAAATATATAAACTCAATTTCTGAAAAGTGTTACTTCTTTGTCTTGGTCATGCCCAGGTTTATAAACTGAAAATGTTAAACTTATGTTACTCTGCAGATCTGCACTGTTTCCTTCAATAATTTGATCATTTTTGTGTTTCCCAAGGCTTTACAAGTGTTAATGTTGAATAGTTGTTAGGGTCTGGTGATAGTATAATGTAAAAACTAACCAATTTAAAAAGTTTTAATGGAAAAGCATACATCATCTGTTACCATTTAATATTTTTTAAATTAGCAGTTAGAAGAAGAGACCAAATTAACGAGCTGTTTTAGGTGGCTTGCCAGCTCACAGTCTGATTGTGCTTTCCCCTGGTGCTGGCTGCAGCCTTGCCTGCAGTGCAGGAGGGGATGTGTGGCATCCTCTGCTCCTGTGGGAAGCATAAATACCCTGGTAGTGCAGGGCTCCCAGGTAAGGCCTGGGACTGCCATTTGTGACCCCCTCCCTCAGCCCCTTCCTGAATGCCCAGCACAGAAGAGATGTGTGGAGATGCAGAGCATACCTGTCTGATAAAATGAGCTAACATGATGGTTTCAAGTAGTTAATGTTGCATTGAACAGCACTAATTTGATGAGTATGACATGAGGTTTTTAATTTGCATGGAATCATTGCCTTGCAGCTGCATCCTAACCCCTAAAAACTATGGGTGTCTAATAAATCACAGGAGCAGTGGTAGGTTTAGAATTTGCTGTACCTCCTAATCCTAATAAAACGGTTCTGAAGTAGGCTGAATAACTAATGGTGAATGATTTTGAGATCTATTTTATCTGTCTTTTAGTTCATTAATAGCCTACCAAAACCTTGGAAGCCTTTTAAACTTGTCTTTTATTACCAATTATTTCCTGCTTCCTTTCTCCCAGTAATTTTTGATCTGTCTATAGATGAGGTTGCAGATCCTTTGATGATCAATTCAGAAGTAATAAAAGTATATATGTAAGTATACTTTTAATTATGAACAGCTCTTCCTGGTTAAATCTCTGCCTTCCTCTGAATTATGTTAATCAACTTCTTATTAATTATCAAATAACTGCATCTGCTTATTACAAGTAAATAAAAAATGAATATGACATATTTATCTAGGAGTAAAGCATATGGGCAAAATTGTAGACCACAGATTTGTGTCTAGACTGGCTTCTGATGTTATCTAACTGCAAGCATGCACAAATCCCCATTTTTTTAGTGTCACTGCTCCCTCATATGTGAAATGAAACACATGATTCTGCCATCTTTTCTCAAACACTTTGAGATTTTAAAGTGGATTACATCCATTGTGATTTCTCCCTGCAGATGATGATCCACACCATAACCTTTGCACTACTTTATGAATTTGATCCTTTTTTTTTTTCTGTCAGACCTTCATTGCTACTCTTATAATTTCTTGTTATGATTTTCTGGTGCAGTCCATATTTGTAAACTGAAACTTGAAGACTGATACCAAGCTTGTCTGTTCAAAATGATTTCTAGTTTGTGAGGTTTGAGATGTCTACCTCAAAAGCAGTAAACAAAATTTCAGCATCTCTGTCCAGTTTCTGCTAAAGACACTAGAAAAGACTGCTCTTTCTGTGGGGTTGGTAGGTATTATCAGATCAGACAATTTGATGTGCAGCTGCTTGGATACTTGCAGAATACTTTTACAGAGCTGTCATATTACTGAAGAATATTTAGTCCTCAAAATATTCTGTATTAGAACATTTTGACAAAGTCAGAGATAACCAAGAGCACTGAAAATGTCTTCATAAGCTTTTAACTACTTGGGAGGTGCTACTTAGTGAATCTCAGCTCCGTGGCAGTGGACAGTGCCCTGTGTCACAAACATTACCTGCAAGACGGCACTCCCTACCGGCCCCGGTTCACTCTCTGTGATGTTCAAGAGAAACATATGATTGAAATTAGCTGAATGCTAATAACCTGGTGTTCAAGAGAAACATATGATTGAAATTAGCTGAATACTAATAACCTGGTTATTATTATTCTAAGGCTGTGAAACCCTGAAACAGCACTTGATCACAAAAAAATTGCCCCAGGTGACCTGAAGCCCCTCATCCTTTCACCAGTCTAGACAAATGTTGTGTTAACATCATGTGTTGATTCTAGCTGCACATGAAGGAAAACAAAAGAAATGAACCCATCCCCCTGCCCCAAACATCCCTCTATTACATCGTTAAAGTTCACTGTCTTTGGCTGAGACTTGAGACCCAGATGAAAACATCTATTAACATTCTGAAGGCACATTTGTTAACTGCAGAACTGTTTCACTCAGTGCCTTGACTAAATTATCTTTGCACAAATTACATTTTTTCCCTAATCACCTCGGGTACTTCACTTGGAAGGCTTCCTACTTTTCTGCATCCAACTGTCAGGTATTGCTTAGAAAAGCTTCACACCAAACTTGTTTTGGATGATGTCTGGAGTAAAAGGCCACTAATTCAACCTGCTGCTGTGAGCACACCTCTGGGCCTTTAGCTGTCAGGAACCTTGCTTGTTTCTTAGCTCATATCTGATATGATGGAAAACTTGGGAGACTAGCTTGTGCTTCTCTAGCACCTGAAGCACATTCAGACTGGATTTAGTCATTAACCTGAACCCTTGCCTATATCTTAGATGGAGATGCAAATAAACAGCTCATGCCAACATTCACAGGGCTGTTGTGTTAAACAGGTGCTGAGGTCCTGGGTGGGGTGTATTGAGGCAGATCAGTTTATATGGCTTAGAGTATGCATCATTACCCTCTTACTTGGACACCATGGCTTCAGGCAGGCACGAGGTTTTTCTTGGCTTCAGGCAGGAATGAGGTGTTCTCGTTCTGCCTATGTTTATTGACTTATGCAAACTTTAGATTCTTGAGCTATTAAGTTAATTTCAACATGAGTGTCCTGATTTCTGGATAAAATACTCAAGCACCGAGGCAAACCCTGCAGAGATTAACTTATGATTTAGCCAAATGCTCAAGTCTCTCTTGCTTGAGGGATACATGGAAACCCAGACTCCCAGAAACCCAGACTTGAATCACTGTACTGCTGACTATGCAAGTGGCGTTGTTTTTTATTCTTCATTTTGTAAAAAAAAAAAATTATGGAGCAAAGACTGAAGAGGAAAAGTCTGAGGCTACTAAAATATCTGTGAGAGGACCTAATCTCCAGTTCCTGACCTACAGAAGTCTGTTCCATCATATAGTTTTTGGATAAAATGCAGAACAACCCAGGGAATAAAGGCCAGATAGCAGAGCAACAGATCATCAATAAAACCATGTCAACAGCTTCCTAAACATGGGAACCATTAGGCACCTGTGCAAGAATCGGGCACCATGAGTGGCATTCTCACATTTAAGGTACCTAAAACACTAGCTTTGAAGCTATAGGCTTGATAAGCAGACAGTGAGGTGGGTTGAATACTGCCTCAACAGCTGTAGCTAGAGGATGGTGATCAGTGCTGTGGAGTCTGGTTAGAGGCCAGTGGTCAACAGTAGGGGAATCCTAGGGGTCAGTTCTGGGTCTAGTCCTATTTTCAGCAGTGTACATAAATATCAAAAGGGAGAGTGTAAAGAAGATGGAGCCGGGCTCTTTTCAGTGACAGGACAAAACAGTGTCAGTTCATCTGAATTCAGACCACGCTTGCCAGACTGGGCTCTGTAAGGTATCTAGTTGTGGGGGATGCTTGGCTCTGCACATCAGGCTTAGGAAGAACATAGAGATAACTGAAGCCAGGTGAGATTGCAGAACCTCAGCTCTCTTTTAAAAGGAAAGTTAACTGTTGACAGCAAGATGTTGGCTTGTATTTTTTTCCCCATCCTTTTGTTAAAAGACACCTATTTTATACACCAGACAAATTAAATGGCCTCAAAGTCTCATACTTCTAAAAGCACAGTTGATGTTCCTGCAGAAAAGTATGTTCCAGACTCCAGCTTTCCTTCCCTCCCAACCCTCAGCTACTTTAACCATGAGGTGATTCAGCCTCTAACCCATTCATTGCCTGAAAAACCCTATAGCAGAAGTTTTGTGTTAATCACCGTCAGCAAGTGCTGAGATCTGAGTGCTGACAATGTTTTTTAAGGCATACCCTACCTACACAGGCCTATCAAGATGTCTTTGGAGATTTATCTTGGATATGGAAAATAGGATATTCTAGGAATCTGGGCTGGCCCATTTAGGGAAGGAAAATAATTTGCGATTGAGAGATGAACATACAGGGATATAAGTGTAGATCCATATTTTAATGTGGATGAGTAAACAGTCAGCACTACAGTAATCTGTAAGGCATTTGATCCCAATAAACCATCTTAATCCTTAGGGCTATTCTGGCAGTAAGAGATAACTGCACAGAAACAGAAATGTTCTTAGCATAAAGCTCACATATCCATGTTTACTGTGTGTGCTAGACAGTTTCAGACTCTTTTTCCCTCCTTCCCAAAACTGATGAGTACTTCATCTGTACAGTCTGCTAGTTCCCTACTTCACTAGCGCTTCAATTTCCATTTTTATTATTTCCAGAAAGGGCCAAGACAAAAGGAAAATCAAGTAATTAAGAAATGCTTGGGACTAATGTTACCCCACTGGCATGCCCTCTGATTCAATAAAGTTTCACTGCAGATTTTGGTTTTAATAGCCATACATGTGGTCCTGCGCTTTGTGAGAGGATGCATTTCCACATCTCTGCTCTTAACAAGCCTCTGAGCCCAATGTTTTTGTGGCTGTCTCCTGGCTGCTGCATTGTCTTCATTGTTGTCTGCATTGCAGACAAAGGGCTGCAGCTTAGAAATGCAGATACAGTGAATGCCTAGGCAGTGAAGTGCTAAAACGTATTTAATTTGTTGTCATTACTAAAGACTGAATGATGTTTATGAAAGGGTAGGAGCAAGAGCACATTGTATCTCCAAAAAAGGGTAGTGCCACTGCAGGTTATGTGACCAACTTTTTTGTAATCTTCAAACCAGCACTTGCTCCTCTACTTTTGGTGTCCTGGCATCTAAGGACACTTGAGGTCTGTCTGGTATTTCATGAACATACTTTGTCAGCAGTGCAGATGTGTAGTGCCTGGTGCTACTGCTCTAGTACTAGTGCTCTGCTGGCCCAAACTGTGTGGCAGACATGAAAAGGGGACCATTAGTTATAGCTCAGAAATCCCTTGAATAAAGATGTAAATAGTTCTGGAAGCTTTTTTCATTGATCAATTAGTTTGCAGAATCTTTCTAGGTTAGATGGATGAATATAGGTGCTAGGCTTTGACTCAGCTCAAGGTTGTTTGCCAGGTAAGCAGAAGCCAACTTTTCCTCCCCCCACAAATAAAAAGCTCGGGTTAAGACTCTTCAGCACAAATGTTGCCATGTAATGGCATTAAAAGAATACACACATATTTGGGTTGTGAAGTCTTCAAGGTCTGGAAACGGAATTTGAGTTCCCTCTGTTATGCAAATACCAGCAAAAACATTAACCTAGCTGGGAGCTGCTCTAATCGGGACAAAACAACCATTTAACAGCCATATTTCACATTTAGTGATAGCTTTAAATTGCCTTTATAAACAAGAATTTCTACTTCATGTCGTATTTCTTCATATTGTTTGACAAGGATGTGTAGGAATTTTTGCTTCAACAAAGCTGCACAGGTGCCACTGCAAGAAATGATCCTTCGTATATGGGATACACTAGGTCGTACTATTGATTGAGAATTTGAGGAGGGAAGTATATATCCTTTAATTTATGTAAGGAAATCAGGAAATGGCTTCAGATTTGCACATACTGTCCCTTTATACATTTTGTTGATCAGTGACAAAGCATTTCTTAACTTCAGTTAAGAAGTTAAGTGCTTGAGCTCCAATATGTCTTAGTGCTAAATAGTATTGTCTGCTGTTCACCCTGGATGTGTATCTTAAGTGCAAGAGCCCCTGCTTATGCTAAATGCAACAGTCCTGTTGATGGATTTGGCTTACCTTTACCCAGATGCTCTGTACATGCAGCTTATTTTCTTCCATTTTGTTAAGCAAATTAGTCAATGAGAAAGCAATACTGTGAAGTGCAATCTGCTATGAAAAAAAGAATTGTAAATCTTTTTGTAGGTAAAATAAGAATTGTAAATGTATTTGTAGGTACCTTTCTGGAGAAGAAATATTAATATTATGGCTACTTAAAATGAATTTTGTTTTTGAGGGCCCGGAAACATCAGAATAGAGAAACCTTTGAGGTGCTTGAGAACTTCTATACTCACAATCCTTGTGTTTAAAAGGCTTTGAGGGAACATAAAGAGTCCTTCAGAAACTTTCCCTCTTGCAAAGAAAGGCTTTACAGTGCATACCATAGTTGTTATGCTTTATGATCATAATGTGGCTAATATTTAAAAAAAATAAATCAGAGAACACCATGAGGTAAGGTAAAAAAGGAAAAATCCAAACAGTTTTTACAGCAAAACTTGCAGAGATTCAGAGATTTATAGAAAGGGAGCACTCTCTGTTTACTATCAGGAAGCTCTGCCATTAGCTTCAAAGGAAGTTTCAGTAGGTTCTGAATGTTTGTAAGAGTTATGACTCAATTTATCCAGATAACAACAAGTTTGTTATCTAAAATCTTGGCAACACTATGTATTTCAGTGCAGACTGTGAGAGATAACAATCAACTTCAACTCTCACTGACCCAGGAGGGCTGTGGTATGGCATTTAGTCTCACTTCCTATAATTACATGTAATAAAACTGTGTTGTCATTGTTGTCATTGTAATTGGTGTAAAAAGTTGTTTATAGCAAATTATTGCAGATGCAGGCAGTGATTTTCTGCAGGAGTTTGCAGATGGCAAAGCTAGACTCTGGCAGATTAGTACTGCCAGAATAGAGTACTTGCACAGTACAAGTAAGCTCTAGTTCATCATGCACATGGGAGAAAAGGGCTTGATTAACAGATTAGAAGATGCTTTGGATGTTCAAATGCATGCACGTGCCTGTGTATTTACCAGCATGTGTAAATCCAGGACATTTAACATAAACAGTTAGAAACCCAATAGTTTCCATTTTTAATGGTTCGTTCTTAGTTAAAAGTGTTTTATTCTCTTTTTAGAGGCTCCTGCATTTACACCTTTTGTTCTACATTTTCTTAGCCAAATCAAGTCAAATCAAGCTAGCTCTTGGTTTGGAGAAGCTAGTGTTAATGGGAGGACTGCATGTGTTATACCTCTGGCAGCACCACAGTGTACTTTGGAGGCATGAGTAAAGTGGGAGAGTCTGGAAGCTTTGAGGGCTAATCATTTTACAACCATGGATTTTCTATATATCCACAGGCAAGTCTCTTAATTTCCATCCTTGCACAGGGGAGATACTAGTATCAGCTCAAGAGGGAACCATGGATGTAGATTAATGTTTTTGACTCAGAGAACAGGCAGAAATGAATAATCATATGGTATAGAAGAAAAGGTAGAGATCAAATACTTAGAGAATTCAAATAGACCTACTGGAAGTGTCCTGCATAGTGCAAATAAACCCCAGTGCATGATGCATGTGGACAAAAGGGCTTGATTCAAGCTATACAAAGAGTTTTAGCCCTGGCACAGCTCAGCTCAGTATACTTGGTTTTGGAAATCAAAATCCTGTTCAACTGCTGCTTTACTAGGTGCATGGCTGTGCACTGCATGCAGGCTCTGTATCTCCGTCTTCATCTGTTCTTACAAATATCCCTTGGAAACTGTTCCTCAGAAGGGGGGACCTCATAACCTTGTGAGTGATCCCTCCATTTATCTCTTTCCCCACGTAACTAAAGACTTGCTGTTACCGTCACTTGGTAGTAGTAGCAACTTTAAATCACTGGGCCAGGCTATAGGACTGAAGACTGTGAGAACTGTGTGCACCAAGGAGGTCATGCAGATGCAATTACAGATGGTTTACAGAGCAGTCACTTTTCCCATTTCCACTTTTGTTTCTGTGGTGTGATTCAGTCCTGTTTTGATGTTCTGTGTTTTAACACTTTATGTAAGTATTCTTGAAATCCAAATGCTGAGTGATTTTTTTCATAGTGTTACAAAGGCTTTGGCAGCATTACTAAATGTATATATATAATTCTTTTCCAGTGAGTTTAATTTTCCATGTGCATGAGCCAAAGTTGTTAGGCATAGTGCCCAGCTTATGAGCCATTGAAGAAAAGCATGCCTTAAGTTTTTCCAGCTGCTTGCTCAGGATTTTTCTGACCAATGTGGACATTGTCCTTTTGCTGTATTGTGTAAACAGGCAGACAAAAGAGGTGCATGGAGTGGTAGATGAAAACTCTTGCTGAGTGGCTTTAGATTGTGCTTGGTGGCAGAAGTACACGTTTGGGCTTCTGTTGCGTTTTTACGAGGTATGTAAATAAGCCAAAGCTTTTTCCTTTTTTTTTTTGTCTGCTTCAATTGAATTTAAGGAAATGGCATGCTCATGCAGCTTCATCCTAGCATGCTGAAATGGATTTGTCTCCAGGCAATTTACAACATATCTAAACCATCTCTCATTTTTACTCCCACTCTGAAGGCAGGTGAGTTATGTAAGCCTCGTGAGAAAAAGCAGAACCTTGTCCACCACTTCCCTACACCATTTGGTACTGCAAAGCCCTAGCAATTAACACTAGCTAATTAACTTTATCTGACTACTACACTGAAATGGCCTCAATTTTTAAAGGTGTTTATGTAGTTGATTTCCCCTGTTTTCAATAAGAATTAGCCAGCTTAATACCTTTAAAAATTAAGCCTTTCTTAAGCTATATGCAGTCCAACATAATCTCTTGAGTGTGCTCTTTTCCCTCTCATGCAATCCATGTGCCCAAAGTTATAAACATCAAATCCCCACAGACCAACATGTACTGAAAATTTTCCTTGAATGGCACCGTATTTGTGGATGTGTGAAGGACAGCACGAACAGAAAAATGGGGTTATTGGGAACTGTTTGGGGACAGAGAGGAGATATAGCACTGTGCAATGTGTATTGTCTGAAGAGAAAACAGAGTGTGATAGCTTACTATATGGTGTTTTACCAAATTGAATAAGAGATTCTGATTTTTTTTCCTTAAATAACCCAACAGATTCTGCTACTGTGGGAAAACTTTCACCAATGAAGAATAAGTATCAGCCAAGACCTTGCACTCCAATCTCCTTCATTTATCATGACACTCCTGGTTGCAATACTTCTATACCACCCGGGCAAATGTGCTCTCAGAGCTCAGCCAGGATCCCATCCAGAGAGCCAAACAGCAGGCAATAGTCTTTCTTCTCATGCTAGTATCTCTACCAACCCAAGAAGATCCAGTGAGGTTGACAGCTGGAAGGCAAGTCTTGTTTGCTGTTCCATTTCTTTGTTATCGCTTGCATGTTTGGGAAGGGAAAGGCAGTGGTTTGTTCTACCATATGAGAAACATCTTCTAGGGAGCCAGTGCCAACCTTGGCAGGGTGTATGATAAAATGGCTACAGCTGCAAGTGACTTTATGTTCTCACAGGGCCCTTGACAGAGCTTTGTGATCTTGCAAACGCCTTACAGACTGATAGCATTAAAAACTATATCTCTGTAGAAGTAACATGCTTAACTTTGGCTCCAAGTGTCAAGTCACATTCATTAGTTATAATTCATGTGTATTTGCCTTCCTTGGGAGTCATCACCATCTTATGATTGAAGGTACTTTCACTATCGAATTGACACGAAGTATATTTGTCTTTTAATCATTATTACCAAACTGTCTGATCAGTATGTTCTCACTTCTTGTGGATGAAAAACAGCCTGGCGTGGCAACTGCAGAGGAGACTGGCATGTGTGCCCTCCCTCCCAGACAAGCAGCACAGACAGAAATGTCTGGAAAAGGAATCAGCATTGACATTGCTCCTCACTTGTCCTTTTCTGCAACACCAGGGCGGGGAAAGCTAAAGCCCATTTGTGCTCAGATCTTCACAACTTGTCTCAGTGAGGAACCTCGGCAACTGTGCAGTAAACAGAGATATGCTGAACAGTTTTGGAAATACAGAACTAGGCATCTAAGAGAGGGATCTTCAAAAAGTGACACAGTAAGTGGGATTTTGTTTACCAGTAGAAGATGGCGGGAAAAGGAGCAGCTGCCCAGCCCTGGTCCTTGAAAAGAACTATATACCTAGCTCAGTGATGGTGACAAGGCAATTGTGTCTGCTCCAGATACTGGAGTGAGTCCGATAAAGAGACATGAAGATGAATAGTGATTGGAGCATATGTTGTACAAGGAGAGGCTGAGGGAACCGGGACAGCTCAGCCTGAAAAAGCAAAGGCTTATGGGCATATTATCTTACTAATATGTATGAACACCTGAAGGGAGGCTGTAAAGAAGAGAGAGCCAGGATCTTTTCAATGGTGCCCAGAAAAAGGGCAGAAGGAAATTGGAACAAATGAATTAAATTCCATCAAACCACAACAAAAAATGTTTACAATGAGTGTGTTCGTACAAAGCAGGTTGCCTAGAGAGACTGTGGCATTTACATGTGGAAATATAAAAAAATTAGACACAGTCCTGGTGAATCGCTGCAGTTGACTCTGCTTTGGGGTGGTAGTGCTTGGACTACATGATCTCCAGGGCGTGCCTTTCTATCTCAACAATTCTATGGTTCTGTGATGAGCCAAAGACACACAACAATTCCAAGCCTTTTAGGCAGCAATGAAACCTCCTTTCTGACATTTTCATTTAGCCTACGTAATAAAATGGTCATTAGGTGACAGAAAAAATGAGAAAAAGCATGACTATAGCCAGAGGGTTAGGGTAAGTCAGGCTGACATTTCTTGTTTCACATAATATTTCATAATGGTATGAAATAAACAGGTTTTGAGAGAAGTACTGAGGAAAAAAAAATTCAGAACACCAACTGCTTGGTGAAAAGGAAATTTTCTGCAATATTACAAGAGATATTTAGGTCCAGATCTGTATCTCCCACATGCCAGCTGATTGCTCCAGTACTGGAAATATTAGGTACCAGTCTTCACTCAGGAATTTAATGATTTTGGGAGGGAAATGAGTGAAGATTAGACCAGAGGCTGTGGGTTTGATACACGTGGGAATCTGTAAGTTGTCAGAACATGATTCACAAAAGAACTGAAAACGGTAAAAGAATCTCACATGTATGTACACATACATATTCTTGCCTATTCAAATGTGAGCAAAAACAATGTAGAAAATCACAGGCAATACCCAAACAATCGTTTTATCCTAAGCTGAATTTGGTTGTAAATGAAACCTGTGGAAAACACTGCTCAAAAGACCTATGGATTCCACCTATGGGAAAAAGAGGTGAAGTCACTCCTGGTTGAAAATGAAAGGGCTGTGAAACACCCATTTGGTTGACCTCCGGATGCCTGTAAAAAGTAAAACACCTTTCAGATAGCTTGGGAAGTTTGAATCTGTCAAAACCCCACACTATTACTGTGAACTGAAGTTCTGCACAATTTGCTAAACAAGACAGGATATTGGCAATTTTGCATGATGGCCAGCATCAGACTAAAATGCCCAGTAGGACAAGGAACACTCAGTACTGTAGCTGGGGTTACCTGGAAAGAAGTGAACACTCAGACCATCTACCAAGTCTGATCCATAGCATCCAGCACCCAAAATACATAAACTATGTTCCTTAGGTCGTACATGGAAGGTGATAGATAAATTCAGAGGACCTAAGCTAGATCCTCATATAAAATGATGTGAACCTTTTTCTGCATCAAATTAGCTATCTAAATCCCCAAAAGAATTCACTTGCTGCAGCACAGCAAACATAGACTCCTGACCAAAGATGAATCCAGAATCCCATAAACACCATCGAAAGAGCTACGCACTTCAAAGGGAGCACATAAGAAAGGGCACACTAAGTCAATATCCTAGGTATGCTTTTATCTGAGGTAACTGAAACCCATATTAAAGAGAACTATGCAGCTGAGGTGACAGGAGTGTTACGAGATAGACTCTAGACTCAATTTTAATTTAGATCCCTGCAAAGGAAAGAAAAAAGGTTCATTGGACTAACAGAAGCATGCAAACATGAACATGATTCTGTAATTTGGTGGCTAGACACTCCTGTGGGATGGGGGATACTTACATCACAGAATATTTTCACCTTTAAAGGTCTGGAATTTCCCTGCAGTCTTTTGGAAATAAATACGCAGCAACATCCAGGGCTTTGGGAAGAACATTTTATTGCTAAGCATATCTTTAAACAAAATGCAACTAAGAAAAGAAAAAGAATCAAAAGGAAGAAGAAAAAGAAAGGGGAAAAAAAAGCAATAACATCACAATAACTCAAATAAAAATTCTCCAGGTTGTCCATAAAGCAACAGGGATATGGTAGTAGCCCACATACAGAAATGCACATGTTCCCAAAAACTGTCCAATAGAAACTTACACAAAAAAGGAAAGTGTAAATATTTTTCCTTTAACTTAAAAAAGGAAAGCAAAAAGGAAAGGGAGAAAGAAAGCAGGAAATCATTTCACAAGACTCCAAGACTCCAAGAACAGCAATCTTTTACAGACATCAAGATATAATCAACTTTTATATAGTTTCGGCCAGTTAAGTCATCTAAAATCGTGCTTTCATACCTTTTTAAAACCTGTCTTTTTTTTTCTTTTTAGTATAAAAAATAAAAAAGAAAAAAGCTCAACCTCACACACGCGCACACGCACCACACACACGCACACATACACGCACTGAAAATATTTGTTAACATGAAAGCGCCTTCTCTAAGTGTTTGAGAAGACTGGTTTTTTGAATGGAAGTTCCCATGTGCGTGTGTGTATCTGATGAAACTTCTTCAAAGTCAAATATTCATGCGACTTATAAACACCAGCAAGAGTAGATTTCTAAACCTAAACAGCTGATTAGTTTTCATCCGCATACAGCAAAAGTTTTCATTTCTGATATCCCAGGGTTCTCAACCCATCTTGGTTTTTGTTGTTTCCCTCTCTCTCTCTCTCTCCCTCATCTACGTTTTTGCACATGATAGGCATGGCCGTCAAACCACCTCACTATTGTTCTGTACAGTAAGATAATCCTTTTCACAATAACTGGGAAAATGTGGAAACCAAACAACCAAATTAAAGAAGTTAAATAAAACATAAGACATTCCCAATTTAACCATAAAACAGTATATACACCATCAGGGTATCCATATAGAAATTATACTAGCAAAAAAATAGTAGTAAAATATGTAAACAAAATTTCAGATTTTTTTTTGACACAGGTAACTGTGACAAAGCTAAAACACACGCTCCCTTCACATTTTAAGGTTTGCTTTTGTTGTCTGTTTCTTTTTACTCTGTTCTTCAAGAACATTCTCATTCCGCATTAAGACCATAACAGAACGTCTGTTCCAGCTGTCCCATCAAACATACCATGATAAATATATCTGTGTGTATATATATATTATATTATTAAATTAATTTTTCTTTATTATTTTTTGTGTGTCACAGCAGCTTATTTTCTTTTATATAAAAGAGAAGGAAAAGGGAGAATAGGGCAAATGGAAAGACAGAGATGATCTGAAATGTCAAGCTACAAAATTAAAGTATTACATATGAAAAACAGTTATATGTCAAAAAAAGACATAATTTGCATTCTTTTACAAGTGTTTAGCTTTTCTGACATTTATTGGTCTTGTCACAAGTTGAACTCCAGTGGTGTCTTTCTGATCTCTTTATTAAACTGATTTATTATTATTTTTTGCATGCATGGCAATGTCACAGAACCAGAACCCAGAGGAAGGCTCCTTTATTTTTGCACAGTATATTCAGCTCGGAATGGTTAATAACTTTTAAGCATTCTTTTTTGAATCTCCGAATCCCGTTAACCATACTTTGGTTGCCTAATGCATACTGAGTGCTATACTCAAATAAAGCCAATGACTGATCAGAACAGACCCAAACCCATCTGCTCTTCAGTTCAATTGCAAATACTGGAGCCAGATCCAAGAGAACCAGCTTTCCATGACAATTTTCCTCAGCACCACTCATCAGACACTTTCACTGCGTTGTTAGCAAACAACTTACTACAAGATGATGGATTCTAGAGACAATACAACCAGATATGCAGAGTAAACACCATGGGTAGCTTTTGAGTTCATATACGGTAATAGTCTCTCTTTATTTATTATGGATTTTTTTTCCGAGATTTCTTCTCGAGTCGTCCTGGGTCACCCCCCACACCATTCCAATCCACTCTTCCCTCCCTCACCCAAAAGTAACCAAAGAAACCAAGCAAAAAACAACCCAAGAAACAAACCAAAACCAAACCAAAAAAACAACAATCTCCAAAATCATTTATTCCCCTCCTCCAATCTCGAAAAATTATGTGTATGCTGGACACAGCCAGATCAGTTTGTTCAATATTTCTTTGTTGTTTAATAATGTTTGTATTTTTTTCTTTTTTCCCTCTTTTTTTTTTTTTTTAATAAGTAAACTGAAAAATTATTGATACAGTCAAGGATCACGAACATAGTTAAAGACTCACTTGGAGATATGAAACAAGTAAGCCATGAAGTCTTCTACCTTTGCAGAAAGTTCAGCGGAGGAGGAGATTTGGAGATGTCCAAGTTCACTAACAGAGCAGAGCTGTGCGCGCCATCTCCAGAACGCTAAGTGTGCTTTATAATACATTAGGGCAAAGTTTGCTGACTCCAAGTGATGACTTAGACATTAACAGTCACTGCTGAAATTTTTTCCCAATACTTTTTCCCACAAATGATATCTCCCAATCATCTCATTCGCTGCAATGGTTCTGATATCTCAGTTAAATCTCATTAAGTATTTATATATTTATATATAAATAATTATTCTTTTTTACACATAATACTCTTTGTCCTTGTTTTTCTGCTTCTTGTGGCCGCTCTTTGAGCTCTGCTGCTTCTCCTTCACGAGCGTGCCGTTGCTCTGGGCTGAGTTGCTGATGTAGTTCCGCGTCTCGTCCACCTGATAGGACCCCTCGTCCCTGTTCCTGTATTTGTACATGGCGTACAGGAGGATGAGGATGCAGAGGGCGGCAGCAGCCACAATGCCGACGACCATCCCCGTAGTGCTGCTCGACTCACGGACCACCTCTGAGGCCCCCGGAACCCGTCTGATTCCCGGCTCCGTGGGGTTTGCTGTGGGCACATTACGGAACATGGGGGAAGTGATTAGCGGGCTCTTCAGCTTTGTGCTGTCTAGCTCATAGGCAGTGGGCAACGGAAGCAAGACTATGTCAGGCTGGGGTTTGAGCTCACGGTTATTCATTTTGCCGGCTGGCAATTTGGGAATCATCACAGTCGAGGACGAAGCTGTGGAGCGGATCAGCTCAGGGGACAAAGACGTGGTAGTAGTCCTACCAGTTTCGGAGACTTTGTTAGGTCTAAAGTCCTTGGATTCCCACTTAGGTGCGTGTGCTTTGTAGCCACCTTCGAAGATTGAAGTGGAAAGACTCTTATCTGTTACCAAGGAGAAGGTGGTGTAAAAATCTTCATCATCAGTAGGGGGTAGGTTAGAGTCAAAGGTTTCCCCTGAGCCATACCCAGATATCACCAAGCCATCATCATCACAACCATCGCTGCCTTGGTCCGACAAGCAAGGTAACCCCGCCTCAGAGGTCATGGACAGGGAATCTTTGGTGGTCTCAATAATGGTGAGGAGGGGGCGAAAGGTAGGGGGAAGTGTAATGAAAGGTGCACGAGTAGCAATAGGAGGGATATCTAAAGGGTCTTCTACAAGTAGAGGGATAACTAATTCACCTCCTGGGATGGAAAAGAGAAAAAAAAAGAAGATTAGTACATTTTAATGACACAATGCATCATTTTCAGTTCACTTAAGGGTGAGATAGGATCTGGGCATTATGAAAAGCTGTCAGGGATCAGCTTTCTCTCTATAGCTGCACTACCAACATACTTTCCTGGGGATGCCTTTCATTGTTCCCTCCCACCCTGCTTGGACATTGGTAAAGTGCATGTTCCATTTCCTACCTATGCTAGGTACGTACAGTGAAATACCCTGAATTTTTGCAGACCCAAATGTTTTGACTTTTGGAGATACTCTCAAGTGACTCTGTGGTCATCGATTTTTGGTAGGGAGCTTTTTCAAGCATTTGGTTAGAAGACTATTTAAAGTAATTACTTTAGACTGCCATAGACCAGTGCTCTCCTAGATACATTTTCCACCACTCATCTTGCCTGTTTTTCCTCTTCTGATTATTTTCATTTAAAATAACAGTGGTATTTCTTCTCTGCCATTCTAATATGCTCACCCTCTGTAGCAGTAGGCAAGTCCTTTCCCTAAGGCGTTTTCCATTCATCCATTTCTTCTTGATCATTGTCGGGCTTTTAAATTGTGGGAAGGTTCATGAAAGTGAGGGATGGAAAAAGAACCAAGTACTTACTGGGTCCATGAAGGTACAGAACTCTACTTAATGTTCATCTCTTTTTAATCTTTCTTTAGCATTCTGTTTGACACTAGGAAAGCCCCTTTCCTTGCATCTTTTGGGGCTACTAGTGCCATGCCGTCTTCATCTTCCGTTCTTCTTCATATTCATTTACTATAATTTGATTAAAAATTAAGAGAGATTTTATTGTGATTGACAAAAAGCTCAATAAGGATTTTGATGAACCAAGTTAGCACTTGAGCCCAGCATTGCACTGCAGGAAGTTGTCTTCACACCTACTGTTACTTCTTGACAGGCAGACAGCTGCAATCAGTTCTACTGATTTCTAACATGATGGTTACCTGCCTACAGAGGACTGAAAACAAGGTGGAGGTACAGTCTCCTCTTCCAGCAGAACAAGAAAGCTATAGATGTGACACTTGTACCTTACAACAATATAAACCGCAAAAGAAACAAGAAAATCAGTGCATCATTTTTATGATTTGGATTCTGAGCAGCAATATTGCTACTTTTAGGGTAATAGCCCTGTGTTGTGTCTGTATTATAATGTGTCAGCACCTCTGCTTTTGAGTTTATGGTAGTTAACACTCCATGGTTTTATATTGTGTACTAAAATTAAAAAAGTGTGGAATCTTATTAATTTAGTTCTGATTATATAGTCTTCTGCTGACATACAGGTCATCAACAAGTTTTTTTAGAGTGAATTATATTGTTTTTCAAAGTTGGTGTATAAATTTTCCCTTGGGTAATTTTTATTTGCCTAGCCACTTAAGTAAGTAGCTTAAAATAGAAATTGAATTGTTTAGTTGACACTGTGAGAATCATCTAGATCTGTTCAAAGGAGTGCAACACAGTAAGAAGTATTCCTAATGCATAGGAAATTTTGATTTATACTCACCATTGCTTAAGGAGGATGTACAAAAGCAATAAAGGTTTCAAAAGAAATAATTCTGGGTTTTAACTATGTATTAATAACTGTTAATGAACAGTTTTGCATTGTTACAATGCTGAATACATCAGGGTCAAAAATTCTACTCTCTCAAATCAACTCCATATATTACATGCAGTTGTTTCCCATTGAATTCTGCCAGTAATGTTCATGGAATGCCTATAAGGAATATGGTCTAAAATCAAAATACCTTCTAAATGTACTTGGAGAGCAATATATTTGAACAAATTACACATTGAAGATGGAAATATACTGAAAAAGGTATTTAACAGTTTGATTATATCTGGATAGTTGAAATAGCAATATGGCTTATTCTTTTCCTTAATGGGAAACTAAGTGGTGGCACAGTTTAATCAATTGAAACAGTTGGAATTCTCTCAGAGGTACCAGGGTAGAAATTATGCCAAAATAAGAAATGTGGTACTTTGCATGCAAAGCTAGTTTTAAGTTAAGATACAAAGGGCCAATTTGAACATTTTGTTTAGTTTCCTGAGCTTTCTCAGTATGTTCATATATCTCTTTTGTTACTGCAGAGAGAATGAAGAAATAAGTATGAATGTCTCCAAACTACATGCTTTCAAAAAAATTATGTAAAAAAGCCTAAAGTGTAGTCTGCCAAATGGCTACACTGCATTTTGTGCTCGTGCATCTGAGCTGTTTTCTGAGCAATGCAGAAACTGGAGCATGTAATCTGATTTATATGTGTCCAGAAGGCCTATGCATGGCTTGAGTAGAGCAGCTATAATCTGTGCAAACAGGTGGTCTCAGGATGAACTTGGAGTATGCCTTGGGGGCAAAGATCATCTGTGAGCCTGGTAAAAAAGTGGATAAAAATAACAGTATTTAAGTGAGGATTGCATCAAATCGCATGAGGCTGGAATTTAAGTTCCAGAAAGTCAGGGACAGATAGTGTTCCTTTAAACAGTTTTTTAAGATCAGTGTTTTGCTGTTCAATTGCAATACTCATCTGTGATTTTCATTCATTGTATGTGACATTCAAAAAAAAAAAAAAAAAAAAAAGCTTTTAATTGCTCATCTGGAGTCTTGAGTGCCTTCGTCCTTAAAACCTATTATACTGGCCTACAGCATCAGTGTGTAGTTAATCTGCCAGCCATTGGAGCAATATTGTGGGTAGTTTTTGTCCAAAGAGAAGTTATTTTGGTCCTGTTAATGATTAATTTTCTGGAAGGAATCAGACATATCTTACATTTAATAGGAAGACCTTCCTTTTGCCTCACTAACCTTTGCATTTAAAATCAGGTCATAGTTATAAAGTTTTTGTTGCTATTGAGGACTTGAGATAATGATCAAGACTACTGGAACCATAAAAATGACCACAGTGGTCTTGAAATATTTAGTAAAGTTGACAGACTTGCTATGATAAGTGAGGTTTTACATAAGTGATGGAGAAAATAATGGAGCTTTTCAATGCCAGCAAGTCTGTTGGATGGAAGGCAATAAGACAGAGTCAGGACAAAGTTTTACAAAGCTTTCATCTCTGAGTGCATGTGAGGAGAGAAATAACTTTCATACCAGGAGCACTGGATTAATTTTGATACAATTATTTAATCTTGTCACTAGTTTTTATTCCAAATTGTCCAGTGATCCACACTATGGTTACTTGCATACTCAAGAAATAAAAAGACTGTTTAAGGTCCTTCATTAGGAATCCCTTCTCCATCAAGGAGTTAATTTGTTATATTTACTTTTGTGGGGTAGCATGTAGATACAAGGGTGGTAATGATGTTTTGATTTTTAATTTTTTTATTGCCTGTAACAGAAGAAACTGAGACCAAAAAAGCTGTGTGACAGTAAGCCAGAAAAAGCACTCCAGGTATCAAATCTGGCTTCTCTTTTATTGCATTGTTAGGCATCTCTGCAAAACCCATAGCAAAGCTGAAGCTGTAGGTCTGACAGGATGCAAGCAAAATGAATACTTCTTGGGGTAAGTGATTTATAGAGGAATAAAAAATCCTGAAAATGGCACAATAAAAATGCCACTCAATCTAAGAGAAATGTGTTATTTAAGGATAACAGGGAATGTAAATCCTGAAAAGCTCCCAGGAAAGTGTGAGAGAGATGATCACCAATATCTGTGGAGCAAGTGCAAACTCTCATATCATACCTGCGAACAACTCTGTAGGTGGTACTACATTTCTACATGTAAGAGACATGAGAGGGAGTCTGATGACCAGCAGATTATGGGTGTGTGCAGGGGGAACCTCTGTCACAGGAAAAGGGCTGAGGTGCAGGAAGCTGCCTGGAGCCAGTGGTGCTTTGATGGTGGAGTAGTGGTGCCTCTTGCCAGGTGCCTTGTCAGTTTAAAGGGAAACGCTGAAAGATTTAAACAATTAAACAGCCACTTGGTTGTCAAGAATATCTTATGCAGGATTTGGATCCTGAACGATTTGCTGTGGAAGGCAAATGTTTTTTAGATTTAGGCCTCTAGAAAAAGCTAAAGAGGAACTCCTGAAAAACCTTATCTGACAATTTTGAAGGGAAATATGTTTGAGAGAGGTTTTATGTTTGTCAAGTTTTCTTTTCTACTCGTGTCTTTGCAATTTTTCAATTGCAAAAATGAATGTTTTGCAGCCTTGAATAAAACTTACAGGTTCAATTTCCAAATTGCTCTGTGCTATGAAAAAAAAAAAAAAAAAAAGGAAGCAAGGCTGCAACCCACTTTGGGCCACGGTTTCCAAACAAATATTCATGTAAGACTTCGATTCTGCCTGTGAATGATATACGCTGTTTCCTGGTGGTTATTGGTTTCTTTTCCCCTTTTTGTTCTGTTGGCTGTTAATCACCTGTTAAAAGTGTTCACTGGTATGCTGTGAGCTCAGGATTACTTTAGCATTCCAAAGATTTCACAAGGATTTTCCAGATTTATTTTTCACCTACTTTGTGCTTTCTCCCCTAAGCAGGGAATAGATGTTCTCAAATAGAAATATGTTTTTTAAGAAGCTCCTCTTGATGACACAATGCCAAAGAACTAAACAAAAGAGAAACAGATAAAATTGTTTCCTCTGCAGTGACATAGATGCAAAACTTACTTGCTCATCAACAGTGTAGAGGCAAAGAAAAAAAAATCCAAACCCCAAAAAACTTAACACCAAACGGGAAGGAGCTCTGAGAGAACTGAAATCTGTGAGATGGGAAATCTTATACCCAACAGCCCAGTGGTTTGCTTGGCCTTCTCATTCGAGAAAGTGTACATGTATTAATTAAAAATTAGCCTTTTAATCTAACACATAGACTACTTTCATGGAGTTGTGCTTTCCTTTAAACTGCCAAGAGCACTGGGGATATTAATGGTCTACTTAAGCCTTGGAGCTGCCCTGCTTCTTGCTTTATGAGTGTATTTATAGATATATAATTCATACCTCTGGAGCTGAGCTCCAGTCAGAGTCCTCTGCCACTGGAAAAGACAGAGTGTTTAAAATTTAATAGAAGCCTTATGAACTGTGAGGATGGTGTGGGCAAACCAGGAATGCAGAGGGCACCAAAAAATACGATAAATAAAAGAACATGAAAAACTAGCAGCCACTGGTTTTCTTCTTTGAAGCCACAACTACTTCTGTGGAGTTTCAGGCATCAAACTGATACAGGACAAAAGGCACACAAAAAGGAAGCCTGAAAGATTCATCTTCTCCTGATGATGATCAGGAATACACCTTATAGTCGCTCTATTTTCCAGCTGCAACTGAGGAGCTTTAAAATGTCATCCATAAAGACTGCAGAATTCATCCATTCCTGCAGGTACTTGAAATTCAGCATCCAAAGTTTGCAATTTTCATTCTATTCTTTTGATGTTCCTCTGAAGTCTGACTCCATTTTTTAATACGAAATACTTGCCAGAGAAATAATTCCTTACCTTTTTCCCCTCTGTAGCAACACAATAATTCCTTATTAAAAGACTGAGTTCATAAATTTCAGTCTAATGGTATTTAGTTAATTCTGCTTTGAGTCTTCTGAGGATAAAAAGAGGAAATTATTCAGAATATAGTCTCTGATTCAAAGGAAAGATGATGCTAACACAAATCCTAGTATATGAACATTCTCAATATTTTCTACTCTTGCAGTCTGAATTAATTGCAATTGACAGATATTAGTAGAGAGAAAAATATGATTTCCACAATGGAATACTGCAACACTTTATCTCAGACATCTCCTTTTCATTTCAGACACTATATAGTCCTCAAAGGGATTCCATAAAACTGTATTTCTGGTGGAGTTGATTGAAAAGCGTTTCCTAAGCCCCTCCCTCCAACTACATTAAAAGACATCAGTAAACACCGTGTTTCCCAACAGTTCATGAGCAACGGAAGGTGTAGAGGTCACGAATCCCAAGTTAATGCTGGGCTGTCTGTTACTGATGAGAATTATTGTTCACCTTTGTGGAGTTTCAGTGAAACAGAACCTCCCAGAGAGGTCCTGACATCATGTCTGGAAGCAAAATTCTAGAGCAAAACCAAGTATTTTGGTGCCTAGACACTGAGCTTCTCTGAATCAATTGAGGCATGCCCTCTCCTACCTCCCACCATTATGTAAAACTTTTCTGATTACCTGGTGACAGCTTCCTATTCAGTATAATTATTTGTTGTGTTTCCAGTATCAGTTGTCCCAGGGACTTGACGGCTGAACCTAATATACCTGCTGAGCACAGCATTATTAGGCAGAAATGGTGAAAACATATGTACTTATAAAGAAGTACAGCTTTCTCTTAATTTTAGTCACTGCTTTTTGAAGAAAGGAATGCAAACCTCTTTTGTAGTAAGGAAATTTTAGAGGTTCAGGATTTGTCTGCATCATTTCTGGATGATGCTATCAAGTCTGATACTAATAGTAACATGGTGGGTGCAGTAACCTGGTAAGAGTACACTTGAGAGTATCATTTAGACTGGAAATTGGGCACATAATCAGCAATGAAAACAATTGATAGAAACAAAATAGTTTCATGGGAATAAAGTAAGAATGGTGTAGAGCTGCAGTAGGAAAACCCAGGGAACTACCAAAATTCTAAAGAATTCCCATAAATTTTGACTTGACACGAAGGCTACATCACCAGGTTAAATACAATTTAAGTAGCATGAAAAGAAGTAACATTACTGGTGATTCGTGTGGGGAAAGGGAAAGAAAGCTTCTAGAGGGGGACTGAGAGAACAGAACCAAACTGCCCCAGACTCCTTCACCCCGTCCTACGCACAACACAATATGGCAATCGACACTATACAAAGAGCACATAACATAAGGGCAAATACAAACTGATTAAAAAAAAACCAACTCATATATATTTTCCTAAAACAAAACCATACACTAGAAAATAAAAATGCCACGGCAACAAGGTCAGAGAAAGGAAAAACAGAACAAGGAATTCACTTTATCAGCAAAAGAAAGATCAAAACCTATAAGAACTGAAAAAAAAATGAAAATCAAAAACATTATTTCCTTTAAAAAAAGGTAACCAAAAATACATAAAAAATATTTAGAAAGCATACCACATTGATTTCATAACAGTCAACTTACATCAACAAATTGCCCGCATGTTTTTTGGCATGAAAGGAAAAATTTACAAAAGAAAGTTGTGTAAGAATGCTCTTGGACAAGTAGCATTGCCACATTCTTGTAACTTGCTTTTTTTTGCGTTGTTTCTTAAAAACTTTTTTAGCAAAATGTTTATTATTTCTTTTTAAATATATTTGTTTTACAACAAAGGGCGATACAGGGAGGCAACAACACATACATCCACACCACATAACATGAAAAGAAAAAAATCTTGCACCTTAACAAATTTGAACTTTTTTTTTCTGCTGTTTTTGGTTGTATTTTTTTATCTTATGTAAAGTTGTTAGCATATTGCAGTTGAAAAATCCTGTACAATTTACTGAATTTAATTTTGCTCGTTTGCATATCTACACATATAATGTTTTTTGAAAAGCAAAGTTTTTTGCTTTTTTGCCTTTTTGGTCAATTTGATATATATTTTTTTAAACATTTTCTTTTTTTCTATAATTTTCGTGTGTGTGTGTTTTAAGGAATGGATGACTGCACATAAAATTTTAACAATGCTAAAGAAAGGGGTGGTGAAGGGGAACTTATGGGAAGAAAAAATGCTTAGGGTGGATGGAGTGGGAGTGTAAAAATCTATGAGTGTACTACACAGGAGATGAAGATGATGGGAGTGAATGTGTAAGTCAGTTGCCATGTCCATGTAAGGGCGGTACGGAGTGATCTAGCAGCATTAGAGCTTCTGGCTGTAAGGAAGGGATGGGCAATATACAAAAACAAATGAGCATATTCATGCCCATCAACAAAAAGAAAGAACAGAACTCTAACATTGACAATCTCACAAACCCTAAGCTGCAACTTCTTCAACATGCAAGTTACAAAAAATTATTAATTATAGTATTAATATTTACATTTTCATTAAAGGTTCTCAAATGATAAAAACAGTTAAGACTTTTCCCTATTAAAAATAGCAGTAAAAATACATAAACTAATAATAATAATAATAAT